>CM053029.1:95026273-95048773 GCA_028564925.1 Lithobates sylvaticus
TGCTTCTGAACACATTTGCAAGTTAAGAACTGTGTTAAATTTGGAACATGCACACATTGTGTCCACATGTGCTAGCTCCCATCATGGTGGATGAATGACAACGTTTTTTTGGGGGTGCAACCACTTTACGAACTACTAAAGTGGTTGTGGTGAAGGGGTTGCACCCCCAAAAAACGTCCATTCATTCCCATGATGGAAAATGGCACTTTTGAAGATTCAAGGCATGTGTTTTACCATATAATGACCATTTTCATACCCAAATTGTGTGCATGTTCTAAATTTCCAGTTTCCAGGGGTGACCCCCCATGTGATGAAGGCAAGATCAAACACACTTTGAACATATAGTCATGTCTGATCTTGTCTTCACTTTAGAAAGTTGAACTTTCCTAGTTCCTAGGTTCTGTTTTGCTCCATGCCTGGTTTTACCAATGGCGGAATGTTTGTAAACAATGTTGTCAATAACCAAGATGTTGTCAGTTTGGGCAATAAGTTTGTAAACGCACTTGTGAATGTTTTGCAAGTAAACTTTTTTACTTTTCTAAATGTGTGGCTTCCTTATTTAAAAAACAAAATGCATTATGTATGTCAAATGTAAAGGATTTGGGGGGCAATGGGTGTTATTTACTAAAGGCAAGTCCAGTTTGCACTGCAAGTTTCTTTTCCAGGCACTTTTTCACTGCACTTGTAGAGCATAGTGGATTTGACTAATGTAAATTACACCCACAGTGCTTTGTACGAAAACACGGAGCACAGCATTTTTGTGAGTACACACATGTCTGACCTGGTGATGAAAAGGAGTATTTTGGGTGTGAGTTATGCACTACAAACCTTCTGTAGACCAAAGATTAGGTATCAAACACACAACATGAGAATAATCTTTTTGGGAAGAAGAGACTGTTACCTCCTTTTGCCCAGAAAGTGCATTCCCACTGTCGAAGGCAAAGGGAAAAAATGTCAAGGTCAAATAAGCTATAATACGGAAATGACAAGAAATCATAGGTTGGTTAAAAAAAAAAATTTATTTAAAAATGCCTCTCACACATCGTCAGGCAGAGCAATGGCCCCCCTACCCACAAAGTAGTCCATATATTGCTCGCGGACCGCGCGGGCATTTAGAGGGGGCAAGCCTGGACGTGCCACTTGAAGGGCTGTGAGGTCAGCATTTGGAGGGCCCTCCACATCTGGGCCAACGGGCACCACATAGTTCCTGTTATGTCTTTTGAGGAAGTTGTGCAATATGCAACAGGCAAGAACTATGTGGTTCAGTTTGTATTCCGCCAAGTTAATAGCCGTCAAGAACAGGCGGAAGCGGCTGGCCAGGATGCAAAAAGTGTTCTCCACAACTCTTCAGGCTCTGGACAGCCTGTAGTTGAAGACCCTCTGGTCTGGGGTGAGGGTCCTCATCGGGAACGGCCTCATCAGATCGGGAGTCAACGCAAACGCTTCATCTGCGACAAAGACGAAGGGGAGTCCTTCAGCATTCTCCTCTGGAGGTGGCAAGCACAGACTGCCACTTTGGAGACGCCAGTAGAACTCAGTGTGCGCAATGACACCACCATCCGAGATCCGGCCGTTCATCCCCACGTCCACATACATAAACTCGTATGTCGCCGACACCACCGCCAACATCACTACACTATTAAACCCCTTATAATTATAATAGTAGGACCCCGAGTTGGGCGGTGGGACGATGCGGACGTGTTTCCCATCAATTGCCCCTCCGCAGTTAGGAAAGTCCCAACGGCTGGCAAAGTGGGAGGCCACAGTCTGCCATTCCTGTGGCGTGGAAGGGAACTGTGGAGTGAAACAAGAAAAAAAAATTAGTCACTTTGCACATAAACATTGCAAGCAGATTAGACAATCAACATCTTGGAACAAGAGCATTCTTTAAAATTTGAGGCTGGAAAGTATTTGCACAGAAAAGTAGAGGCTCCCCTTCACAGATTAATCACCCCCCATCAATCCCCCCACTTCTGATGGGCCATTGGCAATAACTAGGGTTTTGGGGGGGGGGGTTGGACAGGTAACCCTCTGCACTTCATTGATTGCCAAATGGCTCAATAATGTGTGCTAGTTTGGCCAGACCCTCCTTACTTAACACTATTGGCAGCCCACAGGAAAGCTAAAATAACATTTCACCCCCCCCCCCCCCCCAAAAAAAAAGGAAAGCACATTGTGACATTCTGAAATTACCAAGCAAGCTAATAGGAGGGGAAGAACACAAAAAAAGAGGAAATGGAAAGTATGGAGGCAGCCCCTTGCACTACATGCTTTGCTGAATTCATCCCTAAAGATGCCCACTATAAAGAGGTAGGTATATAGTGTGTATTGACCTTGGGAAAGCCAGCAGATAGAGGATTGGTACCATCTGACAGAGCAGTTGGGGGAGGGGGTTCCTAATGAGTTTGCCCCCCCCCCCCCCACAAAAAAAAAAAGGGGCTCTACATGAAGTAAACCACACAGCAAACATTTGTGCATATTTTAGGGGGTGTTTGGGGGCAAACAATACTATGCAGCAGACAAAAGACATTGCTTAAGTGACTAGGCCATAGGTGTCTATTGGGGCAGAAGAGCATGCTGGTGAGGTAAGTGAAGGGAAAAATGCATGAAGGAGAAAAGGGGCACAGCATATTAGAGCATATTGCAATCATGGTAATTAGGGAAGTACAAGACATTAGCAAACAGAGCATACATAGAAGGGAATAGTAAAGGAGAAATGTTACCTTAATATATTCCTCCTGCAGGACCTCGATGATTGCAGAACAGGTCTCTGGAATAATGATTCCCAGGGCCTGGGGAGAGATACCTGAAGAGAACTTCAAATCCTGAAGACTTCTCCCTGTCGCCAAGTACCTCAACGTGGCAACAAGCCTCTGCTCCGGAGTAATGGCTTGTCTCATGCAGGTATCCTGCCGGCTGATAAAAGGGGTCAGCAAAGCCAAAAGACGGTGAAAATCGGGGGTCCGTCATCCGGAGAAAGTTCCTGAAATCATCAGGATTATTCTCCCGGATCTCACGAAGCAAAGGCATGTGCGAGAACTGATCACGCTGAAGCAACCAATTCTTGGTCCACATCCTCCTCGTCACTCTGTTCATGGACGGGTCTTGGCTCAAAGCTAAAAGCCCGACACCAATTCCGCGTACAGCACGAACTCGGCGATGAGTACGCACGGGAAACAATCGCTCAAAAGCTCACAAACGGTCGGCTGGTCAGAACGGACAAACAGAAAGCACCGATAAACAGCAAGGCCTGAAAGAACGAAATGAATACCAGAAACGAGCAGACAATAAGCAGTGAAAATCAAAGCGAAAATCAAAGCGTCCTATATCAAGATATAGGCCGCAATGACCAACAAATGACAAACTGACTACACGCACTAATAAACAGATACGCACGACAAGCACAAACTGAAGAGCAGTAACGATCTGAGTCAGAAAACTGAGAAGCGCGAATCGTAAGTCCCCAAACTTCGACTAACTCGCGATAAACACGGGATCAGCAGAAGGAGCCCAACGGGTGCCTGACGTGGTGCTGAACTTCCCTTTTCTAGTCTCGTGGAAGACGACTTACGTCACGACGTTCTTGCAGACCGGATATTCAGACAACGTTGTCCGACCGTGTGTACGCAACAACAACATCGGACAAAGTACGACGGACAGGATCCGACCGACCTGGTCCTCGGATAATCCGCGCGTGTGTATGGGGCTTTAGAATTGCTGTGATCTACTGGCCCACTGGACCATTATCAACTTTCCTTTATAAGTTTCCTGCCTAGCTACCCTACTTTCTCTCTTCGGAAATTCCCACAATCCTTCTCTGTGATTTCAACATCCCTGCTAATACAAACACTCCTGCTACTTCTAAACTTCTTAGTCTAACCTCTTCATTTGACCTGAAGCAGTGGGTACAGGCTTCTTTCTACTCACTCTGATGGCAACACCCTTGACTTTGTATTCTCCTACATATGCACTCCATGCAACTTCTCCAACAATCCTTTTCCTCTCTCCGACCACCACCTTATTTTTTTCTCTCTCCCCCTGTCTTCCACCACCTTTCCCTCCACTCGCCTAACCATCACCCCTAGAAAATTTTGCAACTTCAACTCTTCTCTCCTCTATTTTGCTACTGACCACCTCTATGACAAAATCTCTCGCCTGTCCTGCACCAACCAAGCCACTTCCATCTACAATAAATCCCTGCCCTCCACCCTGGACAAGCTCGCTCCACTTACTACACGCAGAATCAGGCCTCGACCCCTACAACCCTGGCAAACAGACGACACTAGAATTCTCAAAAAACGTAGTCACGCTCTTGAGTGTCTGTGGCACAAGACTAAGTCTCTCAAAGACCTCAACCAATACAAACCTGCATTCCAAAAATACTATTCTTTCCTCCACACTGCCAAGCAGACCTATTTTACAACTCTTATTAACACCTTCTCATCCAGTCCCCATAAACTCTTCGCTACCTTCAACTCTTTACTTCGTCCTCCACCGCCTCCACCCACTCACTCACTGCCCAGGAGATTGTTAATCACTTCAAAAACAAGATTGATACAATCCGTGATGAAATCTCCACTCTTTAGGTATCTCCCCCAGTTACGACCCCATGTCAACAGTTACAATTGACACTCCCCTTATTCAAATCTGCTACTACAGACAAAGTTGCTAAACTCCTTTCTAACGCCCACCTAACCACCTGTCCTCTGGACCCTATTCCCTCTCAAATACTACGGTCGCCCTCTGACTCTATCCTACACTTTCTAACCCACATCTTCAATCTCTCCCTCACCTCTGGCATCTTCCCCAATGCTCTAAAACATGCATTGGTCACCCCCATACTTAAAAAGCCGTCCTTGGACCCTACCAATCTTAACAACCTATGCCCTATCTCCTTGCTCACCTTTTCCTCTAAACTCCTTGAACACCTGGTTTACAACCAACTGAGTGACCACCTCATTAAGAATAACCTTCTTGATCCCCTTCAATCTGGATTTCGCCCTCAACACTCCACAGAAACTGCTCTTTTAAAACTCACAAATGACCTACTAACTACAAAAACCAACAGACACTATTCTGTACTCCTTCTGGACCTTTCAGCTGCCTTTGACACGGTTGACCACCCCCTCCTCCTCTAAAAAACATTCAACATTCAACATGTCACTTACAATTCTACTTCCTCCACTCCTCTTCCCTTCTCCGCCGTGTCACCCAAGGTTCTGTTCTTGGACCTCTTTTATTTTAAATCTACACCTCTTCCCTGGGTCAGCTGATAGCCTCTCACGCTGACGAAACCCAACTATATATCTCCACCCCTCAACTCACTCCATCAGTCTCCTCACGCATCACTAACTTACTAACAGACATATCTATATGGATGTCACACCACTTCCTCAAACTCAACTTGTCCAAAACCAAGCTTATAATATCCCCCCCACGTGCTACTTCCCCTGACTTCTCTGTCAAGAGCAATGGCACAACCATCCCCACATTTCAACGTTCTAGATGTTATCCTGGACTCTGAACTCTCCTTTCAGCCCCACATCCAATCACTTTCCAAAGCTTGGGCCTCAACCTCTGCAACATCTCTAAACTACGTCCCTTTCTAACCAATGAAACCACAAAGCTCCTGATTCACTTACTGGTTATCTCTCGCCTTGACTACTGCAACTCCCTCCTCATCGGCTTACCTTTAAATAGACTATCCCTTCTTCAGTCCATCATGAATGCTGCTGCCAGACTCATCCACCTTACAAACCGCTCAGTGTCTACTACCCCTCTCTGGCAATCCCTCCATTGGCTGCCACTCACCCAACAAATTAAATTCAAAATACTAACAAAGCCATCCACAACTTTACCCCAGGATACATCACTAGCCTAGTCTCAAAATACCAACCTAATTGCCCTCTTTGTTCCTCCCATGAACTCCTTCTCTCTAGCTCCCTTATCACCTCATCCCATATCCACCTCCAGGACTTCTCCTGAGCCTCGCCCATCCTCTGAAATTCCCTACCCAATCTGTCAGACTGTCTCCAAATTTATCCACTTTTAGGCGATCCCTGAAAACTTTCCTCTTCAGAGGCTCCATCTAACAACTGCACTATTTTCTCCATTAGCTCATCCCCCACAGCAATTACCCTTTTGTATAACTTGACCCTCCCTCCTAGATGGTAAGCTCTAACTAGCAGGGCTCTCTGATTCCCCCTGTATTAAATTGTATTGTAATTTTACTGTCTGCTCTAATGTTATAAAGCGCTGCATAAAATGTAAGCACTATATAAATCCTGTATAATAATAATAATAACTTTGCCGCATTGGGGCCAATGGATGGGGCCATGTATTGTAAAATCTTGGATGAGACCAGAACACTGAATATGGGTCATGGGTGGGTCTTCCAGTATGACAATGACCCAAAACATACCACAAAGGCAACAAAGGAGTGGCTGAAGAAGAAGCACATTAAGGTGATGGAGTGGCCTAGCCATTCTCCAGACCCTAATCCTATAGAAAATGTATGGAGGGAGCTGAAACTTCGAGTTGCCAAGCAACAGCCAAGAAACCTTAAGGATTTAGAGAAGATCTGTAAAGAGGAGTGGAACAAAATCCCTCCTGAGATGTGTACAAACCTGGTAACTAATAGACATGTGCAGAAATAAAACATTGTTTTGATTTGTTATTTACATAAATTAGTTTAAATTTGTTTCATTTGTTTAATTTGTTTTCGGATTTTGTTTAGTTTAGTCGTTTTCAAATCGAATTCGAAAGGTTTTCGTATAGTTTTCAAATTTGAATAGTTTTCCAATTTCCAAAAAGAATAAAAAATAGACTAGAAAATAAAGGAATAAAAAAGAAAAAATAATGTTTTTATATTCTATTCCTTTATTTTCTATTCTGTTTAATTCTCTTTGGAAAGCGATTCGAATTTGAATTTCATCCGAATTTTTTTTTCCGTCAATTCGGATTCGTTTCAATTTGGTACTATTCTGATTCGGAAACATCCGAATTTATGAATAACAAAAATGTGTCCAAATTTTAATTCGGAACAAAACGAACCGCACATGTCTAGTAATCAACTAAAAGAAACGTCTTACCTCTGTGCTTGCCAGCATGGGTTTCTCCACCATCATGTTTTGCTTGGGGTTCAAATACTTATTTTACTCACTGAACTGCGACTCAATTTATAATATTTGTATCATGTGTTTTTTCTGTATTTTTGGTTGATATTCTGTCTATCATTTAACTGCTTAAGGACCGCTTCCTGCACATTTACGTCGGCAGAATGGCACAGCTGGGCACATCAACGTACAGGTACGTTGCTCTTTATGTGGCCAGCCATGGCTCCTGAGCTCCGTGGCCGCGGGACCCATGGACCCGATCGGCGCAGGTGTCCCGCGAACGGGTCACAGAGCTAAAGAATGGGGAGAGGTCTCTGTAAACAAACCTCTCCCGTGCTTCCTAGTGAGACTGTCACTGATCGTCTGTTCCCTGTCATCGGGAAAGACGATCAGTGATGTTGAACGCCAAGCCACGCCCCCCTACAGTAAAAAAACACACACGTCACACTTAACCCCTCCCCGCCCCCTAGTGGTTAACCCCTTCACTGCCAGTGTCATTTACACAAGAATCAGTGCATTTAAATAGCACTGATTGCTGTATAAAGGACAATGGTCCCAAAAATGTGTCAAAAATGTCCAATGTGTCCGCCAAAATGTCGCAGTCCCAATAAAAATCGCTGATCGCTGCCATTACTAGTAAAAAAAAAAATATTAATAAAAATGCTATAAAACTATCCCCTATTTTGTAAACGCTATAACTTTTGCGCAAACCAATCAATAATCGATAATTGTGATTTTTTTTTACCAAAAATATGTAGAAGAATATGTATCGGCCTAAACTGAGGAAAAAAATTTAAAAAATTGTCGCTCTATTTTTGTTTATAGCGCAAACTATAAAAACCACAGAGGTGATCAAATACCACCAAAAGAAAGCTCTATTTGTGGGAAAAAAAGGACGCCAATTTTGTTTGAGAGCCACGTCGCACGACCGCACAATTGTCAGTTAAATTGATGCAGTGCCAAATCGCAAAAAGGGGCCTGGTCCTTTGGCTGCAAATTGGTCCGGGGCTTAAGTGGTTAAAATACACCTAGGATAAAAATGATAGACCCTTCATTTCTTTGTAAGTGGAAAAACTTACAAAATCTGCAGGGGATCAAATAATAATTTTCCCCACTGTACCTTTCAAAAGGAATCCAGGACATTCTCAGGGAAACTGCGAGATGTAATCCTCCTGTATTCTGGATCTGCATAACCTGAGCCTTTCTCTAAGCTGCATGGGCTCAGAACATATAAGAAAAGTGGAAAGTTACACAACTGAAGTCCATCCAATCTAGGAGCAATTAGATACTTTTAAGAAGCCAGTGTACATGTGATATAATTGAAAATGGTAAGAAGGCCTACAAATTGTGGATGTTGAATGTATTTTTTGAGTGTTAGCTGCCTTGGTTGGTTAATTTTAATAAAACAATATAGTTCTGTATTTCTGGGTACATGCAATCTCACATAAAAAGGGCAACTGAAAAAAGCACTTATAGAGGAGTGCCAACAAAAAAAAAAAAAAAAAAAAAGTCAGCAGCTACAAATACTGCAGCAGCTGACTTTTAATAATCGGACACTTACCTGTCCCGGGGTCCAGCGATGCGGGGGAACGAGACCCCCCTCATTCCACGCTCCGCTCGCGGCGCCGGCATTCTTAATGTGGGAACCCGGCTGTGGCTTCACAGCCGGGCACCCACTGCGCATGCGCGAGCGGCACCGTGCGCCGTGATTCGACGCTCACTCATCTGGGACACATGACAGGTCCCAGATGACTGTGCGGCGCCTACAGGAAGTGACGTTTAGCCCAGGCAATGAAGGTGGCAGACTACGAGGGACCCCCTAGCAACAGGCATTTAGAGGTGAGTAAAAAAAAAATTATTTTTCCAATTATTTATTTATTTATTTTTTTATGATTTTTAAGCCATATTTTTTTTTTTTGGTGGCAACCCCACTTTAAGTAAGTTATCACACTTAAAAATTGATATTAAAGTGGAACTTCACTCTCTCAATCAACATTGACTATGTTGAATTCTTATCCCCTTAGCGCCGACCGTACGCATATTAATGCGGCCTAAGCTTGAAGGGGTTATACTGGGATGATATGCAGCTGCAGGCATCACCCTGGTACCGTTTTTTTAGAGCGGGCGGTTGCCTCTTTAGGGATAACAAATGGCTAAAAGCTGCTCAGCTGTTATCCTAAAGGAGTGGGAGGGGACGTTCCCCCCTCCCACCGCCTTCCGCCTCTCTTCCCAGGCCTTCCGTCCGGCCGGGAGACCCGATCCATTGCATCCGCCGGCAAGGCTGAGACTGGAACAAAGCCGGAAATGTAAAAATATGGAAACAACCTTCCTTCCGGTTTACTCGGCTGTCTTTGTTGCCGATTTAAAAAAAAAAATGACAGTGTTCAGAATCGCCGTTTTTGAATCTGAATACTTTGAAGTGCAAAGGAGGGATTTGGGGTCTTTTAGACCCCCGATCCCTCCATAAAGAGTACCTGTCACCACCTATTACTGTCACAAGGGATGTTTACATTCCTTGTGACAGCAATAAAAGTGATCAGAATTTTTTTTTTTTTTAAAGTGACAATGTAAAAATAAAAATAAAATAAACAAATAAAATAAATAAGAAAAAAAATGTTTTAAAGTTCCCCCATCCCCGCGTGCTGGCGCAGTAAAGAAACTGCAATGCGTAAGTCACGCCCAAATATGTAAACGGTGTTCAAATCACACATGTGAGGTATCCCCGCAATCGCAAGAGTGAGAGCAATAATTCTAGTAAAAGACCTCCTCTGTAACTCTAACCTGGTAACCGTTAATTTTTTTTAAAGTGTCGCCTATGGAGATTTTTAGGTACCGTAGTTTGTTGCTATTCCATGAGTGTGCGCAATTTAAAAGCATGACATGTTTGCTATCTATTTACTCAGCGTATCATCTTTCACATTGTACAAAAAAGTTGGGCTAACTTTATTGCTTAGTTTTTTTTTTAATTCATTAAGATGTCTTTTTTGCCAAACAATTGTGTTTGCAAGACCTAAAAAAAAGACCTGACATAAAATATTGCAACAATCGCCATTTTATTCTCTAGGGTCTCTGCTATATATATATATATATATATATATATATATATATATATATATATATATAAATGTTTGGGGGTTCTAAGTAATTTTCTAGCAAAAAATGCTGATTTTAACTTGTAAGCAACAAATGTCAGAAACAGGCTTAGGCGTGAAAGGGTTAAGCTGCTAGCATTAGGAAATAGATAAGAAAATAAATCATATTTACTTGTTTTAAACAGTTTTTAATTTTTTTTAGTTAATTTCTACTTTCCATGCCTAGGCAAATGATGTCATGCATCCCAGGAGTCTTCAGGAGGGTGGAGGGGTTTTCTCAGCAAAGCACACCCCCCAGTCTGTATGTCTGAGCTAAGGGCAGATGGATTCCAGGAAGTAATTGATACATGAATCATATGCCCTTAAGATAGCCACTGCCAGAAATGCTTGGGGGTGTTTTTCTAAGTGATTTCTCAGCAAAATAAAGCATGGAGACATGGATGGATGGGTGAGTTTGCTTTGAATATTACAAATGAATTAAATAGAGCTTTTGGTTTTTGGCACTCATGTACTGTGTAGTTCTGCTTTAATTGCAGCACTGTTCAAGCACAAAATCTAAAATTTAGGCTAGATTCATATCTATGCATTTTTGTGCCCCTCTGCAGATCTTCATAAACACACTACAATCTATTTAACATTACTTCCTATGGGTCCCATTCACATCTATGCAGTTTCCTACAATGCATTTTTGGAAAGATGCAGGGACTTTTTTTTACACGTAGCATTGTGTGTTTTTGGCTCCTCAGACTTTAATAGGATTGGATTCATACATACATAGCTTGCCATTGGCAAAAAAAAAAATGCAAAATTAAAAATGCATTAAGAATCTGCATGAAAAATTGCAAAACGTGCCACAAACCCATCAACCACACATGCATATATGTGAACCTAGCCTTAGACCCTAAATGTGAGCCTTATAGACCCCATACACACTATTAGATTTTCTGCAGATTTTTGTCTTCAGATTTACCAAAAGCATATAATATGAGGTCAAACCTTAAGAGATTAAATTTGTATGCAATCAGGAAAGGCCCTTGCACTACATGGTTTTAATAAATATGAAGACAAAAAGCTGCAGAAAATCTAATAGTGTGTATGGGGCCTTAAATTCTGAAATAGGTGTCTACCGGCACAAATTAAATTTCTATTATCATCAAACCTTTTAAACTTTATAAAATAAAAAACTAAAACAATACGTGATCTGATCTGGTTTGCTGCAGTCAAATATGGTTCTAGGTTGAGAACCTGTGAGAAAAATGTGAAAAAATATGTGTTGACTGCGCTAACCCTTGTGTTACGTGTTTTTAGAGTGCTCCATACAAATATGCATATGAAATATATCACAACATATATATACGTTCCTATACGCTAGTGATATTACAGTTAACAGTTAACAGTATTATAAACTGTAGTATAACAGTATAAAAAACAAGCTAACTAACCAGCGTCACCCGTGACAGTAATACGGGTGATCACCTGGCGGTTAACCTAAAAAAAACTGGCTACCTAGCGGCACCAGTGACACTAATGCAGCGATCAGAAAAACAATCACTTAGTGACACTGGCAAAAGGGGGTGAAAGGGTTAACTAGGGGCAATCAGGGGGTTAAACCTTTATTAGGTAATATATGGGGGTACCTGACGCTATATAAAAACCTGACGGGGAACCTAAATAACGAAATAACTAACTGGCTAACCTGCGTCACCAGTGACACTTATACGGTGATCACTGGTGAAAGGGTTAACTCTAGGGGCAATCAGGGGGTTAAAACCTTTATTTAGGTTGTAATATGGGGGTACCTGACCTATAAACCTATTTATGAACCTATATAAACATGGCGGTTAACCTAAAAAAAAACTGGTTACCTAGCGACACTAATGCAGCGATCAGAAAAACGATTGCTTAGTGACACTGGCAAAAGGGGGTGAAGGGGTTAACTAGGGGCAATCAGGGGGTTAAACCTTTATTGGGGGGGGTAGGGGGCTACCTTAGTCCTAAAGGGGCCTAAAACTAACTGCCCTGACAGTTATTACAGTCACACTGACACTAAATGCAGTGATCAGTAAATAAATGATCACTGCAATTAGTGACACTGTGACTGGGGGGCAGGGGGTGATCTGGGGGGTGATCAGGGGGTGACAGGGGGGTGGAATATGTGCCTATGTGTACTGGTGTCAGTGTACTGTTTGTGCACTAACCTTTACACGTTCACTCCTCGGCGTTCCGGTCAGATAGACCGGCGCACCGAGCGTGACATCGCTTCCGCCTTCCTGTCTATACAATAGACAGGAAGGGGAAGTTTTTCATTCGCCAGGAGCGATCGCGAGGGGGTGGCCAGAAACCACTGGCCGTCCCCTCGTCCCGGATCGCTCCTGAAGCGATGCCGACCGTCCCCGCCGGCGGAGGGGGTTCCGATCGGACACCCCACCCGCCGGAAGAATGTCACGTACAGGTACGAGATTTTGCCTGTACGTGCCATTCTGCTGACGTATATCTACATGGGGCGGTCGGCAAGTGGTTAAAGGGGAATTATATTCCCATTTCCTTACCCTGCACAACCTATCCCAAGCTTTAAATGTCACCCGTGTAATTTCATGTGCGCTCCCCCCCAATATCCAAAATTTAGGTGGATTCCATATATCATGCCGCAAGTGTCTATTACTTAGTGAATTCTCAACATTAAACCATCTCTTATTACAACCATCTTTTGTCCATTCCGTGACTCGTGAGAGTGCGATTGCGCTAAAATATTTCTCGAAATGCAAAGCAAGCCCCCCTTGTTTTTTCTCCCTAGAAAGAATCCCTGCCGCTATACGTGGCTTCTTATTAGCCCATATAAATCTTAAGATAATGCCTTTTAGAATTTTAAATAAGTCTGGGGGTACGGATAATGGGAGCATCTGGAATTTATAATTAACTTTTGGGACAATGATCATTTTTAACGCATTAATTCTCCCCATCCAAGACAGGGGGCATGATGCCATCTTTTTTATTTCATTTCTGACCTCCTCTAATAAGGGAAGGTAGTTTATCAAGTACATTTTCCTTAGGGTATTTGCCAATCTCACTCCTAGATATTTAATATTCTCTCTCCATGGAAAATGGAACTCTTTTGCCAATCGTCCCGCTTCCTCTTGCTTAATATTAATATTAAGGATCTCCGACTTAGCAAGATTAATTTTAAAATTTGCAATATGGCCATATGTCCTAAACACTCTCAGAAGGTTTGGTAGGGTAGTCCGGGGATTAGTGATGAAGAAAAGTACATCATCGGCGAAAGCCGCTAGTTTGTGCTCCTCTCCCCCCACCCTTATCCCTCTTATGTCAGGTGCATTCCGTATCGTAGATAATAAAGGCTCTAAAGATAGTACAAACAGAAGGGGGGACAGAGGGCAACCCTGGCGCGTACCGTTTTTTATCAGAAAGGGGTGCGAGAGCAAGCCGTTCACCCTCACCTTCGCCTGCGGCTGATCGTATAAGGTTTTTATCCAACTAATCATTCTTGGACCGACCCCCATGACTTCAAGTGTCGTAAACCTAACCATTGCTTAATGTCTAGGGCAGGGTTCCTCCAGAGTTTGCTTTGGGTTCCTTGAGCAATAAGTGATTTCTGCCTCTCTGATGAGTAACCACCGATACCAAAGATCTTTTTAGCTATCGGGGATTCTTGTTTTTCATATGGACTTGATATATAGCGCCTTCAACTTACACAGTGCTTTACATATGGATGTGATCTTATTAATCCTTATGCATATTGATATTAAGTCAGAAGATCATTTAAACATATATAGCAAAAAACGTCAGGATTATACAATAATATGTTCTGTAATGCTGGATTTGCAATCTGATTGTAGAATTGCTGTACAATCAGCTTTAAGATTTCCCTAAAATTATGTAGTACATGGGCCTACATAAAAAATACATTACATTTTTCTCCAGCTGGGTAGGCCCTTGCATGAAGATGACTCTGTGTACAGAATGACTCTGTACAGGATAGGGATGCTACCTGTGTAAAGGATGGAGATACCACTGTGTACAGGATGGTGATGACTGTACAGGATGCAGATGCCACTGTTTAGAGGATGGAGGTGTTGTTAAGGGGTTAAAATATTCTACAGTTGCCCTTTAAAGTAGTATTAACATACACTTTTTTTAAATAATGCACTCGGCTTAAGCAGGGAAACTTTCCGCAGTACATTATGTACTGCATATTTGGACTCAGCATTTACTGTTTGCCCAGTTTCATGCAGCCAGTACCTGATTGCTTTTCACCACTTCCCTAAACTTCTGGGTAGGGAAAAGTGCACGATTAGCTCATCACAGGGACCAATGCAAGTGGACAATTCCATTTTACCTCCTCTGTTCAGGGCTGCTCTCTCTATGTTGCTGCAGTCTCTTCCTGCCTCATACCCATGCAGTACCCAACCAGGCTCAAGATGGGTTGAGGTAATCACCCCTCCGAGGCTGGCCAAGCACCATTATGAGTCCAGCCTGCTCACACTGAGAGTAGGCTCCAACTAACTTACTCGAATCAGAGTCCTAAATTCTGAGAGCCACTAAACAGCTCTGCTGCTGGGGGAGCCAGAGGAGGCAAGGGGAGGTATCTGGGTGTGCAGCATGTGTGTTTTAAGTGCAACCTGCCCTGGCCAGTAGCACCTCTGTTTTTTCCCTCAGGTTTTGAATGCACCAAATTCACAGCTGTTGATGACAGAAATTGATTTCCAAAACTCAGCCCGGGACAAGGTCATATCAGGACAGCTGTTAAAATTCTTGAATGTCCCAGGCAATTCGGTACTATTGGCAACTTTGCTTATCCAGTTGCCATAACTTCCCCACTGCTTTCGCTGGGACCTTCTGCTCCTGTACTATGCACTTTCGACTGTCACGTCCCTTCTTGCTGCATGGGGAGCAAGCAGATTCTTTAACAAGATCAGTGTTAGTCTAAACTCAGACCAAGTTATTTTTCGTCCCAGAGGAACAAGAGCATTAAAACAGCTAAGGTATCAAAGTTGAATGTTTACTCAATCAGCAAGTACCTATCGTAGGGGAACTTATGGGTCGTAGGGGAACTTCTAGGTCCCAAAAACCCAAATTTCTTGGTCTTCCAACGTCTGTAAGAGTAAATATTTCAGGTATTTATTATCGAAGCCTTGATACAACAGGGTTACCTGTGCTCATTTGTCCAATAGGACCTGGGTGTAAATACCTTCTACTTGAACTGGTATTATGGGTGAAGGCCGTACTAACTTGCTGGAAAACCTGCTCACAGTGGGTTCAGTATGGTCGGTCTGTATTGGCACTTTCTTCTTGATATGTTTCTGTTGTGGTAACTGCTTTAGTTCTGGTGGGTTGATGTGCATTGTCTTTCTAGGACTGCCAACCTGAGGTCAAAGATACTGAGTTAAACGGACACTCAGAAACAACAGGGGGGCCTTCTGCAAGGCTTTGGACCTCCGCTGTTGTTTCCTTGCATCTTTGAATTTAGAGCTGCCTGTTCTAGATGACCATCCAGTTGGGGCCCTCTAAAGTTTCCTGCCTCCTTTCTGGGTAGCAGCTTCTGTAGCACCTTCAAGACTTCCCGAAAGAAGCTTCTGTAACTCCTTCAAGACTTCTTTTGTGGTGTCAGGCAGGGTTCTTCTCCTTGGGCATTGAACTCTGAAGTGTCCAGTTTCCCCACAACTATGACATCTCTTTCCAGAAGGGGGAGGTGTGGAACCTGGCTTAACTTCCCCTTACCCTTTTTTTTTTCTTAGCGTCAAAGCAGTCACTACCTGTTGCACATCAGTGAGGGATTTCTGATTATTCATCACTTGCATAACTGTCTTATATAACTCCAGGTGAGTCTGAACCACTCAAGCCAGCCGATCTTATATTGTCAGATCAGATGGCACTTGGGATGAGGTCTCACCCGTTAGCTCAATGCCTGACTCATACTCATATATTGACTCATTGTCATCATCTCTGAGAAGTACTGTTCTACCTGAACAGGGCATGTGAGAACCTTTTCTTTCTTAAAGGGACACTAAAGGAAACATTTTTTAAAATAACAAACATGCTATACTTACCTCCACTGTGCAGCTCGTTTTGCACAGAGTGGCCCCGTACCTGGTCTTCTGGGGTCCCTCGGCGGCTGACTCGGCTCCCTCCCGCAAGGACTCCACAACTTCATGCGAGCTCCCTCGCATGATGTGGAGTGCTTGCGGGCGTGCTCCCGTGATACAGCTGGCGGCTGTAGCCGCTCACTGTATCATTCGGCCCCGCCCTCTGGCGCGCTGCGTCATTGGATGTGATTGACAGCAGCACGAGCCAATCAACTGCCAGGGTGATCGGCGAAGAGGACGTCGAAGGCGAGGACTTTCGAGGGGTCAGGTAAGTAAAACGGGGAGTTGGGGGTCCGCTAATCGTCGGATGTTTTTTCACCTTAATGCATAGAATGCATTAAGGTGAAAAAACGTTTACCTTTACAACCCCTTTAAGCGTTTGTCCTGGTGTTTTGGTTTTGATTTTTCTCCTCCAACAAAGCTTCTTCCTCCCCAACTTTGGATAGGTGGGAGTGTTTTCGGAGCCCTTCGTGAGAAACTTTAGGACAATGGATGGTTTGGATGAGCTCCCTGTAGAACTTGGTCAAAGCAGGCTCTCTCAGCAATTCGTGGGTCTATTCCAATCTTCTAAAAGATCTGGTGTAGGATCTCCTCCACTTGGATTATGTAGCTGGACAACTTTTCCCCTCTGTATTGGTGTGTTCAAACTTTATCAGTATCTCACAAAAGTGTTTACACCCCTCACATTTTTGTAAATATTTTCTTATATCTTTTCATGTGACAACACTGAAGAAATTACACTTTGCTACAATGTAAATTAGTGAGTGTACAGCTTGTATAACAGTGTAAATTTGCTGTTCCCTCAAAATAACTCAACACACAGCCATTAATGTCTAAACCACTGGCAACAAAAGTGAGTACACCCCTAAGTAAAAATGTCCAAATTGGGCCCAATTAGCCATTTTCCCTCCCCGGTGTCATGTTACAAGTTCTCAGGTGTGAATGGGGAGCAGGTGTGTTAAACTTGGTGTTATTGCTTTCACTCTCATACTGGTCACTGGAAGTTCAATATGGCACCTCATGGCAAAGAACTCTCTGAGGCTCTGGAAAAAAAGAATTGTTACTCTACATAAAGATGGCCTAGGACATAAGAAGATTGCCAAGACCCTGAAACTCAGCTGCAGCACGGTGGCCAAGACCATAAAGCGGTTTAACCACTTCAGCCCCAGACCAATTGGCAGCCAAAGGACCAGGCCCCTTTTTGCGATTCAGCACTGTGTCACTTTAACTGACAATTGCGCGGTCGTGCGACGTGGCTCCCAAACAAAATTGGCGTCCTTTTTTTCCCACAAATAGAGCTTTCCTTTGGTGGTATTTGATCGCCCCTGCTGTTTTTATTTTTTGCGCTATAAACAAAAATAGAGCGACAATTTTGAAAAAAATTCAATATTTTTTACTTTTTGCTATAATAAATATCCCCAAAAAAGATATAAGAAAACGTTTTTTTTCCTCAGTTTAGGCCGATACGTATTCTTCTACATATTTTTGGTAAAAAAAATCGCAATTAGCGATTATTGATTTGTTTGCACAAAAGTTTTAGCATTTACAAAATAGGGGATAGTTTTATAGCATTTTTATTAATATTTTTTTTTTTTACTAGTAATGGCGGCGATTAGCGATTTTTTATTGTGACTGCGACATTATGGCGGACACATCGGACATTTTTGACACATTTTTGGGACCATTGTCATTTATATAGAAATCAGTGCTATTTAAATGCACTGATTCCTATGTAAATGACAGTGGCAGTGAAGGAGTTAACCACTAGGGGGCGGGGAGGGGCTAAGTGTGACGTGTTGTGTTTTTTTTTACACAGTAGGGGGGTGTAGCTGTACGTCTGACGTCAATGATCGGTTTTCCCGATGACAGGGAACAGCCGATCAATGACAGGCAGAGTAGGAAGCGCGGAGAGAGGTTTGTTTACACAGACCTCTCCCCGTTCTTCAGCTCTGTGACCCGATCACGGGACACCATCGGCGATCGGGTCCGCTGGTCCCGTGGCCGTGGTCACGAAGCTCCCGACCGGATCATGAGCGCGCCGCCAGGGGCGCGCGCGCGACCCCACGGCTAGGCAATTAAAGGGGACGTATATATATACGTGCCTTTGCCTAGCCATGCCATTTTGCCGATGTATATATACAGTTGGCGGTCGGGAAGCGGTTAACAGGACAGGTTCCACTTATAACAGACCTCGCCATGATCAACCAAAGTAGTTGAGTGCACGTGCTCATCATCATATCCAAAGGCTGTCTTTGGGAAATAGACGTATAAGTGCTGCCAGCATTGCTGCAGAGGTTGAGAGGGTGGGGGGGGGGGTCAGCCTGTCAGTGCTCAGACCATACGCCACACACTGCATCAAATTGGTCTGCATGGCTGTTGTCCCAGAAGGAAGCCTCTTATAAAGATGATGCACAAGAAAGCCTGCAAACAGCTTGCTGAAGACAAGCAGACTAAGGACATGGATTACTGGAACCATGTCCTGTGGTCTGATGAGACAAGATAGACTTATTTGGTTCAGATGGTGTCAAGCGTGTGTGGCGGCAACCAGGTAAGGAGTACAAAGACAAGTGTGTCTTGCCTACAGTCAAGCATGGTGGTGGGAGTGTCATAGTCTTGGGCTGCATGAGTGCTGTCGGCAATGGGGAGCTACAGTTCATTGAGGTAACCATGAATGCCAACATGTACTGTGACATACTGAAGCAGAGCATGATCCCCTCCCTTTGGAGACTGGGCCGCAGGGCAGTATTCCAACATGATAATGACCCCAAACGCAACTCCAAGACGAACACTGCCTTGCTAAAGAAGCTGAGGGTAAAGATGATGGACTGGCCAAGCATGTCTCCAGATCTACACCCTATTGAGCATCTGTGGGGCATCCTCAAATGGAATGTGGAGGAGTGCAAGGTCTCTAACATCCACCAGCTCTGTGATGTTTTCATAGAGTGGAAGCGGACTCAAGTGGCAACCTGTGAACCTCTGGTGAACTCCATGCCCAAGAGGGTTAAGGCAGTGCTGGAAAATAATGGTGGCCACCCAAAATATTGACACTTTGGCCCCAATTTGGATATTTTCACTTAGGGGTGTACTCACTTTTGTTGCCAGCGGTTTAGACATTAATGGCTGTGTGTTGAGTTATTTTGAGGGGGCAGCACATTTACACTGTTATACAAGCTGTACACTCATTACTTTACATTGTAGAAAAGTGTCATCACATGTAAAGGTATAATAAAATATTTTCAAAAATGTGAGGGGTGTACTCACTTTTGTGAGATACTGTACATTAAGACGGAAAGTTTTTTTTAACTCTCCCGAACACAGAATGCAGCACCTCAATGTAGTTTAGAGCTGTACATTCCTGTTTTCCTAGCTTTCAGTTGCCATATATTTCCCTCCCCTCAGAATTATACCAATTATTTTTTTCTTTAGGGCCTCGGGATACCCCACCCTTCTAATGCTTGAGAGACTTGATCCATCCATGTTCCATCTTCAAACTCTTTACTCAAATAGAGGCTGATCCCTTGGAAACAGGGGGAAATTCATCTCCCCCATTTTAACAGAACATAGGTGTAGTGAGTCTTGATCTGTCTTCATGGTCAATATAAACACCTTCTGATCAGGAACTAGTGTCATCACTGCTTGTTAGATCTGCTCTTGAGTCCTGTTGTCACCAGGCATGTCGACCATCACACTTGACTCCAGTCAGCTATTTTGCTGTTGGCACCACTTAGTACACACAGCAGGGTCCATGCTGACTGTCTCTAGCTCGTTGTATACGCTCAGAACAGAGATATCTCCCCCACATGTAGCAGTACTGTCAGGGCTGGGCTCAGCCCCTCCTCTGAGCTGGCCGCTCAGCTGTCGGCTAATTGCCAGCTCCTATCTCTCTACAGTTACTCAGCTGTTGATGATATCCTGCTCGTCAGTCCTGCCTACTTAAGCCGTCCAGCCGAGAATCTCTGCCTTTGCCTTAGTCAACATCACAGAGACACTCTCCTGCATTCCTGTTAAAATACTTGCTTGGCTTACATGCCTTCTGGCTCCAGATCCTGCTTGCTGTTTTATTACGCTCATCTCTGGCTCCCTGATGTTTGGCTTGTCTGACTATCTGTTCCAGTTCCTGAACTCTGGCTATGTTTTGACTATGTTTGTGCTATTTACTTTTATTATTAAACAAGTGTGATTTAACTGTACTTCTGTCTTGTCTGATTTCATGGTTTCTGACAGGTACCCCCACAGGAACCAATTGGTAGATTGGGTTGTCCGTTTTCCTGCCTCGACTTTTAGGATAACCTCAGCCCCTCTAACACATCAGGTTAAACAAATGGATACTGCACTGATATCGGGAGAACAAATATAGATACCCTGCATAAGGTTCAGTATGAAAAAGCAAACATCAGACTGATTAGTGGTAAATTAACTCAATATAATGTCACAGGTTGCATCAAATAGCAGTATACACATGAGTGAGTAAGTAAAGGATTAGGTCAATCACAGTTCAGAAGACAATATGTTCACTAGGCTATAGCAGCATAGAATAGAGTTTTATGCAGCTAAAATATAGTAAACCTGGTAATCAACACAATCAACAATATGTAATGGCATTAGAAAACAGTAACAGCAATGATGATCAATACAGCAACAACTCCTCTGGAAGCAGTAGGCTATCCACTTTAAAGTGCAGTCTATATAAATGGCAGAGATTACATTTAAAACTCTCTAAAGAGGTACTTCTTATGATGGACAATAGGCAAAGTTCTTGTGAAGCAAATATCCGACTGAGCAGTTTTTAGCCCTAGTTCTTCAGCCAGCTAGTGTTGGGGCCCAGGCTTTACGATGGTGCACATGAGTACAGTCCCAATAAAGTCTGCATGTAGTAAATAATGCTGCTAGTTAGATGGCCAGTCCCTATGTGATCAGTCGCTGCTAGCAGCAAGAGGTTAATGGCAGCAGTGTCCTCTCACCAGTCCCAGTGCTTCGGTGGTCGTATTTCATCCTAGAGATCCTTTTTGCTAGGCATGGTTCACATCAGGGGCACTTACATCCCCTTCCTGCCCATGCCCATTTTTCAGCTTTTAGTGCTGTCGCACTTTGAATGACAATTGCACGGTCATTATACACTGTACCCAAATTAGGCTTTTATAATTTTCTTCACACAAATAGAGCTTTCTTTTGGTGGTGTTTAATCACTGCTGTTTTTTATTTTTTTTACAAAAAAAAAGACCAAAAATTGAAAAAAATAGTTTTACTTAGTTTCTTTCAGTAAATTTTGTAAATAAGGATTTTTTCTCCTTCACTGATGTGCGCTGATGAGGCGGCACTGATGGGCACCGATAGGCTGAACTGGTGGGTATTGATGAGGTGGCACTTATGGGCACTGATGAGGTGGCACTTATGGGCACTAATTAGGTGCCACTGATGAGGAGGCACTAATATGCTGCACTGATAGGTGGCACTGACGGGCTGCACTGATGGGCGACACTGATGGCCATTGATGGACCGCACTGATAGCCAGCACTGACTGGCATTACCAATGGACACCGATTGCTGGCGGGCACTGATTGCTGGCACCGATTGGTGACACTGTTGGTGCTATAATGTAATCAGGGCACTGACGATCAGTGCCCTGATTACATGTTTTGTTGTGCCCTGCGAGGAGATGCCGCTGATCGGCTCTCCTCGCTGCACACTCTGTCAATGTGAGGCGAGGAGCACCGATTACCGGCATCTCCGTGTTTACATGGCTGTGATTGGACACAGCCGAGCACATGGTTCAAGAGCCGCAGACACGGCTCTTTACAGAGATCGGGGTTGCGCCATGTCCTAGCAACATTGTGCGATCGCGGGTGTGCGAGAGAGGTGCACCGCCCCGCTGTCATTTGATGGTGGGCGGAAACTGGTTAAGGACATTGGAGTCAATTCACTAAGAGTTAAATAACGC
This sequence comes from Lithobates sylvaticus, assembly GCA_028564925.1. Lineage (NCBI taxonomy): Eukaryota > Metazoa > Chordata > Amphibia > Anura > Ranidae > Lithobates > Lithobates sylvaticus. Next base: position 95,048,520 of record CM053029.1, read on the forward strand.
ATGCAGAAACAAGTGTGCAAACGTTCAATTCACTAAGAGTTGTGTGCTAAATAACTACTGCAGAAAAGTTTTGATGCAACAAAAAAACTGCGCGTTCTGACTGGTCCCTGCTATCTTCTGGGTCCTGTGTGTCTCCCAGAAGACAGCGAGGGGGGGGGGAAGAAGGGGCCGAACATGGCGTAAATCAGCACGGATACTGCAGCGATCTTTTGCCGGAAGTGGGAGAAAATACTTGGATTAGACAGGTATCTGCC
>CM053029.1:95053773-95077071 GCA_028564925.1 Lithobates sylvaticus
ACATTATGAGGTTTATTTATCAATGTTTTCACTGAAGATATACAGTTTTCATCAAATATTCACCCATTTTTGTTAGGTAATCTTATGCGAAAAATGGGTACATTTTTGTGTGCAAAAAAATTATAGACCCCCCTATATGTTGCTGGTAAAGCATTACATACAGTGGGTAAAATAAGTATTGAACACGTCACCATTTTGGTGACGGGTTCAATACTTATTTTACCCACTGGATGTTTGGAGAGGTTTGTCTGTCTGTATTGGGAGAGGAGGAGAGGCATTCTCAAGCCTCACTCCCCATGGGTATATAATATATAAAAGAGGTGTGTGTGTGTGTGTATATGTATGGGGGAGCCTGTCTCTGTATTACTTATATGAAGAGAGGCGTAAGATAAAGAGATGAGAGAGAGAGAGATCTATCTATCTATCTGTACATATACAGTGCCTTGAAAAAGTATTCATACCCCTTGGCATTTTCTAGCACCAACCCCACATTTTGTCATGTTACAACCAAAAACGTAAATGATATGTTATTTTATTGCCCCGAGGAGTCGGGTCGGAATTTTTTTTTTTTTTTTTTATGTGACTCGAGATATACACAACACAAAGTGGCACATAATTGTGAAGTGGAAGGAAAATGATAAATGGTTTTTAATTTTTTTTTTACAAATAAATATGTGAAAAGGTGTGGTTTGCATTTGTATTCAGCCCTAAGAGTCAATACTTTGTAGAACCTCCTTTCACTGCAATTACAGCTGCAAGTCTTTTTGGGGATGTCTCTACCAGCTTTGCACATCTAGAGAGTGAATTTTTGCCCATTCTTCTTTGCAAAATAGCTCCAGCTCTGTCAGATTGGTTGGAGAGCGTTTGCGAACAGCAATTTTCAAGTCTTGCCACAGATTCTCAATTGGATTTAGGTCTGGACTTTGACTGGGCCATTCTAACACATGAATATGCTTTGATCTAAACCATTCCATTGTAGCTCTGCCTGTATGTTTAGCGTCGTCGTCCTGTTGAAAGGTGAACCTCCACCCCAGTCTCAAGTCTTTTGCAGATTCGAACAGGTTTTCCTCTAAGATTGTCCTGTATTTGGCTCCATCCATCTTCCCATCAACTCTGACCAGCTTCCCTGTCCCTGCTGAAGAAAAGAATCCCCACAACATGATTCTGCCACCACCATGTTTCACGGTTGAGATGGTGTGTTCAGGGTGATGTGCAGTGTTAGATTTCCACCACACATAGCGTTTTACTTTTAGGCCAAAAAGTTAAATTTTGGTCTCATCTGACCAGAGCACCTTCTTCCACATGTTTGCTGTGTCTTCCACATGGCTTCTCGCAAGCTGCAAACGGACTTCTTATGGCTTTCTTTCAACAATGGCTTTCTTCTTGCCACTCTTCCATAAAGGCCAGATTTGTGGAGTGCACGACTAATAGTTGTCCTGTGGACAGATTCTCCCACCTGAGCTGTGGATCTCTGCAGCTCCTCCAGAGTTACCATGGGCCTCTTGGCTGCTTCTCTGATTAATGCTCTCCTTGCCCGGTCTGTCAGTTTAGGTGGACGGCCATGTCATGGTAGGTGTGCCATACTCTTTCCATTTTGGATGATGGATTGAACAGTGCTCCGTGAGATGTTCAAAGCTTGGGATATTTTTTATAACCTAACCCTGCTTTAAACTTCTCCCCGAAACTTTATCCCTGACCTGTCTGGTGTGTTCCTTGGCCTTCATGATGCTGTTTGTTCACTAAGGTTCTCTAACAAACCTCCGAGGGCTTCACAGAACAGCTGTATTTATATTGAGATTAAATTACACACAGATGGACTCTATTTACTAATTAGGTGACTTCTGAAGGCAATTGGTTCCACTAGATTTTTAGTTAGGGGTATCCGAGTAAAGGGGGCTGAATACAAATGCATGCCACACTGTTCAGATATCTATTTGTTAAAAAAAAATCTTGCAAACCCTTTATCATATTTTTCTTCCACTTCACAATTATGTGCCACTTTGTGTTGGTCTATCACATAAAATCACAATAAAATACATTTACGTTTTTAGTTGTAACATGACAAAATGTGTCAAAGGGGGCCAAAAAAATATTTTCAAGGGGTATGAATACATTTTTTTCAATCCAATCCCATACATGCCTAATGAGGTCTGTTTTCAAATTTTCACCAAAGATTCACAGTCTTCATCCAAAATCCACTCGTTTTTTTTAATAGAAAATAAGTGACAAAATTTACAAATATTGACTACATATTACTGGTGAAGTAGAGTTTTGTTTCTATGTCTCCTTCTGTGTTACCTTTATGAAGAGAATAGTCATTCTTGAGCATCCCGTACATACATTGTGGGCTCAATTGATCAATGTATTCACCAAAGGTTTACAACCCAGATGCACCCATTTTTCAAGTTGCATCTTGTGTGAAAAAATAGAGGTGGACCGAACAGAGATTTTGGTGCCAAAACCAATAATGCAGGATTCACTTGACCGAAAACCAAAAATGACCGGTTTAAAAAAAAAAAAAAAAATACTATATATTTATATATATATACATACTTTTATATTTGACTTTTTAATATCAATCTAAATTAATATGAATTTATCGTTGGCTGTTATTGGCACCTTTAGCGCAAGAAAAGCTCAAGAAAAATGTATCCCTTTAAGGGCCGGTTCACACTAGTCACACCAAGACCTCCTTAGTAACCAGTTATATACTATATAAAGCAAATCGTAGCAAAATCGTGGTAAAAATGCGTTTTGGATGCATGTCCATTGAACTCTATTACATGCAAAACGCTGCATTTTGCACGAAAAAAAGTCCATGACCCTTTCCAAAAATGCAGAGGCACAAATGCATTGATGTGAACATGTTCCATAGGAACCCATGTTAAAAAAAAATTCCCTGCATTTCTGCAAAATGCTTTAAAAAATGCATTAGTGTGACTCAAGCCTAAGACGAGTCACACTGGTGATTAGTGCCGGTGCAAATAGTAGCGGCAGGAATCTGAGATTCCTGCTGCGCTCTCAGCAGGTAGGTGCGGCCGTTGTCACCCCAAGTTGCTTTCCTGATTTTGACTACACACAGTCCCTATCTCCTCGATTCTATCAGATGAGGGTAGTAGTTTTGTAGGTCACAAAAGATAGCATTGCACAAGACTTTACAAGAACATTGCATTTCTGGCTGGAGTAACATATTTTTTTTTTTTTTTAATTTGCTAAAAAAAAGTTTTTGCCTGAAAAAAGAAAATTATTGCAGCCACCACATCCAAGAACTGCTAAGTTTCAATCAATTACGTTGTTATTCTTGGGTTTTAGATATATTTAACCCTCTTGCTGCCAGGCCCAGCCTCCCATTATATAATCTTTATTCATGTAGAAAAACCTTTTTCTTACAGAAAGTAAAATAAAGTAGAGTGACTGTCGTCTCATAGCAATGGATAACAAACATGGAAAGAAATAAAAACCCAAAACATTATTTGTCATAAAAGATATCAATAATAAACTTCCCTAAGTGTCGGGACTCTTGCCATCATCCAGGGCACCATGGTACATACAAGCACTGCATCCAGAGACTAAAGCCTCGTACACACGATCAGATTGTTTTTTTACTTACAGGTTTAGTGTGTAAACACACAGATCCACGAGCTGTCAGAGAGGAGAGGAGACTGATGGTGTGTCCCTTGTACATAGGTACACCGATTGGTCACCTCCCCCCAGTCAGTCCCCTTCCCCCCACAGTTAGAATCATTCCCATAGGGAACACATTAACCCCTCAATCACCCCCTAGTGTTAACCCCTTCCCTCCCAGTCACATTTATACAGTAATCAATGCATTTTTATAGCACGTTTTGCTGTATAAATGTGAATGGTCCCAAAAATGTGTCAAAGTGTCCGTTCTGTCCGCCGTAATATCGCAGTCACAATAAAAATCGCAGCTCGCTGCCATTACTAGTAAAAATAAATAAAAATGCTATAAATATATCCCCTATTTTATAGACGCTATAACTTTTGCGCAAACCAATCAATATACGCTTATTGCGATTTTTTTTTTTTTTTTTTTTTTTTTTTTTTTTTTTTATTGATTTTTTTTTTTTACCAAAAATAAGTAGAAGAATACATATCGCCTAAACTGAGGAAAAAAATTGTTTTAAAAAATAAAATAAAAATTGGATATTTATTATAGCAAAAAGTAAAAAAAATTTGCGTTTTTTCAAACTTGTCCCTACTTTTGTTTATAGCGCAACAAATAAAAACCGCAGAGGTCATCAGATACCACCAAAAGAAAGCTCTATCTGTGGGGAAAAAATGCTGAAAAATGTATTTGGGTACAGCGTTGTATGACTGCGCAATTGTCATTCAAAATGCGACAGCGCTGAAAGCTGAAAAATGGCTTGGGCAGGAAGGGGGTGTTCGTAGTTAGTAGTTAATCTACTTCAGCATTTGGACATTTATGCATTTGGGCCTGTCTTTGAAACCTATAAAAAAAAAAAGTGCAGGGATGAAAAGTAGTGATGTCAGCCAGAGTGACCAGTAAAATTTCTTATTTTATATAGTAAAAAGAAACTGGAATCCATTTGGTTACCTTTTTTTTTAACAGCTTAATTTTTGCTCTTGGTTTCTTTGTGGCCGGGTTTGCACTGGTATGACACAAGTGTTGTAGGACTGTCGATCCGACTTTGCCCTGCGACATCGTTCCTACTTCCATCCGTCTTGAACAGGATACGATTTTGCTCTGACTTTGAGATAGTGCGACTTGTCCTTTGACCAATCAAATCAATCCCAGTGTGACATAAATTCCTTTTCCTGCTGCTGTAATCACCATGTCAGATGTCACAAGTCGGATAGTTAGGACAAGGATCCAACTTTGATTTGACTTCAATGTTCTTGAATGGGCTGGAAAGGGACCAAAGTAGTGCAGGAACCTTTTTCAAAGTCGGACCAGTTAGGACGGCTCTCATAAGGAATATGATTTGTACATGTCATGCGACATGTGCTCCCAAAGTCAGAGCAAATGTTGCACCAGTGTGAACCAGGCCTCTGCCATTTATATAAATGGGGCCGATGGATTGTATATAGATCAGGTAAGCTGGTGAAATCTAAAAGCTCATAAGAATTTCACCTTGCACTGATCTGCATGAAATGTACAAATCTTGGAAGATTATACACATTGTTCTTTATAGTGATGCTAATAACCATTCACATGGCCTTCTGCAGTTTGCACATATTCATGTGTATCAAACCTTCATACTGTCAGCATTTGCTGATATAACAATTACCTTTCATGTTGCTGGATCTAAATAGATTTTTTCAAGGCTGTAGATTTTATAGAATGTTTAAAGTAGAACTATAGGCAAAACTGGATAGTTAGTCAGGTTGAAAAAAGACACAAGTCCATCCAGTTCAACCACAAAAAAAAAAAAAAAAATATATCATATAATCCCATATACCCAGTTCTATACCCACAGTTGATCCAGAGGAAGGCGCAAAAAAAAAAAAACCCAGCAGAGCATGTTCCAATTTGCTACAGCAGGGGAAAAAATTCCTTCCTGATTCCCGAGAGGTAATCAGATTTTCCCCAGATCAACTTTACCTATAAGGCTGCATTCACACCTGAGCGTTTTGTCACCTGAAGCCTGAAACTACAAAACGCTGGAGGGGAAAAAATACATTATTCTCTATGGAGATGGTTCACATCTCCACTCCAAAACGCCTGAAGCCCTACGCCTGAAGCTCAAACAAGTTCAGGACCCTTTTTTGTCGCTCGAATCGGGCAGATTTGGGCGTTTTTCTTCTTTTTACATTGGTGACCTTTTGCTCTATACAAAATCGCGGCAAAACGCAGTAAAAAACGTCGCGAATCGCGGTAAAAAACGCTGCAAAAAAACACTGCAATTCGCGCGATATTCTGCCTGAAAAAGCTACTCTCAGGTGTGAATGCAGCCTTAATGTTAGTACCCAGTTATATTATGTACATTTAGGAAATAATCCAGGCATTTCTTAAAGCAATCTACTGAGCTGGCCAGAACCACCTCTGGAGGGAGTCTATTCCACATTTTCACAGCTCTTACTGTGAAAAAACCTTTCCGTATTTGGAGATGAAATATCTTTTCCTCTAGACATAAAGAGTGCCCCCTTGTCCCCTTTGTTGACTGTAAAGTGAATAACTCAACACCAAGTTCACTATATGGACCCCTTATATATTTTTACATGTTGATCATATCCCCCCTTAATCTCCTCTTATCAAGAGAGAATAAATTCAGTTCCTCTAATCTTTCCTCATCGCTGAGCTCCTCCATGTCTCTCTCTCTCTATCTCTCTGGTTCTCTCTCTCTCTCTCTCTCTCTCTGTCTCTCTCTCTCTCTCTGAGAACTGGTGCCCAAAACTGAATTGCATATTCCAGATGAGGTCTCTCTCTCTCTCTCTCTCTATCTCTCTCTCTCTCTGGAGTCCATACCTCCAGAGATAGAGCAAGGGAGAGTTATAACCCCTGTCAGATTTTTTTTTTTGTTTGCCATCTTTATCCCATTGCAGAGATTTACATTCACTTCCTATTCCTTAGCCAAACAAGAAGTGGGAGGAAATCCCTGCAAATTAAAGGGATCCTTGGGGACCCCCAGGTCACCAGAACTAGTGTCCCCATTGGAGGATTTCCCCTCTTACTTTTCTGGGGACAACCCAATATTTGGGATTTTCTTTTACTTTCATTTTCAATGATAATGGTAAACAGGACAAATAGAATGGGGAATCTCCTTAAGGGGGACCCAGACAGCTAATCCCTCTACACTACATCCAAAACTGAAAAGGAAAGTTTTTAGCATTTAGTTATACTTTAAATTCAAATTCCAGCATTCCCTTCCCCCCTTACTTGTAGCTCTCCTAAGTGCTCTCCCGTGTTGAAACAGATTACTGTCAATTCCCTGAGAACTTTCTATCCACAATATAGCACATTTAACTCTTTGAGGCTGCAGCAGCTGTTTGCCTTAATTTCCTGTCTTTAGTCGTTCATCAAACACCTCTCATCCTGATCTGTACTGTCATTGGCGGCCTCTCATGGCTATTGGCCATCTCTGCCATCTCTAAGTTTGTTCCTGAGCATTATATGACAGAACACATCCCCAGAATCCCTTTTTAGATGTGCATGCTCAAGCAATCCGCCAGCAGACTGTGAGGACTGCATACTTTAGCCGTAATGACCAGCAGGGAGAAGCATGCATTTCTAATGCCCCTTTCACACTGGGGCGTTGCGGGCTTCGGCGGTAAAGCAGCGCTATATTTAGCCCTGCTTTACCGCCGTTTTAGCCGTGGTATTCGGCCGCTAGCGGGGTGGTTTTAACCCCCGCTAGCGGCCGAAAAAAGGGTTAAAACCCCCCTTTGCCAGCGGTATTGCTGCGCTGTCCCATTGATTTCAATGGGTAGGAGCGGTGAATACACCGCTCCTTCACCGCTCCAAAGATGCTGTTAGCAGGACTTTTTTTTACCGTCCTGCTAGCGCACCGCTCCAGTGTGAATGCCCTCCGGCTTTCACACTGGAGTGAAAGGACCCGCTTTTTTTCAGGCGCTATACAGATGCTATTTTTAGCTCTGTAGCGCCTGAAAAATGCCCAGTGTGAAAGGGGCCTAAAGGGGATGTGTTCTTTCATATAATGGTTTGTGAAAGATCCAAGGCAGAGTGCTGATGTTTACAGGAGCCTTCTGGCTCCTTCCACCAAACTCAATGCAACAAGCAGAAGACAGACCCAGTGATGACATCTCTCGGTCTCAGAAGAGGAATTTTTTGAAAACAAAATTATTAGATTGAAAAATGTAATTGCACGTTGACTGTGTAGTGTACATTACACTTCAGTCTTTGAGAGTACTTAAAGGTCAGCAGCTACAAATACTGTAGCTGGTTAACTGTTAATAAACATTCATTTATCAATCCACGGATCCAGCGCTGTCTTCACTAGACCAGTTCTTTGCTGGTCTTTGGGTTCCCAACGTCACCATCTTGGATGTGGGAAGCCAGTTCTGACATCCTGTGGCTTCACAGTCAGCCTCCCACTGTGCATGCACAAATTGCTTTGTTTACATCGCTTTGTGAATGGACCAGCAGCCTCCTGGGACCTGTGGCTTGTTTCAAGAGGTTGTGGTCAGGAAGAGGGAAACTTCTGCTCGGATCACCTAGACGAGCAAAGCGGCAGTGGGAGCAGAAGCAGGTAACTGCCAGAAATAGCCACTCCCTAAAAAAGATAAAACAATAAAAAAAAATTGCCATTTGGGGGATTAAGGTGAAGCTCTGCTTTGAAGGGGGTCTAAATACTAGAAAAAGGTAATTAATATATTTGTTTGCCAGTCGTTAATATTGTTGGGTTAGTTTTGTTTTGTTCCTCCCTTTCTTTGTTCATTAAAGGACACAGGATTCAGAGACAATGGGATTATACTGCCGTCTGCAGAAGGGTTTGGACACTGGAAAACAGTGACCAGCTGGGCATCACCCCTCCCACTCTGAGCATGCCTTGGTTTTTGCTAGAATCATATTTTTTTTATTTTTTATTGCTATACCCTGCAGAAATGTGACCTTTTAGGAACTGGGCACTGCATTTTGGTACTTTCCGAACCTGATAGCTAGCAGCAGATTGCTTTTCAAGTCCAGAGCCTCTAGTCTGACCCAGTTTCTGAAAACCCTCTAGGCATATTCTTTTTACGCTACTACATTTATTGTAAATGTTGGGTGCTGATATCCAGGTTCAGAGGCTTGACACAGCCTCTGGAGTAATCCATGTGTATTCTTTAATTTTCATCATGAAAAAAATATAAAACCATACAAAAAATATACTATAAACATCTATACAAACAAATCACAAATATTTCACTGTCCTGAGGAAGTAAGCTAGATAGCACAGAGTTAAACAGCTATACGTTACATATTCAGATATGAAATAGTGCAGATAATCTATTGTGCTATAAATGGCAAACAAGTTAGTGGAATGCAAAATGCAACATAAAAAAAAGGTTTCCAACAGGAGACCTGCTAACAGAAAGAGGTGACATCTCTCCTGTTGCTCCTTATCACAAACAACATGGGGATGCTGCCAGCCGTTTGTCATAATCCAGTAACAGACCTGGTGCTACCTGCAATGCACCCACTTGAGTTCCTGACACAGCCTGGAATGTTGTCCTCTGCCTGAGTCCATGTTCTATTTCCTAGCTTCAGCAGGCATGGCCCCCTCTTCTGTTCTCTCACATTAGAATTTTACTGCAGTTATGGCTTTCGAGAAATGTCTTTCTTTGGAGCTGCTTTGGATACCCTCATCAAGGATGCCACTGTAAAGGTACTTATCTGCCTCAGGCAGGAAAGACTCACACCCTTCAGAGACCCTAGAAGTGTTATTTTAGTTACTTCCAAAGCCAGATCTAAGCCAGGTGCCCAGTTCAAACCATGGACTTCCAAATCCTTCAAACCTGCTGACACTTTCCCATCTTGGGATATGTCCATTGCTTTATGGACATCGTCATACAACTTCTCTGCTGCCTGTGTACGGTAGGTGGTTTTCAGGGGCTACAATCTAGAGTTCCTTGGCCTCCTGCTCGCTTCATGTCTTTCAATTTACTTGTGTCTCTGCACAAATTAGCAAATCTTGTGGCCTTGGTAGATCTGGATTAAGGACAGATTGCCCCAGTTCCTATGGCAAAAAGGCAGGTCAACTCCAACCTTTTCACAGTCCTGAAACCAAAAAGGGGCATCTGCCCCATCTTTGATCTCAGGGACCTAAATGTCTTAATGCAGGCCCAACGATTCAGTTTGGAATCCACCAGGTTTATTTTACTGTCTCTCCATCAGGGGGACTATCTGGTTTCTTGGATCATCAAGGATGCATACTTGCTTGTCTGCATTTTTGCAGTGCTGGGATTTCCTTGGCTTCACTGTGGGACCCCAGCACTTTTATGGCCATGCCAATTGGCCTATCCTGCACACCTCGAGCATTCACCAATGTGCTGGCCCCATGCTTCTTTAGAAATGAACTCCTCATTTCAGTAGTTGCCCTAATTCTTCACTTCTGCATTAGAGTACTGGGGTTAATTGTAGCCTGCTTCAAGGCAGTCCTGTTTGCCCATTTCCACTCCAGGCCCCTACATTGTGGGACAAATTGATTCAGTCTCTAGACAAACTGATTTACCTGGCACAGAGGATCAGGTTATGCCTAGATTTTTGACTCTGAAATCCAGTTATGGAAATCCTTCCTGATCTCCTGAAAGGTCTTTGGAATGGATGCCAAACTTAACAGGCTGCGAGGAGTCCTAGACACTTTCTCAGTGTGGGGGACTTGGTAACTGCAAGAATCCTATCTGTCAATCATCAGTTTGGAGCTATGTGTGGTTTGTTTGCCTCTATAATTCTGAACCTGTGATCCAGATCCAGTCAGTCACTTCTCTCTTGAGCAGAACCTCTTCATGTTCCAGCTGTGTCTGCCTTTACACACCAGAGGTGGACAATTGGCAGACAGAACTTTTTCCGGTAAACAGGCCCTACACCTGCAGAATGTGGGCTTCTGGCCTGGAGGTTCAACAAACTGGACAGGTTTGTCTCAAGGTACAGGAATACTCAAGATAGAATATGATTTCTATCTTGATCTTGCGAGCTGACGAGGGAGCTTGGAAGATCAAGATGGAAAGCATATTCATAGCTCCAAGTTGGCCCAGGTGGATGTGGTACTCCAACCTAAATAGACACTTAGCAGATGTTCCATGGGCTCTCTTAGATTGTCAGGATCTTCTGTCTGAAGGACTGGTTTACTATCCTGCCTCATGGTCACTGGCTTTAATGGCATGGCTGTTGAAGCCCAGGTATTGAGGGACTCCAAATCGGTGATTCCCATAAGGTTAAAAGCCAGGAAGTTTACTTCCTGCACAGCCTACCATCTCACATAGAAGGCATGTGTCACTTGGTGCAAGGAAGAAAACGCTCAGCCCAGGAAATACTTTGTGAGACAAATTCTGACATTTCTGCAATCAGACTTTGGATCAGAAGTAGTCCCTGAGCACTGTTGGGGGTCAGATCTTGGCACTTGTGATCTTGTTCTAGAGATCACTAGCTTCCCACATTTTGATTAAGACGCTCAAGATGTCTCTTGTGTAGCTTCCCCTGTGAGTTTGCCTGTGATTCTGTGGGGTCTGAATTAGGTTCAAAAAGTGCCAAAAGAACCATTTGGTGATATCTCTTCTACTCATACTCACAGGGTTGCTTTCCTTCTTGCCATCAACTCTGCAAGGCATGTGTCTGAGCTGGTGGCCTTGTCTTGTAAAGAACTAATTGTGGTAACATTACACAGGTGGTTTAAGCCTTTCGCCTGAACCAGGATATTGTTCTTCCATCCCTTTCTCTGGCTCAGTACATCAGCAGAAGATTTCTTTTCATTGTCTGAACCCTGGAGGTAGTTCATGCTGTGCATGTTTACCTAGCAGCCACTGCTCGCGTTAGAAGAAATTTCTTGATGCAGTAGAAGTGAACCAGCTTCTCTTTCCACCCTTTCTCAGTGGCTTGGACAGATCATCATTCAAGCTTGACCCTAAGGATCAGGTTCCAGCCTCCCCTGCCAGGGCAAACTGCTAAATCTGTGTGTCCTTCTTGGGCTTTTTGGCACCAGGCAACTGTCTCTCTGAACTATAAGGCTGCCACCTGATCCTCTGTTCTGGATATTCAGAACTCAACCATGGGTGTAAGGTTCTTCAGGCGGTTCTTTGAGATGCAGGCAGACATGATGAACACAGATCCCATTCCCTTTTATACAAAACTAAGACATGTTGGGAATAGGGGGAAATACCGTGCTGGTCACTTTTTTTTTTTTTTTTTTTTTTTTGCCAGTATTCAAATCCTCCTGCCGGTAGCAGCATAACCCAATTGTCTTTGAATCTTGTGTCTCTCGGTAAAGACCGAGAAATGGATTTTATGGTAGATACAGAATTCCCGATAATTTTAACTTGGTAATCCTAACAACACAATTCCAATGCTAGGCTAAAACACTAGGATAGAAAGTGTTGGAGTAAAGAGATGGGTCATGTGCTCCCCATACCCAGAAGTGGGAGCGGAAGTAAAGGTAGGGTAAGTCTAAGCTGCAAACAAAGGTTCACTTTAATGTAAACCTTTATATCAAAGATGCATACCTGCATGTACCGATCTTCCATCTTCATCAAAAATGTCTGCGTTTCGCAGTAGAAGGGCGTCACTTCCAATTCATGGCTTTACAATTCGGTCTAGCAATGGTCCCCTGGGTGTTCACAAAGATTCTGGCCCTGGTGTTGGCATCCCTAAGATCTCAGGGAATCTCTGTCATAGGGTATTTGGATGATCTTCTGCTAATGGATCGATCTCACCCAGACTTGGCACAAAACGTAACCAGGACGGTTCAGTTCTTGGAACGCCTAGGTTGGGTCCTAAATGTGGACAAATCAGCCCTTCGCCCAGCTCAGGTTCTGGTATACCTGGGCCTGATCTTGGACACAACTCAGGCAAAAGTGTTTTTGCCTTCCTCAAAGGCCATTGTTATAGTGGAGCTTGTCCGGATTATAAAAAGAAAGAAGAAGCCTTCCATTTGGCTATGCAAGAGGTTACTGGGCAAGATGGAGTCGTCATTCGAAGCAGTCCCTTACGCACAGTTGCATTCCAGGATGTTGTTCTGGAAGGCTGGAACAAGGTCACTCAGACTTTGGATTGTCCTATGTCCCTGTACCCAACTTGAGAAAGGAAAAATCGTTTCCGTCTATAACCTGGAGGGTGGTGACCACGGACGCCAGTCTTCCTGGCTGGGGAGCGGACCTAGAGGAAGTGTCAGTCCAGGGGAAATGGTCCAGAGCAGAAAAGAGCCTTCCCATCAATCTCTTAGAGATTTGGGCAGCCCGATTGGCTCTAGTTTCCTGGACAACCAGGTTACAGGGATTTCCTGTCCGGATCCAGGCCAACTCCACGGTGGTGGCATATATCAACCACCAAGGAGGCACCAGGAGCCAGGCTGCCCAAAGGGGGCTAAATCATATTCTAGCTTGGGCAGAGAAGCATGTTCCATTTCTTTCGGCAGTATTTATACCAGGAGTGGACAATTGGCAGGCGGACTTTGAGTTGCCAACAGTTGTTGGAATGGTCCTATTTCTTCAGATCTGTCAACGTTGGGGTACCCCAGATGTAGATCTGTTGGCATCCAGGTTCAACAGTTCAAGTTCTGCCACGGCTGCTGCGCAGGTTACAGGAGGAACGAAAGCCAGTAATCCTGGTGGCTCCAGCTTGGCCCATGAGGGCTTGGTACACAGAGATTGTGAAATTGGCAGTGGAGGATCCGTGGTTCCTTCCATGCCGTCCAGACCTGCTGTCTCAAGGACCCATATTCCATCCTACTTTACTGTTATTAAATTTGACGACTTGGCTGTTGAAACCAGAATCTTGAAAGATCGTGGTATTTTGGGTTCAGTCTTATCTACCCTGATAAATGCTAGAAAACCTGTCTCCAGAGGCATTTACTATAGAGTCTAGAGATCATACATTTCCTGGTGCGAAGCCAGAAAATGGCACCCTCGCAGATATGCGATTGGAAGGATTCTCACCTTCCTACAAACAGGGGTGGAGTTAAAACTAGCACCAGGGACAATCAAAGGGCAGATCTCTGCCTTGTCAGGTTTTTTTTTTTTTTTAGACATCAATTGCATCTCATTCATTAGTGCGAACCTTTGTTAAAGGGGTGACATGCTTGATGCCACCGGTTAAGCCGCCCTTATGTCCCTGGCATCTGAATCTGGTTCTATCTATCTGGTTCTGCAGAAACAACCTTTTGAACATATTAGGCATATTCCTTTGATCCTGTTGACAAGGAAATTGGTCCTTCTGGTTGCTATGACCTCAGCAAGAAGGGCCCTTTCTTGCAAAAAAAACATTTTTGGTTTTACATCAGAGTGGTCATGTGCCCCACCCAGGTTTTTCTTTTGCCTAAAGTGGTTTCCAATTTTCATTTGAATCAAGATATCATTTTGCCCTCCTTTTTTCCAAATCCCAGGACTATGGAGGAGAAGTTGCTGCACTCGATTGATGTTGTGCGGGCGATCAGAGTCTATTTAAGGTTGTCAGCCCCGTTTCGGAAGACTGATTGCTTTTTTGTCCTGCCAGATGGTTTTAAGAAAGGACAGGCAGCAACAAGTTCAACTATTTCTAGATGGATTTGCCAGGTCATTATGCAGGCATATGAGTTAAAATGCAAGGTTCCGCCTTGTAATTTAAGGGCACATTTCACTAGAGGGGTTAGTGCATCTTGAGCAGTGCGCCATCAGGTGTCTATGGCTCAGGTTTGCAAAGTGGACGCTTGATCTTCAGTCCATACAATCACTAGGTTTTACCGGGTGGATGTTGGATCTCAAAAAGAGGCTGTATTTGGCCACAGCGTGCTGCAAGCAGCATTGTAGGTCCTTTGTCCAGAAGTGGGCTTAGGAATACTGTGTTCCCTCCCCTCAGAGGCATTGCTTTAGGACAGTGCCTTGAAAAAGTATTTATACCCCTTGAAATTTTTCACATTTTGTCATGTTGCAACAAAAAATGTAAATGTATTTTATGTGATAGACCAACACAAAGTGGCACATACCGTATATACTCGTTTTTTCAGCACATTTTTTTGTGCTGAAAGTGCCCCCCTCGGCTTATACTCGAGTCAAGCACTTTTCTGCAGCAAAAAAAAATAAATCCTGACCCGACTTTTGGGGCCCCGTATCTTGGGGCCACTTGGTGCTAGGAACCCCAAATGGGTGCCAACCCAGTGGACCTAGCACTACAACATTTCCAAAGATGGGGTTCCTAGCCTTAAGGGACCCGAGATACGGGGCCCCAAATTTGGTTCAGAAAATGTCATTCTCTGCTGCAGAAAAGAGCTTGACATTTTCTGACCCGACATTTGGGGCCCCATATCTCGGGGACACTTGGTGCTAGGAACCCCAAATTTGGTATTCAAATCCAGTGGAACTAGCACTATAACATATCCAAAGATGGGGTTCCTAGCACCAAGTGGCCCCGAGATACAGGGCCCCAAAGTCGGTCAACTGTGTCCTTCTGCAGCAATGTCATTTGGGGACCCTTTCGGTCCAGAGACCCCAAATTTTGGCTGCAGCTAGGGGGCATTTGAGCACCCTTAACTACCAAGTTTGAAGTTTGGGGGACCTATGGCTGCAAATGGGCACAGTGAGGCATGCAAATGGGCATTGTTGACCCTCTTTTCCACTTACAGTAGCTGCACATTTCTCACCCTAGGCTTATACTTGAGTCAATACGTTTTCCCAGTTGTAGGTGGTAAAATTAGGTGCCTCGGCTTATATTCGGGTCGGCTTATACTCAAGTATATACGGTAATTGTGAAGTGGAAGGAAAATGATAAATGATTTTCCAATTTTTTTTACAAATAAATATGTGAAAAGTGTGGTGGGCATTTGTATTCGGCCCCCCGGAGTCAATACTTTGTAGAACCCCCTTTCACTGCAATTACAGCTGCAAGTCTTTTTGGGGATGTCTCTACCAGCTTTGCACATCTAGAGAGTGACATTTGTGCCCATTTTTCTTTGCAAAATAGCTCAAGCTCTGTCAGGATCCATGGAGAGCATCTCTGAACAGCAATTTTCAAGTCTTGCCACAGATTGGATTTAGGTCTGGACTTTGCCATTCTAACACATGAATATGCTTTGATTTAAACCATTTCATTGTAGCTCTGGCTGTATGTTTTGGGTCGTTGTCCTGCTGGAAGGTGAACCTCTGCCCCAGTCTCAAGTCTTTTACAGACTCTAACCAGTTTTCTTCTAAGATTGTCCTGTATTTGGCTCCATCCATCTTCCCATCAACTCTAACCAGCTTCTCTGTACCTGCTGAAGGAAAGCATCCCCACAACATGATGCTGCCACCACCATGTTTCACGGTGGGGATGGTGTGTTCAGGGTGATGCGCAGTGTTAGTTTTCTGCCAAACATAGCGTTTTGCTTTTAGGCCAAAAAGTTAAATTCTGGTCTCATCTGACCAACCAGAGCACCTTCTTCCACATGTTTGCTGTGTCCCCCACATGGCTTCTCACAAACTGGACTTCTTATGGCTTTCTTTCAACAATGGCTTTCTTCTTGCCACTCTTCCATAAAGGCCAGATTTGTGGAGTGCACAACTAATAGTTGTCCTGTGGACAGATTCTCCCACCTGAGCTCTGGATCTCTGCAGCTCCTCCAGAGTTACCATGGGCCTCTTGGCTGCTTCTCTGATTAATGCTCTCCTGGCCTGGCTTGTCAGTTTAAGTGGACGGCCATGTCTTGGTAGGGTTGCCATATACTTTCCATTTTCGGATGATGGAATGAACAGTGCTCCGTGAGATGTCCAGAGCTTGGGATCTTTTTTTTTATAACCCAACCCTGCTTTAAACTTCTCTACAACCTTATCATTGACCTGTCTGGTGTGTTCCTTGGCCTTCATGATGCTGTTTGTACACGAAGGTTCTCTAACAAACATCTGATGGCTTCACAGAGCAGCTGTAGTTATACTGAGATTAAATTACACACAGGTTGACTCTATTTACTAATTAGGTGTCTTCTGAAGGTAATTGGTTCCACTAGATTTTAGTTATGGGTATCAGAGTAAAGGGGGCTGATTACAAATGCACGCCACACTTTTAACATAATTTTGTAAACCATTTATCATTTTCCTTCCACTTCACAATTATGTGTCACTTTGTGTTTGTCTATCACATAAAATCCCAATAAAAATACATTTACATTTTTGGTTGTAACATGACAAAATGTGGAAAAAGGGGTATGAATACTTTTTCAAGGTACTGTAATAGATACACGCACTTTCTTTACTTTTTTCTGAAAAGAGAAGAGTTAGCCATTTTTACAGAGATTTTCCAACAAATTGATAAATTCTAGAGCACAGTAATGAGCACTTGGAATTGTGTGCGGATTGTTGCCTCATAGGAAGTTCTGCATGGCCTAATAGTCTCATTATGCTGTTGAATCAGAATGGAATCTGGCTTTGCACGGCCTCTCTAAGGACGGTGCTCTGCCATGTAATATTGGGTTGTTTTTTCTCATTGGACCAGAAATGTAAAACTTTTATGCCAGTGCTGAGGGCCTACAGGCACAAGAGAGCTTTTGCCTCAAACCAACCTTTGAATCGGAAATACACTGAATCTGAGCACCACAAACCAAAAACACAATTTAATTCATTTTAAATACACAAAGCAAATTCATCCATACATCAATGTCTCCATGTTTTATTTTGCTGAGAAATCACTTTCAAAATCACCCTTTAGCATTTCTGGCCATGGCCATCTTGATTAATGGCAAATGGTTCATGTAGCATTTGCTTCCTGGAATCCATCTGCCCTTATCTCGGGCTTGCAGGCAACCAACCCAGTGGACATAGCACTACAACATATCCAAAGATGGGGCTCCTAGCACTAAGTGGCCCTGAGCTACAGGGCCCCAAAGTCAGGTCGGAAAATGTCATTCTCTGCTGCAGAAAAGTGCTTGACATTTTCCGACCCAAATTTGGGGCACCATATATCGGGGACACTTGGTGCTAGGAACCAAAACAAAGATGGGGTTCCTAGCCCCAAGTGACCCCGAGATATGGGGCCCCAAATCCGGTCAACTGTGTCCATCTGCAGCAATGTAATTTTGGGACCCTTTGGGTCCAGAGACCCCAAATTTTGGCTGCAGCTAGGGGGCATTTAACTTAACTACCAAGTTTGAAGTTCGGGGGACCCGAGGCATGCAAATGGGCACAGTGAGGCTGCAAATGGGCAATGTGGACCCTTTTTTCCACTTACAGAGGCTGCGCATTTCTCACCCTAGGCTTATACGCGAGTCAATAAGTTTTCCCAGTTGTTTGTGGTAAAATTAGGTGCCTCGGCTTATATTCGGGTCGGCTTATACTCGAGTATATACTGTACCTGTCCAGGGTTCACACGATGTCGAGACTCCAGACGATTTTTGGATGTGCTCTCGGGTGCTGCTGCTTCAGCCATTCATGTTTAGGGAAAACCGGCAGTGAAGCCTATTGCGCATGCGCGAAACGTGCTGCGCTTTTTAACTGGCTAATCACTGCTACTCTTGCCTTGTGCTGGAGGACTGAACTTGTATATACCCCCCCCCTGTTTTTTTTTTTTGCAGGCAGGCTGTAGTTTAGTAGGTAAACCTGCTGGGTACAACCCATGACTCTCTTTGTACAGAAAATATTCATCACGGTGATGGTACCACTGCTAATTTAAGAAAATTATATATGGGTTAACAAAATTATTTAGTGCCAGCAAAATAGATTTCTAGCTTTTTCCTGCTGCTGAGGAATAGTACAAAATTAAGCTTTTTGACCTAAATTTCAGCTTTAAATTAGGAGTCTGTTTATTTTGTTGACCATTTTACAACAGGTGGGAAACGGCTCTGACATGTACAGGATCAGATTGTGCTCTACATACAACCGAGACATTGTTCATTTCCTTCTGCTCCCACGATGTGATGTTTTGCACTTTTCGGTAGCATGGTTATATCATAACAACAAAAAGTTAGAACATAAGTTTTAGACGTTTTTATGCATTGCTAGTTGTGCTATTTATTTAAAGCAAATCTCTCAACCATGTAACATTTTGAAAACAGAAGTCTTATGTGAAAGTAAAAAGCTCAGTGGGAAGAATGCCCCTTACCTGGGTGGTCACATTGGGGGTGGGGGGGGGGGGGGAGAATTAGGGGTCATGGGCTGATCAGAGCATACAGATCACATTTACCAATAACTAACTTGTTTTTTTTTTGTTTTTGTTTTTTCCTCATTTTCTTTTTCCACTTACTACTTTTCTTCTCCTTTCCACCTTCTTGCTTTGGTGTCATCTTTTTGGAACTCCTGATTTCATAATCGCACATCTTCTAGATCTTCCATGCTATTGTTGACATCACCTTGGTGTGTTAGATAACATCCTCCTTCCTACTGTCCTCCACTTTTTCATTGGTCCTCCAATTCCTTCTTTTTACCTTTGTGCCCCATGGAGGACGTTCATTCCTCATACCTGTCTGGACAGGACGATGTGGATAACCTGCCCTACCCACTGCCATCACTTGGGCAGAATGAAGCTTGTGCCCCCATGCCATGTCCAGGAGGTGTGGAGATTGTTCTTGTGGGTGGTGGAGAACCCACAGTTGGTGCATATCCTGGCGAGACTGGTGTCCTCCCATCCTACTCCCACATTGGATATCGAGAGGAGAGCAGAGACGGTGAGTAGGGTTGATCTCGTCCTTTTTTTTAATCTCATTCTTCTACATCTTTATTATTACAGTAAAACCTTGGTTTGAGAGCATTTTGTAAGACAAAATAAATTTTGACTTGATATACAAGCGATGTTTGATATACAAGTAGAGTCATGTCACAAATGAGTATAAAAGAGAAGAGAGGTGGCTCTAAGTGTAGCAATATGGTTACATTTAATGAAGGTACAACATTTAGAAACTCACATGGTTGAGGGCTAAACAGGCCCATCTAAGTATGCAGGCATCCAGGGTAACGCTGACCACATAGACCTTCCTCCTCACCTCCATTGACCTCGTCCCTTCCACGCTGCGCTCCATGAGCGGTTCAAAGCTTCGCTTTCAGATCGCTATACTGCAGGGTAGTCTTTCCCGATCACGATTGCAGGCTGACAGTGGTGAGAGCCGGCGGTGCGGCGGATGGTCTTTGTGGACAGCTTTACCCCGGATGCCTGAATACTTAGATGTGCCTCTTTTAACCCCTTCCCGGCGACCGTACGCAGATATGCGTACTCGGCTTTCGGGGGTTATACCGGGATGATGCCCGCAGCTGCAGGCATCATCCCGGTACCGTTGTTTAGAGCGGGCCATTGACTCTCCAGATATAACAACCGATGCGGCTAAAAGCCGCTCAGCTGTTATACTGGACGAGCGGGAGGGGACGTCTCCCCCCTTACGCTGCCTCACGCCGCTCTTACCGGGCCCGATCGAAAATCCGCCGCTTCCGGCGGCTAGTGGCAGACTGGAACGTCTCCTCGATGTAAACACGTCACTTCCTGTTTACTCGGCTGCCAATGGCGCCCAATTTAAAAAAAGTACACAGTATTCAGATGCAAAGGAGGGATTTGGGGTCTTTTAGACCCCTGATCCCTCCATAAAAAGTACCTGTCACCACCTATTACTGTCACAAGGGATGTTTACATTCCTTGTGACAGCAATAAAAGTGATCAAATTTGAAAATTTTAATAAAAAAAAAACACAATTTAATTATCTAAAATGAAATAAAATAAAAATAATAAAAAAAAAAGGAAAGCGCCCCCTTCCCCGCAAGCTTGCGCAGCAAAGAAAACGCATACAGAAGTTGCGCCCGCATATGTAAACGGTGTTCAAATCACACATGTGAGGTATTGCCGCGATCGTCAGAGCAAGAGCAATAATTCTAGCACTAGACCGCCTCCGTAACTCTAACCTGGTAACCGTAAAACATTTTTAAAGCGTCGCCTATGGAGATTTTTAGGTACCGTAGTTTGTCGCCATTCCACGAGTGCGTGCAATTATAAAGCGTGACATGTTTGGTATCTTTTTACTCGGCTTAACATCATCTTTCACATTATACAACAAAATTGGGCTAACTTTACTGTTCCTCTTTTTTTAAATTCATGAAAGTATCTTTTTCCCAAACAGTTGCGCTTAAAGCGGTTGTATACAAAAAAAATTGATTAAGGATTACCTGTAGGTACTGAAATATCTCCTAAACCTGCACGGTTTAGGAGATATTTGCACAGAACTTTTTACAACGTTGTCTACGGCGCATGCGCGCCGTAGACAACGGTGCATTTACAGGGTTAATCCCCATTCAGAACTGCGGCTCACCGCAGTTGAAGTGTCCCGCGCATGCGTGGAGCGACGTCTTCACTGCTCTGGCCAATCACAGGGCCGCAGCGGCGCTGTGATTGGCAAATACCGTGTGACATAAAAATAATGAGCTAGTATGCTAGTCATACTAGCTCATTATGACTTTGTCTTGCAGGTAGTTTTCAAAAAAAAAAACGGGTATACAACCGCTTTAAAACACAGCTGCACAAATACCGTGTGACATAAAATATTGCAACAATCGCCGTTTTATTCTCTAGATTCTCTTCTAAAAATATTTATATAATGTTTGGGGGTTCTAAGTCATTTTCTAGCAAAAAATATGGATTTTAACTTGTAAACACCAAATGTCAGAAATAGGCTTAGTCATGAAAGGGTTAATCATCAACCATGTGAGTTGCTAAATGTTGTACCTTCATTAAATGTAACCATATTGCTACAATTAGAGGTGCCTCTCTTATACTTTGTAGCTCCTGCTGGATTTTGGTTCTAATCCCCTTGTGGATGGACATTTTATGGTTACACAACCAAATCACATTGCTATAATCTTTTTATATGGACTATAAACTGAAGGACTTATGAATAAATAGTTGTGGAACAAATCATTTGAGTTTCCATTATTTCTTATGGAGAAATTTGCTTTGATATAAGTGCTTTGGATTACAAGCATGTTTCCAGAACAAATTATGCTCGCAATCCAAGGTTTTACTGTACTTATAGAACCTACAACATGTTTCTCGCCATGTAGTATACGGGGCAGATCCTTCATTGTTAGCAGCAAGAGACCTGAGCAATTTTTGGTTTTCTTTTTACTGAACAGTGGATACTGGGTGAAATTATTATTTTCGTAAATTGGCCCTGTTGCTTTTTTAAACCTGGCAAAACCAGTGAAATTTTTGCTAATACACTATATTACTAAAACTATTGGGGCGCTTGTCTTTACACACATGAACGTTAATGGCATCCCAATCTTAGTCCGTAGGGTTCAATATTGAGTTGGCCCACCCTATGCAGCTATAACAGCTTCAACTCTTCTGGGAAGGCTGTCCACAAGGTTTAGGAGTGTGTTTGGGAATGTTTAACCATTCTTCCATAAGCGCATTTGTGAGGTCAGGCACTGATGTGGACGAGAAAGTCTGGCCAGCAGTCTCCACACTAATTCCTCCCAAAGGTGTTCTATTGGGCTAATGTCAGGACTCTGTGCAGGCCAGTGAATTTCCTCAACCCCAAAACTCACCGCTCATCCATGTCTTTATGGACCTTGTTTGGAACAGGAAGGGGCCATCCCCAAACTTTTCAAAGTTGGGAGCATGACAAACAATTGTTAAAAATGTTTTATTATGCTGACGCCTTAAGAGTTGTCTTCACTGGAACTAAGGGGCCAAGCCCAACACCTGAAAAACCACCCCACACCATAATCCCCCCGGCCACCAAATTATTTTGTCCAGTTCACAAAGCAAGGTCCATAAAGACATGGATGAGTGAGTTTGGGGTGGAGGAACTTGACTGGCCTGCACAGAGTCCCGACCTCAACCCCAAAGAACACCTTTAGGATGAATTAGAGCGGAGACTGCGAGCCAGGCCTCTCGTCCACATAAGTGCCTGACCTCACAAATGCGTTTTCTAGAAGAATGGTCAACCATTCCCATAGACCAGTGTTTCTCAACTCCAGTCCTCAAGGCGCCCCACCATGTTTTCAGGATTTCCCTCAAATGAAATGGCTGTGGTAATTACTAAGGCAGTGAAACTGATCAAATCACCTGTGCAAAATAACGGAAAGCCTGAAAACATGACCTGTTGAAGACTGGAGTTGAGAAACCCTGCCATAGACGCACTACTAAACCTTGTGGACAGCCTTCCCAGAGGAGTTGAAGCTTTTATAGCTGCACAGCGTTGGCCAACTCAATATAGAGCCCTAGGGGCTAAGACTGGAATGCCATTAAAATTCAGGTGCGCGTAAGGCAGGCGTCCTAATACTTTTGGTATTCTAGTGTATGTGGGTACTTCTAAGATCTAATTTCATTGTAGGTTAATTTCTATATGCCTTGAGTCTGTCACTAAAAATTAATTGAAATTTCTTAATATTTCAAAATGTCCTAGAAATAGGGTGGCCGTGCAACATTCATAAATGGGCCATATGCTGTATGGATTAACCACAAAATGAAATTGTACATTTATGAATCTTGGAAGTGCTTTTTATTGATCATAGAGATCGCCGTAAAAAAATAATTTGGCTAACTTTAGAATGTTAGCCAAAGCAGAGAGAAAGATCTCAACATATCCAACCCTTGCTTAAAGGATAGGTTCACCCACTCCAGAGAGTCTGATGGGCATAACTGTGGCATCATGGGGCGGTAAGGACTAATATGTTATTCTGATAGTGATAAATTCAGTTGCTGGCTTTCAGGGGTTTTTCCACTAATATTGTAGGACCATGTAG
>CM053029.1:95677548-96142548 GCA_028564925.1 Lithobates sylvaticus
AGTGCTTTGGGGTAGGGGGGGCAAGGCCCTCCCTGCCCAAAAGCACCCACCCCCCCATGTTGAGGGCAAGCGGCCTGGTACAGTTCAGGGGGGGGGGTTTGCTCGTCCCCACCCCCTTTCCTGATCTGCAGGACTGTGTGCTTGGATAAACGCCTAGTATGGATTTTGGGGTCCCCCTGAAAATCCATACTAGACCGAAGGGCCTGGTATGCTCTTGGAGGGGGAACCCATGCCGTTTTTTTTTTGTTTTTTTACATTTTGCGTGGCGTTCCCCCTAAAGATTCATACCAGACACAGTGCCTGGTATTGTCGGGGATCAAAGTCAGATCCCTGTTCATTAAAGTCGGACGCATGTTGGACTTCAAGCCGCAGAGCAAAGTTATAAAGCTTTTGGAAGACTCCTGCAGAGTTCCGCCTTATATTGAACTGTTTTCTTCTACAAAATATAGTTTATTAATATGTTCTAAAGTTCTTAGGTATTAAGCAATGTTGTATTGAAAGAATGCAATGTGCTGCCAAATGCTAGTTTGGCTGTACATTGGCCCTTCTCTGTAAAAGAGCTAACATAACAAAAAGTCCCTTTTGGACTTGACAGAGGTCACGATGACCATATGTAATGTAGAAATAATTAGTTAAGGATGACTTGTGCTTTGGGATCATGCCATGCATAGACAGAGATTCTGTAATTTCTGTATAAAGCCTGAAGTTATATTTGTATTGGGGCAACACCCCATTGAGCTGTGGACCAGCTACGCTGCAGCTGTATCTGTATTCATATGTATTATTTTAAGTAAACTCATACTTGCAAAGAATGCTACTGGATCGTGAGTGCCCTTCATTTCAAAGCATAAACACCAACAGAACCCGGCCTCAACCTTATTTGCCACATAGTTGCCCAATTAAACAGAGCATTGAGGTCAGCTTGTAAATTGGAGACATCTTGTAAGGACGTTATTCCACTGCATAGCTTGGTGTCATCTGCAAAGACTTAAATGGTACTTTTAATCACAGACCATTTTAACCATCATTTATAAAAATATTAAAAAGTAAGGGTCCCAACAATGAACTTTGGGGTACACCATAGACCTTTCAGAGTATGAATCATTATCCACTACTCTATCTTTTAGACAGTTTTTTAAAATCAATTTATAAACTGATCTTTTCAAGCCTGTAGACACGTTTGCAAAATCCAAGTATTCCACATCCACAGCCACCCCTCTGTCCAAGATTTTACTTATCTCCTCATAAAAAGAAATCTGGTTTGTTTGACAACTTCTGTCTTTCATAAATCCATGCTGTCTGTTGCTTAAAATATTTTTTTCCGGCAAGAACTTATCTATCTGGTCTTCTATTAAACTCTCCAGTATTTTCCCGACTATAGAAGTTAAACTAACAGGTCTATAGTTACTTGGTAAAGACTTTGATCCCTTTTTGAAGCAGAGTTCCAGCCTGGGGAAAATAAAATAAAAATGTCAGCAGCTACAAATACTGTAGCTGCTGACTTTCAAAATAAGGACACCTATTACAGGCAGGGAGCCTGTGATGTCGGCACCCCAAGCCAATCCATCCATCGACTTCAGGTGCATGCGCTGGCATTGCAAGTAATAGCGAGCATATTACAGCGCACACATTCAAGAATTACATTTCCTGCAGGGCTAGTTAAAAACACCTGAACATATTCAAAAAATATGGGGGTTTGGTCACACTATATGGTTATATACTGCTAAGCCCACTTACTGCGACAAAGTACCCCGAATTAGTGGGTCCTACCCTAGTAAAAGAATGAAAGATCCTGCGTCTCAACCATGGGAGCCAAACTCCTCTATTTGGGAGAACTGAAGGGATTCCTCCTATGTACTGGTGGCCACTAAATAAGAGGTAATGAAGAGGGGGAGGGGTGCTCTAACCCCCAAAAAACCTGACCAGGTTATATTACAACATACAAAAACATATTTGAGAAGCACACCCTAATGCGTTTAGACTTTGATCCCTTTTTAAAGCAGAGTTCCAGCCTGGGGAAAATAAAAAAAAATGACTTTTAAAATAAGGACACTTATTACAGGCAGGGAGCCTGTGATGTCGGCACCCCAAGCCAATCCAACCATCGATTTCAGGTGCATGCGCTGGCATTGCAAGTAAGGGAAACCATCAGGCTTCACAGCTGGTTTCCTACTGCGCATGTGTGAGTCGCATGGCACTTTCTGAATGGTCCCGTCGTCTTCTGGGGTACAAACAGGTCCCAGAGGGCAATGGGGGGAAGGAGGAGGGCACAAAAAAACTTCAGAAGTTAAGTACATCGCTGTGGCGACATGGGAGGGAAGTCCCGAAGAAAACATACCGAAAAGGTACGAAGAACGAAAAAATATATATATTCAAAATGAGGGGTTGTTCTTTTGTTTCAAACGAAGTTCAATTTTTGCCTGCAACTCCGCTTTAAATATAGGCACTGCATTGGCCCTACGTCAATCCATTGGTGCTATTCCAGTCCCTAATAATTAGAAACAATGGCTTTGAAATGACAGAGCTCAGTTAGAAGTTAGAAGTTAGAAGCATGTACAGCTGCACCCGATTTTGCACTCTCCAGTTTTTTTTTTTTTTTACAGTAAACCAAAAATAGCTTTATTGAAAAATAGTACAAATACATGTCAGCAGCACTTCAGACATTAAGGTATATATACAATACTTATGAGATTGGGTACAGATGGGTGGGGTACAACAGAGCATGAGTGCATAACTTTGTAAGACATCTTAACAAGAGTCCAACCGTATTATCAAATGTAGGCTGTCATTACCAAGCATGAGAGTACACATACATTTCTCTTCCTCGCCCTCCCATATTTGCTTAGTCTATACCATAGAAAGGGGATGCTAGCTGCCTCTAGGTTGGGATGACCACCATTTCACTCTGATATTTCATCACATGTGTCGGCTTCATTTAGCCATGCGTCCCAGATCTTCCCATATTTGGCTTCGCATCCCCTGTGGACATATATCTCCTTCTTATAGGGGAGGACAGCGTTTATCGTGGCTATCCACTCCTGTAAGGTTGGTGGTAGGGCCTGGAGCCATTTCCTGGCAATGAGTAATCTTGCCATAAAAAGGGATTCCTGTAGGAATATTTTATGGAATCTGTCTGAGTCTGGGTCCGGAAAAATGCCTAGTAGGCATTGCTTGGGGCATACGGTTAGAGGGGACCCCATTTTATCATGGATGAATCGCACAATCTGGGTCCAATAGGTCTGGATCACCGGACACTCCCAAATCATATGGAATATGTTGCTTTGTGGACTCTGACATCTGGGGCATAAGGGGCTGTGCCCTGGCTTGTATTTTGCTATCCTAATTGGCGTCAGGTATGTCCTGTGGAGTATGTATAGCTGCGTGAGTCGGTCAGATAGCTTGGTTGAGACTTTCTTGCAGGATTCCAGCGCGTCCTCCCATTCGTCATCCTCCAGCTCCCCCACCTCGCGAGCCCATCTCTCTTTTAATTTATACGCCAGAGTCACCGCCTGTGGTCTCAGGAGTGAATTGTATATCAGAGAGGTTAGCTTGCGGTGATCCTGCCCTTCAAAGATGTGGACCAGATCAAGGCAATCCACCTGCGGTGAGCTCTCTTGGAATTGCACCTGTAGAGCGTGGCGGAGCTGGAGGAAACGGAAGTGCATGGAATTGGGGAGGTTAAACCTCTCCTTGAGCTGCTGGAAGGACCTTAGCACGTTTCCCTGATATAGGTCTGACAGGTAGTGCACCCCCCTGGCCTGCCACAGTGTTTGGGCCGGGACCGACTGTATTTCTCGAAGGCCCGAGTTGTGCCAGAGGGGTGTATGGGAGTGTGTAGGTGGAAACCCCAGCTTGCGTCCCACCACCTCCCAAATCTTGCAATGGTGATAAAGCAGCCCTGACCTGTCTCCCATTGTATCTCTACACGCCTGTTCTCTGAATATGATCTGGAAGGGGTGGTCAGCGCCGCGCTTGATTTGAGAGCATATTAAAGACAAGTAGCGTTCTTTATCAAGTTTGTCCAAATGAAAAAAGTGCGAGAGCTGTGACGCTAGATAGTAAAGATTAAAGTCCGGAAGGGCTGCCCCTCCGAGATCAGTAGGGTTTTTCAATGCCTGCCAGGACAGCTTGTGGCGACTGGATCCCCACACGAAGGAGTTAAGGATGGCCTCAATGGACTTGAACATTTTGAGTGGTAGGTAGGCAGGGGCATGCCACAATACGTACAGAAATCCTGGGAGGAGGATCATTTTTATTAAATTGATTCGCCCCATTACCCCCAGAGGCAGTTTGGCCCAAACCTGGGTTTTGGCTTTCATTTTAGTTATAAGGGGTTCAATATTGTCTACAGCATAATCCTCAGGTGAGCGGGTGATGATGGTACCAAGGTACTTCAGCGAGCTGACTCTTAGGAGTGGGGAGGAGGCCTGTGCATTCGTGGGGGCCCCCACATCTAGTGGAAGCATTTGGGACTTGTCCCAGTTGATGGAGAGGCCGGAGTGGGAGCCAAAAGTTTGAATGGTTGCCAGGGCGGCCCGGAGAGACGGGCCCGAGTCAGCCAAGTACAGCAGCATATCGTCCGCATACAGGCTGACCCTTTCTTCCGTCTCCCCGAGCCGCAGGCCCCCTATTCCTGAATGGTTTCTAAGGGTGGCAGCTAGTGGTTCCACAGCCAGGGCGTATAGCAGCGGGGATAAAGGGCAGCCCTGGCGTGTACCACGGGCCAGGGGAAAAGGTTCCGAAATTTGGCCATTTATCAAGATCCTGGCACAAGGGCTCTGATAAAGGAGGCGGATCCATTTGATGAAATTGGGACCGAATCCGAAATGCGACAAGCACTCCCACAGATATTTCCACTCGACAGAGTCAAATGCCTTAGCGTCGTCGAGAGACACCACCATTCTGGAGCCCATTTGACTGTGTCGAGCTTGGATGTTCATGTGGAGTCTGCGTAAATTATAAGCCGTGTTTTTCGCCGGCATGAACCCGGTCTGATCCGGGTGTATTAGCGTTGAGATTACTGTGTTTAGGCGTAGCGACAGAACCTTGGCCAGGATCTTGACATCTAATTGGAGTAGTGAAATTGGGCGGTATGATTCGGGGAGCTCCAGCTTTTTACCCGGTTTAGGGATTAAGACAATGTAAGCCTCTCTCATGGAAGGGGGAAGGGTTTCAGATTCAAATATGTGGTTAAATAATTCGTGTAGTTTTGGAACCAGCGTCTCAGCATACGTGGAATAAAACTCGAGGGGGAGGCCGTCTGAGCCCGGGGCCTTGGAGGTGTTGAGTAGGGACATTGCAGTCATTATCTCCTCGGGAGTAATGGGCCTGTCTAGAGATTCAGATTGGGATTGCCCGAGTACCGGCAATGATATGTCATTGAGCATTGCAGCCGTCTCCTCGGCTGGTCTGTCTACCGTGGAAGAGTACAGAGATGCGAAGAACGATCGGAACTCGCCCGCCACCTCGCCTGGATCGGTAAGTATAGTCCCGTCCGCAGCGCGGAGGGAGACTACCACTGGTGGCTTGTGGTCCAGGTGGGCCAGATATGCCAGTAGGCGTCCCGACCGCTCTCCGCACTCATATGACCTCTGCCTGATGTAAAATATATTTCTAGTTGCCTTCTCAAAGTGGAGGTTGTTTACCTCCCTAGCCTGCATTTTCAGTTGATTAGCCGTGTCAATGGAGGGGTTATTGGCAAATGCGAGTTCCGCCTCAGCCAGCGATTTCTCTGCCTGCTCGACGACATGTGACGACGTTTTTTTGTATCTAGAAATATGCTGGGAAAGGAAGAAGCGGGCATGTATTTTGAATGATTCCCATACTGTCCCTGGGGATGCTGTGTGTCTGTTTGTTTGGAAGTAAAATTCCCACTCATCCCCCGCCAGCTCCAGACTCGGGACGACCCCTAGCCAAAATGGATTAAGCTTCCATTTGTAGGATGTGTGGGGTGTATCGAGCCGAATCTCTGCCCAGTATGGGGCATGGTCGGAGATGACCAGGGGATTAAAGCCCACCCTGCCCAGCCTGGGGAGGAGGGAGCGAGACACTAGTATGTAATCAATTCGAGACATGGTGTTGTGTGTCGCTGAGAAGCACGAGAACCGTCTATCCGTCGGGTTGCAGTGACGCCAAGTATCTACCATATCTAGATCCATCAGTAGCCTGCCGAATCTGGTGTATTGTTGGTCAGAGGGGTTTTGAGGAGACATAGTCAGTCTGTCCATGTCCTTGCTGAATACATTGTTAAAGTCCCCCAACCATATTGCGGGGACCGTAGGGAATTGTGACATAAATGCCACACCTTCTGTCAAAACCGCAAACTGGAAGGGAGGAGGTATGTACACAGCAAGCACTAAGAGCTCCAGACCATTTATTTTGGCATGTAAAAAAAGGTATCTGCCCATTGGGTCGGGTCTGATCAGTAGTGGGGTGAAGCGTACCGTCTTGGCCACCAGCATAGCCACTCCCCTAGAGTTGTTCGTGTGGGGGGCATGGTATGCCCAACCCACCCAAGGTCTTTTGAGCGCCATCATAAGCTGTCCTGTCAGGTGAGTTTCTGCTAGCACCATTATGTCAGCCTTCTGCTTTTTAAGATAGGCTAAAACAGCTCCTCTCTTGGGTTTGGCCCTGAGCCCTCTAACATTCCACGTTATGCATTTCAAACATGGCATACCAACGAGGTTGAATGTTCAGTCTCCAGGCTCGCCCCCCCCCCCGTGCGAGTACCCCAGGCCCCCCCTAACAGGTGGGAGGCCCTTGGTCCCGCACGCAGGGTGAGCGCAACACATAGAGCACGTACCAATGTTCCCATCATGCACATCACGTTTACCCATTTTTATCTGAATAACATTTGTACCATAAGATGTTACCGTCTGTCTGACATCATAATTGTTCTGCTGCATGCCTTTCCAACATGTAAAATAAAATTTGAACCAAACTCTAAACCAAACATTAGATTGCTTGAACACGCTGGTCTGCCCTGACACAAGACAAAGTGAAGCATTAATGGTCACATCACAACAAGGCCGGGCAGAGCAGGGAAACCTTCTTGGTGGTGTACAAAGTTCAGTGGCCCCTTTTAGGGCAGCCAAGCCCAAAGAGGCCCGTAGAACAAATAGTAAAACTAGTGGGGCGATTATTCGCTGCAATTCGGACTGAATCGTGAGGAGGTTGTCACCCAGGGTTGAACATGCAGGATATCCAGTTCGGATTGTTAGGTAGGATACACGCTTATGGATCCCTGCATTCCTGGGTAACATTGCGGGGATTAGCTTGCCGGACAGGTAATATCGTGGGGTTGCCATAGTGTTTCAACAGGCTGGGTCATGCCTTTAGTGAGGCACATTTAGGAATATGGGGAAGTGTGTGGGTAGGTGGACCAAGCGTCATTTCTGGCCTTTAGGTAGTCTAAGGGGTATCTCACAGGAGAGTCAGGAAGGCCTCGGGGGGGGGGGAGGGGGGTGCAGTACCTGAGAGAGGGTCCGGGCGAGTCCCCAAAAGAAGTTTCCATCCGGGTGTAGTTATATATGTAGCACCTTTGTGGGGAGCCAGGGTCTTCTGCGGTCATGTGAGCCCTCAGGACCGATCTCGTGCTGGCGCCGCTCCGTTCTCCAGCCACGCAATCACCGCCTCTGGGGTGTCGAAGAAGTGAGCTCTGTCCTCACCGGCCACCCGCAGCCTGGCCGGAAAGAGCATTGCGTATGAGATGTGGCGGGTTCGCAGCCTCCGTTTGGCTTCTGCAAAGAGAGCCCTCCTCTTCTGGACCTCCGCCGAAAAATCCGGAAACACTTTAATGTCGCCATTGTTGTAGGGGATGTTGCCCTTCAGCCTTGTTAAACGGAGTACCGCATCCCGGTCCCGGAAATTTAACAGCTTGGCTATAAATGTTCTGGGTGGTGCGCCTGGAGGAGGGGGCTTAGCTGCAAGCCTGTGCGCCCTTTCCACCACAAATGTAGTGGAGAATTCCGCCCGGCCGAATGTGGTTATAAGGAGGTTCTCTAGAAACGAGGGGGGGTCCGCACCTTCCTCACCCTCAGGCAGGCCGACGAATCTAAGGTTGCATCTCCGTAGGCGATTCTCCAAATCGTCTTGTTTGGCCATAACTGTTGTGAGCTGGTGTTGGAGACGCTCGGATGCTGTCTGCAGTGGCGGCACCTCGTCCTCCACGCGGCTGATGCGAGTCTCTGTTTCCGTGACCCTCTCCCTCAGTCGCTGCATGTCCTGACGGAGAAGGGAGACGTCCACCTTAACTTCCTCGATCTTGCCCATAAGCGCGCTTTTACAATCGGAGATCGCCTCCAGTACTCTGGCCTCAGAGTCAGGGGCAGGTGTTGCTGATGAGCCGGCGCCATTTTCCTCGGCGGGCTCTTTCTCCGTATGGCGGTATTTAGCCAGTTTATTTGAGGCGTCGGACTTCGCTTTTGGGGGTGACATGGTCCTCTGTGGTGTAGAGCAGGTTGTCCCCTCAATTCGGGTAGTTTTGTCGGCTGAGGCAGCCCCAGGATATTTGGTTTAGGATTTTTGGCAAGCGGAGCTCCCGTCCAGTGTTCCTCACGCCATGCCGGTCAGGCCACGCCCTGCACTCTCCAGTTTTAGTAAATAAACCGCAAGTGGGTCTGGTATGAATTCTTTTTTTTTTTTTTTTTTTTTGAGTGGGGTCCCTCTTGTATTTTTAATTGTTTTTGTTCTGTGTGTCCCATTAACATCTATATTAGACCCTAATTTAGGATAAGGATCTAGTATAGAATCCCCGTACACACTACTGTGTGTACAAAGAATTTATTTTTCACAAAGTGAATCATTAAAATGTTGCCAGTTGTTGAAAACATATGGAATGTGAGAGCTGAAGGCTAGGTTCACACCAGCCAATTATCTGAAAACCCAACTACTGTGGAATGCTTTTCAGAATACGGCCACTGTCAAATATTCAGGATGCAACACTGTCATCTCCTGAATATCTGATTCTTCTTTTTTATTACATTTTTTACCGAATGCCAATTTAGAATAGGGTAATACGCCACAACCACAAGCCAAGCACTTGACTTACAGTTGCAACGCAGCCCCATTGACTTGAATGGTAGTGTTTGACAGGCCATGCCGTCTGTCAACTGGACATGCAGCGTTAAATTTTCTGCAGTCGAAATGCAAAGCATCATAGCCTCGGCATGTGGACATCCTCATTTGGCTGTATTTTAAATTTTGGTGGGCAGCCAAAGACAGGCGATTAGATATGATTTTTCTCATCATTGCTCACGCAGATGCTGCTGGCTAGTAACTCTAGTCCAGCAGTTAGCTTCCCCTAGTAGAGTTACACAGGAAAAACATATTTTGAGTGCATTCAAGATCCTTATTTAAATTGAAGCCCTGATGAAGGGGGATTTGTTTCTGGCCCCTGAAACATGTTGGGATTTTCTTCATCTAAATCAATAATTTTGATTAGACTCTTATCATTTGGTCTGGTGCTCCTTCCATTGGTGCATGTTTTTTGTTTAACAGATAAATTATATTTTAAAATGTTCCCGTTACATACAACAAAAATTGGATGCTTGTACACGTATAGCAGATCAAATTACATTATCTGTGCTTTTATTGGATACAAACCAATGCTGAAGTTCTTTCAGGCTATTTTTCCAAATTAGTGCAGAGGCAGCCAGGCACATAGCAACAGTCCGCTCACACAGCCTTATTGAATAGTCTAGGCCAGGGGTCTCCAAACTATGGCCCTCCATATGTAGTTCAGGAACTGCAATTCCCATCATGCCTAGTCATGTCTGTGAATGTCAGAGTTTTACATTGCCTCATGGGGCATGTAGTTCCGCAACAGCTGGAGGGCCATGGTTTGGAAATCCCTGGCCTAGGCCCTAGCGATGTCTTTTTTTTTTTTTTTGTATTTATTGTTTGCAGAAATTTGCAACAGGAGACGGCAGTGGGGTATTTGATGCTTCAAAACAATTGAGCACAATTAGCAGAAGACACTTCGCTCTTAGTAACAGTAGCACAGTCTTTCACCCACAACTGGGGATCATGAAGTAGTATTTAGCACCAATAATGGTAGACTGGAACAGTCTGTGTCCTTACAGCTGGGGACCCCGAGGAAATTTGAAGCACAGGTAACAGTAGACTAGAACAGCTGGATTAGTGGCTGGGGCTCATAAAGTCAGTTGCAGCACAGATTAAAGGGCTCTACTCACAAATCCTGGAACAAGATTAATCTATAGATTCTGTCCTTTGAAGAGCAGTCCAGCATCCAGTCTAGAAGAACTCCAGGGGCAGCATCCCCCTGAAGATTCACTGATTTGACCCCTCCTGGGTAAAAGACCCTATCTTCAGTGCTCCAGACTACTTATCAGCCTCCCAGCCACCATCTGGGCATACCTCTCCAGAGTATGGCTAGTCCCAGCTCAATATTCAATATTCTGGATGTAGGGGGAAAGCAATCAAACTCCCAGCCTGTGAAGCCCTGAACAGGATAGACCAAACAATTACTTCTCCCCAGGTTACAGAAGAAGCCAAAAACAAAATGTACATAGCAGCCCAACTAGGAGGTCACTACATCGGCAAGTTAAACAGCAGCTTCAGCTAGCAGGTAAAATTGTTTAGCAAGCTCTTCAAGCCATCCAGCATACCATCCTCTCAAAATGTAAATTGCTTGTCTGTCATGCTCACCCTCTATATCAGTGTTTCTCAACCTTTTTTCAGTCAAGGCACCCTCTAAAATTCTGCACAACCGTGAGGCATCCCTTTCTAAAACGTAAAAAAAAACAAAAAAAAAAAACGAATAGTTTTACATAATACAGCAACTTCCACAAGCTTGTGACACCCACCATTAGAGATGATGCAAACACACATTTGCAAGTTGGTAATAACTAGTATTCCAGTGTTTCTTTTTTCTCACTCAGCTAATGTGACTCCAGTGCTGATGGAGAGTGTCAGGGGAGGGGTAAATAAGGAGGTGTGCAGGGAACCAATGTCCTCCTTATCAACTGATGACATGATTGGTTGTTAAGACCCTAGTGGCTAGAAGGTTGTAATGGTGCACAATGAAAACCCTTGGCTTTGTGTAACTAAAATGTTTCATCTACCCACTGGTTTGTATACATTTTTGGGAAAATTGTTAGGCTTTTTGCCAAGGCATCCCTGAAGAAACCTGAAGGCAGCTGTCAGGTCACCTGAGACCAGGTGACAGATGCACTCTGTAGGAGTCGGAAGTACACCGCTAAGGTAGTAGAACCTAGGACTGACTGCTGCGGATAGTACCCAGGGAGGTTCAGGAAGCAGGTCTACAGGATCACTAACACAGATCCCAGTGGGAGCTAGAGCATAGATTCCTCAGGGCGCGGAGTCTAAGAGCCAGCAGGTGTTCACCAGAGCCTCTAGTGGTGAGGATGGACTACGCTGCAGTCTGGCTCCAGGTCGCGGCCCCCAGGGTCTCACAGCTCACGCTCAAGGTTGACAAAAGGAGAACGAAGCAGTAGGCTGGAACAATAAGGACAGTAAAGGAATAAAGCAGAGGTCTGGGCAACTAGCAGACAGGAACAACAGAGTATGCGCCAATGGTTCAGGGTCACAGGCAAACAGGGATAGTCTAGAACAGTGATGGCGAACCTATGGCACGCGTGCCACAGCTGGCACGCAGAGCCCTCTCTGTGGGCACTCAGAAGCTCTGGGCAAACACAGGCTCCTAACACTTCACTAGGAGGACAAAGCGCCCAGTGTCCCCACACTGTCCTGCTTCGTTCCATTGGTGAGAAAGCCCAGAGATGAGGCCGGAGTGGCCGGTGATGAGCTGCGCCACGTGAGCATGTTCTGTGCTATGGTGATAGCAGGAGAGGTGTGTATGGGCAGAGGGAGCAAGACTGGCTACATGAGAGTCACTGCGCCACTGCCGTACCACAGCAGAGGGGGGAGGGAGTGGTGAGTTGCAGAGGGGGAACCAGATGTGTGATGGAGTTTGCCATGAGCTGCATGGAGGGGTGTGATGCATGGGGAGGAGGTGTGCTATAAGTTACATGGCGATGTATAATGTGCTGTAGCTCACTGATGTGATATGGCTGGACAACAGAGAGGTGTGAGCTGAAGGCCAATACATAATGTGCTACAAGTTTACAGTGTGATGAGATGTGCGATGTGCTGCATGGCGATGGATGTTGGCACTTTGAAATAAATAGGTTGGTTTTATGTTGCACTTTGGGCACTCGGACTCAAAAAGGTTTGCCATCACTGGTCTAGAACATGCCAAAAGGTCAGGGTCACGAGCAGACAGGAATAGTCGAGAACACGCCAAGGTCGGTAACAGAGACAAACGAAGAGCACACGGCAAGCAGGAAACAGCAAGCCAAATACACAATGGTTGATCAGCACCGCTGGCTTGCAGTGCACAGGTTAATATAGGGTTCCCTGATAGGGGTGGAGCCATGCTTAGAGGAGAGGTTGTGGAAGTGGCTTGCCTCTTAAGAAACACATGGAGAAGGTAAGCTGACAGACACACATCACTGCATAACCATGACAGCAGCCCAGGGTGCCTGGGCACCCTGGTTGAACAAGGCTGCTCTACATCCACAGCTGGCTAAGTCTTGGACCCAAAATAGGTGTGCAGATCAAGCGTTATGGTGACCCAGGTTAGTCACTTCAAGTATTAAAGCCTTGGGTCAACATGAAAACCAGGCCACCAACTATTT
Organism: Lithobates sylvaticus; assembly: GCA_028564925.1. NCBI lineage: Eukaryota > Metazoa > Chordata > Amphibia > Anura > Ranidae > Lithobates > Lithobates sylvaticus. Next base: position 95,690,229 of record CM053029.1, read on the forward strand.
TAAATGGGCATCAACAATGGCAGCCCATATAGCTCTCTAGTGAGAGAAGCAATGACATTGCTGTGCTTTGACAATAATAATATTGTCACACTAGTGCCGCCTGGCAAAACACAGACAATAAGAACCTACACAAGCACTCGTTCCCATAAGTCATTAACATGCAGCTGGCCACCTTTGGAGATGTATTATGATTAATATAAAAAAAATACCCAGTAATAAAATAAGCACAGTACGTACACAATGGTAAGAAAGATTTCCCATGACAGAAACCTTGTCCATCATGGGCAAAGCACAGCTTGAGATCCCAGACACTTAGAAATGTAAAAGGGTGTACAGAAGCAAAGGCGCATTATAAACACACAATGAATTCACACATTAACACATACACATGTCTAGACACCGAGGCATTAATAGGAACACTGCTGCCTGGCAGCATCTAGCACATGTGAACCGGTGATGTGTTGCCTAGTAACTTGTGTGTGGGGAGGGGGAGATCTATAGAATTTCCTGAAATTCAATTATCAGACAGAATCAGAGCAGGAAATAGACTGATAGTTATGTGAGCGTGTGTTCTGCCGAATCTATGGGTCAGTGCAGCTTGACTACAATGCCATACTGCTTACATCATAGGCTTGTTTGTTTATCCTGCAGGGGGTGTGAAGGGTATAATTTTCTCCAGGTCTGATAGCTGCAATTCTCTTTTATTTACCAGAATTGTGTCCTTACAGAATAAAGCAGGCTCGCTATGCCCTTCACAAAATCTATCCCTAGATTTTTTAGACTGTAAGCTCTTCTGGGAAAGGCTCTACCTTTACATTTTAACAGCTTTGGTGTCCACAGATCATCAAGCAACTCCAACTGGAAAAGAGGATTTTTATTGTCTTTAACCCATGTTCAGATCTTAAAAAATAATTAGTACTGGAGATTTAAAGTGAACCTAGATCCAGGCTATGAGTAATAGAGCATTTTTTATGTTCTTAGCAAGCAAACACATGTTCTTTAAAACAACCTTCTCTGTAGCTGCAGGTATTGTAGAGCAATTCATCCTCAAACTTCACAACAGAAGCCCTGATTCCATGCAATTTGTTCTCTCAGGTCCCCCTGCTCCTCCCTTCCAGAGATCCTACTTTGTTTTAGAAATTAGATGGCTTAAAGGTGAGTTTCAGGTATGGCATTTTTTTTACATAGTTACATGGGTCCAGCTTGAACCAATGTAAGTATATATTTATGGTCTAGAGCCCTACGGACGACATGAGTAACGATGACACATAGGAACAACACAAAACTTACCAACATGAAATAGACCTGAAAGTGTGCCTTGGTCTACCGTATGGTACACCAAAATAAGGGGGCATACCCTAGATGAGGAATGATAAGAAGTAGTTATGGAATAATGTGCAGTGAGTATTCAGTCTGAGGTAAGAATACTTGGAAGAGGCTTTTAGAAGGGGAGGGTGGGTGGGTATCTCGCACAGGAAACCGACAAAGACCGGCGGCCTTTGGGCTGCTTAAATACCCTCCGGGCTCCTCCCATAACTTCAGGCCGGTACCCGGCCTTCCAATTTATGGTCTAGAGCCCTACGGACGACATGAGTAACGATGACACATAGAAACAACACAAAACTTACCAACATGAAATAGACCTGAAAGTGTGCCTTGGTCTACCGTATGGTACACCAAAATAAGGGGGCAAAAACCTTCAGGTAGGGGATAATTATTTATTAAAGGTAAATGTCACTGAGTAAGTCGAGCAAAGGCCTGAGCCATCTCTAACTGTGGGTTAGGTATGTAGCGAGAGAAGCAGGCCGATTTCCACCGACCCAGTTTCTTGATCACATGGTCCGGAACCCCCTGTCTTGAGGCCGTCGTGGCCGCCCCGATCCGGAATGAATGCCCGGAGTACTGGCTGGGGTCCAACTGAAGATTGCCGAGAAGGACCCGGACATGTTGCACGAACTGCGACGAGTTGAGGGGTTTTACTGGAAAGGGTAAAAGTGGACTGGACCCTGGGCGGTCGGATAGCAGTGCCGTCAAGCGGTTTAACACGGCAACTGGGCACCAGTTGTTGTGAGTCCTGTACAGGTGAATATCTACTGCGGAACCTCGCTGCTGAGTTTTAGACGTCGCCAGGTGAAGGACGTAGTGATCCTGGTGGCGGCAGAGATTACTTCTATGCAAGACTGGACCGGCTGGGTGGCTGCGAGTGAACTCGCTGGGCCGTAGAAACCCGTAAAACGCCATGTGTATCGCAGCCTGCAGGACGGTGCTGAGGAGGAGACCGAAAGGGGACCTATCCAGGATGTCAGACGTCCCATTGAAGATCTCCCCAGTGATAGGCAGCCGCTTCGGGCTGACTGGCAGCTGGTGTTTCTGAACTCCACGCAGTAGAGCCCTCACTGCGTGGCAGGAGAACACCGAAGGCCTCACGGGGTCTTGAAGTGACAAGTAGTGCTGCACCCCGGCCACGTACTGGCGTATAGTGCTGTGTGACAGTGCTAGGTGAGAATGACAATAAGCGATAAACGCCAGAACCTGCTTGACGCTGGAAGATTCACGGGGCGATGGGGCAGGAACTTATTAAACGCCCCCAGGCCGTCCGGCAGGCCCGACGGGTGTTGCGGGCGAGCGAAGCGTTGATGAAGTTAGTAGCTGACTGTAAATGTGGGGCTAGTCCAAGGTCAGTTGTGACCAATCCGGGATAGAGGCTGAGAGATGGTAGGCTCCTGGCATCTGTTCAAAGAAAGGAACAAAGTTAAACGGGAGAGTGCGTCCGCTGCTGAGTTGAACTTCCCTGGAACGAATGAGGAGTAAACATTGAATTGATGTTGTAGGGATAGCTGGATCAGTCCGCGGAGGAAGGACATGACGGGCCTGGATTTAGACCTGCCCTTGCTGATGATCTCGGCTGTGGCTTGATTGTCTGTCGTAAAAGCCACCGTCTGTCCAGACCAAGGGTGACCCCATAGGTGAGCGGCTGCTACGACGGGGAACAGCTCAAAGAGGGCTGACGTGGTAGTGAAGCCCGGTGTGGCTATTGCCTGAGGAGGCCAAGGGGCGGCGAACCACAAATGGCCAAAAATGGCGGCGTATCCTGTGGATGCCGCCGCATCGGTCACCACTTGAGGTGACTGCGTGGACACGACTGGGATGAACAGGGACACACCGTTACAATTACTAAGAAGGTGTTCCCACATGGCCAGATCTGCCCTGGCTGCTGAATCCAGCCTGATGACCTGGTTAGGGTCCTGAGTGTAGGACAGGAAGACCGGCAACCGGGACACGATGGAGCGGCCCTGGGGGATGATCCTCATAGCAAAATTCAACATCCCGAAGAGAGACTGAAGTTGCTTCTGAGTACATCCCCCCACCCGGGTGAACTCTCGCAGAACCGTCCTGATACGGTCCAACTTATCTGCGGGAAGGCTGGCCTGCATGGCAGGCGTGTCAAGGTCGATGCCCAAGAACGTGATCTTGTGCGCCGGGCCGTCCACCTTGTGTTCCGCTATGGGGACGTTCAAATTGTCGAAAACCGTCCTCAACTTTCCAAGGTCCCCTGGGGGAGCCCCGGGTGGTTCTATCAGAAGGAAGTCCTCCAAATAATGGACGACCTCGTGGCACTGTGCCTCGTAGAGAAGGATCCACGCCAGGGTCTCCGCGAACTTATCAAATAACCAAGGACTACTCTTAGACCCGAAGGTCAATTTGGTTGCGAAATAATATCGCTCCCTCCACTTGATGCCGTGCCAGCACCACAGGGAAGGATGTATGGGCAGTAGCTTGAAGGCGTCAGATATGTCCGCCTTCGAGAGCCAAGCACCTACCCCTGCCCTGAGTATGGCCTGGGTAGCCATATCTACCGAAGCGTACTTCAGTGAGAACTCCTCGGAGGGAATGAGCGAGTTGAGACTGGGAACGACGGAAGAATGAGGCGCTGACAGATCATACGCCAGACGTTTTTTTTTTTTTTTAGAAAATTTTCCCTGTACAAGCCCGATAGGGCTACCCTTCAGATACTAAAGGGAGACTGACTGAACGGGCCTATCATAAAGTCCTGATCCAACTCCGTCTGAAGAAGGACGTCGATAGCTGGCTCATCTGTTGCTGCTGAGCGCAGGTTCGGACATTCGTGGGTGGTGTGGGGCAGGGTGATGAGCCCGGTATGAAACTCATCGGTGAAACCTCGGATGAGGTAGCTGGCGAGTGACGGAGTGGGGTGTGAGGTCAAGTAAACATCGAGCCAAAGAACATTGACCTGGCTTAGTCACGGTTTCTTCTGCTTGACCTCACCCGGGACCCTGGGGTGCGCCCTCTGGCATAGGGTGCAAACGTGCAAGAGCCGGCACTGGCTGAAATTGCAGGAGCCGTAGTTGAAGTTGTTGCAAATGGCGGCTCCCCCAACCATCTGCCCCGGACGACCCCACTTGTCCACCTTCTGCCCTTGCGGCGGGGCCTGCTGAGCCTGACTCGTGCTGGTAGAGGCCGTGCTAGTTATCGGGTGGACAGAGGCTATGTTGGCACACCAGACCGCGGTGTGGGATGCTGACTGACAGACAGCACATAGCGGGGACCGTAGACTCGCAAGGTGGCAGCAGAACAACTCGGTGTCCACTACGCTCCAGTCCGTTGTCCAATGGAACTGTAAGAATCTGTCCGCGGCTTTGGCCGAGAAGGACCGATGATAATCGTAGAAGGCTGAGCCACCGTATTTGTGACCCAGGTCTACGATTAAATGGAGGTAGAGGTCCAGTTCCTCCCGCCTGCCCGGGGAGGCTGAGCACCGTACGTCCCTGAACATGCCGAAAGTGAGCGTGAACTCGGGCACCGTGAGCTTTCTGTTGAGCCTCGGATCCTTTGCCTTCAAAACCACCGAGACGTCGCCCCAGGTGTAGGCCTCGTTCTCGGCCAAGTCATGGACCGAGATCGTGAGTGAGGCCAGGTTAACTTCTCTGCCCTCTAAAATGTCCTTCCTTACGCTGGGTGGCACCAGGTGGGAAGGACGAATGGTAGTCGTGGCAAGCTCACTACCTGCGGCCGGTGCACTGATGGCTGGGACCACCGCAGGGTCCGGAACCGTGGCGGCCGGGCTGGCCTCTAGACGAGACACCCTGTCCTGGACCTCAACGATCGAGGAAGACAGGGAAGACACGAGGGTGTGTAGCTGAGCGACGGCGGCTGAAATAGATTCCAGGGACGCCGCCTGAACTGCTGCCGTCCAGATCGACGGTACCCAACGTTGACGATAACAAGAGGCGATAGTGACTTAAGTCGACTGACGTGACAGCTGTGGAATCAAATGACAGACGACAATACAAATAACTGAAATGACATGTTGCCTTAACTGAAATGAACATCCCGTGACAGGGCCCGGCCCGGTCGTACCGTATGGGGGTGGCTGTGAGCCGGACTCTGGAGCACGTACAGAAATGAGGCAACCGTGAAATGAGGCCAACTGCCTGGGTACGCTGGGGCCGAACTGTGACATGCTGGCTGCCACCGGGTCCGACTCCAAGTGCTACGGCATGCTTCTGGAACGCAAGCACACGTGTGCCAGTGACCTCGATCATCATGCCACTGTCTAGTGACTGAACGCCCTTTCTCTCTTTTTTTTTTTTTTTGTAGAAATGCGGCCGGCCTAGGGCACGCCGGCGGGAATTCGTACAGGGAGGTGACGCATTAACGCCGGGGCGTGGTAAGGTGACATAGAAATGATATAACATGACAAGGACAAGAATCAAAGTCTCTCTTTTTTTTTTTTTTTGCGATTCCGTCCCTGGCGCATGTATAGAAATGAGGCCGGCCTAGGGCACGCCGACACGAATTAGTGCGGGGAAGTGACTGTATTCATGCCGGGCGTGGTAAGGTGACAGAAATGACATACCATGACAGGGGCAAGAATCAAGAATGTACGCAACCTGTGATGCGATTCCGCCCTTGGCGCATGTACCGAAATGAGGCCGGGTAGTCGTGCGTCTGGATCGCCCCGACCGGAGCATCTATGGATGCGACCGGACCTACCCAGAGGTATGGTGACCGAAATGAAACCATGACAAAGACTAGATTACAACAAACCGAGCAATTTGTAACCGAATCTAATCTCTGGAGCATGTATAGAAATGAGGCCGAGCGGCTATGCGAATCAGTGCGAACCGATGCATCCCGGATGCGACCGGATTTAGACCGATACGTGGCCGATGACCGATATCATGCCAAAGACTGGACTCGGGCCCGCATCCGTACGAGCGGTGGGCCAATCTCTGAAACATGTATGGTAATACGGCCGTAACCTGGGTACCCCGAGACAAATCCGTGCCTAAGTGTGAAATGACTTGAATCTGAGTGCGGCCAGGATCGAAATGATGGCATGAACACCCTGTTTAACTGATGCGAAATGACTTAGCATGACCGAATGGCCTGATACGTTAGCCACGTTTGAAATGACGAAATGATTGCCATGCTAATACATGAAATGTTTCGACACGGTCGAAGTGATTCGTACAGTTAACATGCCAACCGCGATTCGGAATGCAAATAGCGATTCGGCACGCTTGCTGGCATAACCGATTTGAATAATATGACAGGACATGAACGATGCGTGTGAGTGCGAACGGCACCCGTGCGTGAGCCAAGTTTGAACGATTCAAAGACTGCGTAATACGACCGCGTAAGGGGAACCCTTGAGTGCCGGATGCGGCATCGGTCGGAGTGTCATGGCGGGCGGCCTTGAATGTGCGTGCCGCTAGGTGGCTCCCGATCGTGTACAACCAAAAACGTGCGTGTAACTGTTTAGGTTTTCGAGACAAGCGGTGCGTGGTTCGTGAGCTACGCAGACCACAGTTTAGTGACATGATAAGCAGTGCATGAGAACGTAAAACATGGGAGCCGAAGCCCTACCTGCTACAGCCGAACCAGACTCTTTGTACGGAACTGCGACTCGGCGACACGAGTGCGACACGAAGGGACAACACGACTTACGAACACGGAATGCGGGACTGCAACAAAGGAGACGGATAGACGAAAACGGAGCTCACAAACCGGCACCAACAGCGCTTGTCTCGAACGAGTCGGTCCTAGATGTCTGACGTATCAGATTTCTCGCACAGGAAACCGACAAAGACCGGCGGCCTTTGGGCTGCTTAAATACCCTCCGGGCTCCTCCCATAACTTCAGGCCGGTACCCGGCCTTCCAATGTGTCATACCTGTGTGATTCCCCTAGAAGCTGGAAATCACTGTAGTACATACCACTATTACAGTAATCTCCACTCTTTTCCAGGTACTGTGTTGAGCAGCTGCACTGCTACATAATAAACACAGGGAGCCGCTAGCATGCAATTCAGGGAACACTTTCAATGTTTTTAATAAATGCAAAGAATTTTCTTATCGGATGAGGGGGAGAGGCAGAAACAAAAAATGTCCCCTGAAGTAAATCCGGCATCAATCGCGATGAACACTGCCACCGCTGACTCAAAAAAAAAAGGGTCCGCACCCATCTCTGGCTCCCGCCATCTGTCGGCTCCCACCGTCTGCCAGTTCTTAAATAAATAAGGGGTGTGGTCACTAGGTGATGCAACTGAGTGACCCGGCTCCCCTTTTGATGTCATTAACCCAGCATGCACCAGTCAATGATGTCACAAGGGGGCAGGGTCAACCGGTGACATTGCCGGGTGGCCCCACCCCTTAGCTATTTAAGAACTGTCAGACGGCGGGGCTGGCAGACAGCGGAAGGGTGCAGACCTTTTACTTTATTCCAGTTGGCGGCGGCAGCAGAATTCACTGTGACTGACACTGGATCTACACCGGGAGACATTGTTTTTGTTTTTTAAAAAGGATTTGTCAAAAACTATCTGTGTTTTTAATTATTTTTGACACTTTTTTGGTGAATGAGTAAGGGTGCATTGTACCCCATACTCATTCACATAGAGGGGCTGGGATCTGGTGCCCTTGTTAAAGGAGGCTTCCAGATTCTGATAAGCCCCCTGCCCACAGAACCCCACAACCACCGGCCAGGGTTGTGGGGAAGAGGCCATTTTCCCCATCAAGGTGGGGACAAGGTGCTTTGGGTTAGGGGCCCTGCCCCAAAGCACCGCCCCAAGTTGAGGGAAACCCTACACAAAAAAAATGTTAGGCATGGGGTTCCTTTCAAAATCCATACCAGACCCTTAGGTATTTGGAGGGGACCCCCCACTTTTTTTTTGTGTGGGGGGTTTCCCTTAAAACGTACATCAGACCCGAAGAGCCTGGTATAGATTGGGGGGGCCCCCATGCTGTTTTTTCTCAAATTCTATTGACGGCAATTCTTTGGTTTACATTCAGCTGTCAACGGGGTACCCACTGGCAGCTGATGAATCATCAATTGTTAAGGACGTGCCGGCTGGCTTCCTGGCCCGCTTCTTAACAACCAGCTATTGGTAAAGATCCAAAAATTTGCATCTGAACTGTATCTGGAAATCACAGCTGAACTGCTGCTTTGGAAATTCACTGTCAAAACGGACAGGAAATTTGCACCGGACATGTGTGAACCTAGCCTAATGCAGCACAATGTCATGGAGGGAGGCAGGCTGTGATGTGAATAAATAAGCAGATCTTGCATTATAGTTTAAATCTTTTAAGCAGAATTAAACTCTCTCATTCAAATATTTTTAATCTTTATGCTGCTAGCATTAGTTGCTTTTTACATTTCTTCAGTTGCTTCCTGGTTTCTGGCCTAGGACAAAATTATGTAATACATTCCAGGAGTCTTTATGGACTTTTTTCATTCATCTGGAGGAGGGGCTTTCTCAGCTAAGCACACCCTCCTTCCTGCATGTGTGAGCTAAGGGCAGATGGATTTGAGGAAGTAAATGCTACATGAACCATCTGCCCTTACTCAAGATGGCCACAGCTAGAAATGCTATGGGGGTGTTTTTCAAAGTGATTTCTGAACAAAATAAAGCGTGGAGACATGGAGGTGCAGTTGCTTAGTGATTAGCACTTCTGCCTAGCAGCACTAGGTTGGTTCAAATTCCAACCATGGCACTACCTGCCGGAGTTTCCATGTTCTCCCTGTGCCTGTGTGGGTTTCCTCCCACACTCCAAAGACATGCTGGTTGGTCAATTGGCTCCTGTCTAAATTGGCACTAGTATGTTTATGAATGTGATTTAGTGACCTTAGTTTGTAAGCTCCTTGAAGGGCAGGGACTGATGTGAATATACAATCTAAATGTAAAGCACTGTGTAAATTGATGGCGCTATATAAATACCTACAGGTATATGTAAAGCTATCACAGCTGGAAGTTGGAATGGGACCGTCACATACCTGGAAAAGACCAAACTGATGAGAGGGCTCTCCCTTACACCCCCTGTCCTGTTTGTCCCCAGAGATTGATGACAGGGTAGGACAGGACATGGAGTGGCATGGGCTCCTGTATTAAGTTGTAACCCAGCAGAAGAACTGGGTCTTGCGATGAGGTAGAAGCTGAAGAACAGGAACATGTGCCAAATGCCATCACAGGGCTTGCAGCGGCAAGAGGCAGGACCATAGTTGGACAGAGAGAAGTTGGCAATGGGTGGGCAGAAGAGGTTCAGATTCAGAAGATGAGAGAGTAAACAAGAGCCAGGCCAAGGCCAGTTTTACACAGGCAGAAGATTAATCAAAGGGATAAGCAAGGAGCATAGTCAAGAAGCAAGCTAGAGGTCAAGTACTGGAGGGATCTAGATCAGAAGGGTATATTACAAGAACAAGCAGGATCTGGTCACAGGTTACAAGAGTTGATGACTACCCAGCAATGATCTTGAGTTTTGCAGTGCTTTAAATAGGCCAAAGTAAATTCAAACGTGCATGCTCACACTCATGTTCATGTGAAGCAGTCATGAGTGGGTTTTTGAGGATGGGTAAGAACTCGATTTTCTTGACATGGGTTGAATGATGCTGGCCACTAGGGATGGGCCAAACTGTCCCCTGTTTGGTTCGCACCAGAACTTTCGAACACCGTGAATGTTCGGACACAAATAACGAACCCCATTAAAGTCAATGGGACCCGAACGTCAAAAATCAAAAGTGCCCATTTTGGAGGGAGAAAGTAATTGGGCATACAATGGTTATAGGGGTCCGGGTCCTGCCCTAGGGGACACGTATCAATAAAAAAAAATGTTTGTAAAAAACGTAATTTTTAAATGAGCAGTCATTTTTTGATTTTTAAAGTGAAAGCATTAAAATTAAAAATTCCTTCCAATATTGTGCCTGGGGGTCCCCTTAGTCTACCTGTAAAGTGACAGATCCGTACCATGACTAGAATCTGCTGCAGCAATAATTGCATTTTTTAAAGCCCCCAAAAAATATGAAATTTTCCCTGCACGCTGCCTTTATTTTGCTCAGAAACAGCTGGGGAACCAGTGTGTATGATGAGGCCACAATGTAGTGCACTGGGAACAAGATTCAAGATTTTTTGGATAGATTCTGGTGTCACTTTGACTTTGGATAGAAGCAACGGGTGCGTAAAAATTGGTCTTTGGGTGTCGTGGTGACTTCCCACCATAACCCTATAGAGGTACTCTTGATCAAAGCAAGAATTGGCCTTGCTGTAAAAAATTGAAATGATATGCACCTGTCAAACAGGAGCAGAAAAATTACTCTTTGGGTGTCAGGGGCACCTTCCCACCGTAACCCTATAGAGGTGCTCTTGATGAAGGAAAAAAAAATTGCAATGATATGCACCTGTCAAACAGGTGCTGAAAAATTGATCTTTGAATGTTAATTGTGCCCATGCAACCTATACCAAAAACATTCTTTCAGATGAAATGATTGAACACCCTCAATGCTAGGCAGCCTCGAAGTCCTACAGAGATTCCACATCCCAAAAAGACTTAATCAGTGACATCGGCATCAGGGGCTTCATAGCTGGTAATCCATGACTGATTCATTTCTTTTTAAAGTCAAACAGTCCACAGAGTCTGTGGACAGACGCGTTCTATGATCAGTAACGAAACCTCCTGCAGCACTGAATGTCCGTTCTGAAGGCATGCTGGATGCAGGGCATCCCAACAACTCAATAGCATACTGGGCAAGTTCTGGTTCTCATGACCCAGTACGTCAGTGGATCGTCAGCTGGAAAGCTCTCCATATCTGTTTTGGCCCCGATTTAATCGTCCACCATGTGATGCAGACGCTGCCGATGGGATGTGGAAGCTGACAGCCCTGGGCGGCGAGGACTAAAAAAAATCTGAAATGTCTCACTTAGGCGGATGCCTTCTCCAATGCTCCTTTCTTGACCAACAGAAGACTCAAAACTACCTTTTCCACGACACTGTAACCTACTGGAGTCAGGAAAAACGTTCAATAAAATCCTCTTTAACGTGTCCTCAAGAGATTTTTTCTTCTGCACTCTCTGTTGGGATGGGATGAGTTCTGAGACCTTCCCCTTATAACGGTGGTCAAGGAGGGTTGCCAACCAGTAATCATCCTTCTCATGCGCCTCAAATTTGCCAAGGCTTGAGAAGCAGACTCCTCTGGGTCACTCAGGATGACAGCATCTGGAACTTCCTCCTCCCAACCACGTACTACTCCCAGGGGTCCTGGGGCTGGAAAGCCATCGCTTACAGATTGATGCATGTCTTCCTCTTCTTCGAAGCCTATAAAAGTGCCAGAATCCACCTCCTCATCCTACTCCGCTCTCTCCTCCTGTGTGTTCTGTAACATAGGAATGATGGTGTCTGGATAAAGTGGGCCCTGAGAGGAAAGGAAGTCCTCCTCTTCCTCTTGCTGCTCTGCCTTCAGTGCCCTGTCCATAATGCCATGCAGAGTCTGCTCCAGCAGGAACACAACAGGGACTGTGTCACTGATGCATGCACTGTCACGGCTCACCATCCTTTTGGCCTCCTCAAATGGTGACAATACAGTGCATGCATCCTTAATGATCAGCCATTGGCGTGGGGGAAAAAAAGCTGAGGCGGCCTGAGCCTGCCGTCGTACCGTACTCGCAGAGGTACTCGTTGATGGCCCTCTGCTGCATGTATAGCCGCTGCAGCATTGCTAAAGTCGAATTCCACCTCATATGCATGTCACAAATCAAGTGGTTTACGGGCAGGTGGAATTCCCGCTGAATTTCAGCCAACCGGGCACTTGCTGTGTATGACTGCCTGAAATGGCTACAGACTCTTGCACATCTTGCAACCCTGGGTAAGTATTTAGGAAACGCTGCACCACCAAATTGAGGACATGTGCCAGGCATGGCACATGTGTCAACTTTCCCTGTCTAAGGGCGGACAGGAGGTTTGAGCCATTATCGCACACCACCATTCCTGGCTCCAGCTGGCGTGGTGTGAACCTCCTCTGGCTCTGTCCCTGCAGAGCTGCAAGAATCTCTGCTCCAGTATGGTTCCTGTCCCCTAAACACACCAGCTGAAGCACTGCAATGCACCTTTTAGCCTGACTCATGGAATAGCCCTTTGAACGCTTAGGGGGTACCTGATGTTCATAGGACAATTCTGCAGAGGAGGGCATGGAGGTGGCGGAAGAGGAAGAGGAGGGGGTAGAGCTTACATGTCTGGCATCATCACCACCAGCTGTATGGAAACGTGGGGCCACAACAAGCTGCAGCACCGAGCCCTGTCCTGCATCCTTTCAAGTTGCAATCAGCCTTACCCTGTGTGCCGTGAACAAAATATATTGTCCCTGCCATGCTTGCTGGACCACGTCTCAGCAGTAAGGTAGATTTTATGGCTGACTGCCTTGCCCAACGATGCCAGAACATTCCCTTCCACATAGGTAGAGAGGTGGAACAGCCTTACGTGAAAAGTAGTAGTGACTGGGAACCTGCCATTATGGTACAGCACATTGTGCAAATTCACCGAAGGGGGCAGAATCCACCAGGCTGAAAGGCAGAAGCTGGAGAGCCAACAGCTTTGACAAGCTTGTATTTGGACGCTTGGCATGTGGGTGGCAGGGACTGTATTTTTTTTCTGCTGCAGCAGATGGGGCAGAGAAATTTGCCGGCTACAGTCTACAGCTGGTGGTGTGCTGCTGGCAGATGTGCTGCTAGGACCTGGGACACCCTGTGCTATACCATCATCCCTGTCGGTGGAGGCTGCTGAGAGGTAATGACTCAGTATTGCAGGGGCAGACTGAAGTGGGTAAGGAGTGTGGCTTTTAAGTGCTCTTGCCAACGGGCTGAGTGGTTGGACGTTAAATGCCTTGTTAAGCAAGTGGTACCCAAATGGTTGGTGTTTTTGCCACATTTCATGTGCCTGAGACACAGTTTGAAGATAACAACAGTGCAATCAGCTGCAGATGTGCTGAAAAAGGCCCAGACAGCTAAGCTTTGGGGAGTGGGCCGGGAGATAACAGCTGCAGAATGTGATGGAATAGGGTAGCTGCTCTCTACTCTTTCTTGATGTCGGCCTCCTTGGGGTTGTGCCGCCTCACCTTCAGTTTCCTCCTCTGCTCTATCTGGCACCCAAGTCACATCAGTGACATCATCATCTCCATCTCCTCCATCTTCATCATTACCACTGGAGACAACTTGGCAATACGCTGCAGCTTGGGGAACATTTGTCTACCAGTGTTCCTCCCTCCTCTAGGCTCATGTTTCTGGGGGTTGAACAAACGGTCGAACGACGCGTTTGTTCGGATTTTCGGCGAACATCCGAACAACAAACGTTCGGCCTGAACTTATGCTCGGGCCGAACCGTTCACCCATCCCTACTGGCCACAAAACTAAAGTCATCTAGCAGCAGGAAAAAGTACTGCAGGGAAAATCACTGGCTCAAAGGTGAATATTATAGCAAAAGCTGGTTATGGTACTGTAACTTTTAATGGGCTATTATGTTTTTTTTTGGCTGGAGTTCTATTTTAAATAAATGAGTTAAGCACTCTTTAGCACCAGAATAGCAATAGAAGCTGTGTCTGATATAACAGGCTATTTTTAAGGAATTAAAGAAAAAGAAGTCTTGTAATGTTCGGTTGTAGTGTGGACAGAGTCAGGATACAGAAGATATATAGCCACACACTTAAGCAATATAACATGGCTGAGGGTTTCATCAATAATGTCCCTAATTACCTCCCACAATAAAACACCAAATTGCATGACACTGAGTTCAACTGGCCACTGCAGCCATTTAATTAAACTATAAATATTTAAACGATCAATTAAATACCACCAGAAACAATGGACCAAAATAACATTGTACTGGAAAATCTAACCAGCTAGCTGAAAGGTGGTATTTGGTCACAACAGATATTATACCGACTGCATCAAAATCCTGCCCTCACTGGCACCCTACCAGCAGAAAAACATGTTGTGAAAACCATTGCAGGCTTCTGAGAACTGTCAACACAAGAGGGCTCCATATCATCAGATGGCAGAGGCGTAACTAGAATCTTCAGGGCCCCGGTACAAGAAACCATGAAGGGCCCCCACCAGTAGGGTTGCCACCTTTTCTTCAAGTCGAACACTTTACTATTTTACTATTAAACAACATTTCTAATCATATAAAGTTAATAACAAGAGTCCCCCTTTATATCAGAGTCCACAGAGTTCCCCTTATACATCTGAACTTACAGAGTTCTCTTTCACTGTAAGGGGGGGATTCTGCAGACTCTGATGTAAGGGAGAACTCTGGGGCCTCTACCATAAGGGATTCTTTGGGAACCCGGATTTAAGGGGGAACATTAATAACTCTGATGTACGGAGAAGACTCTGATGTAAGGGGAAACACTGTGGCCTCTGGTGTAAAGGGAAACTCTGATGTAAGGGGTGCTCTAAGAATCCTGATTTACCTTAGTGTACTTACTCAGATGCAGGAGAGAGAAGGAGGGGAGACTTCAGTCACAGACAGGGGTGGATGGTGAGCTCACTCACCTCTTGGCAGTCAGCACCTCTCATCCGGATGTATCTGAGGCTACTGGACTTCAAATTTCCGGACCCAACTTTTCTTTTCTGAGACACAGCGCAGAGGATTGGAGTGTGGGCAGACACAGAGGGGTAGGGGTCGGGGGAAGAGGTGCAGATCGAGCCCTCTCTCCTATCCTGTCTGTGTGTGTGTGTTTTTTTTTGGGGGGGGCTGGTTGTTAGTGCTGGCTTTGGGCAGTGTGAAAGAATGTAACAGACACTCTCAGCTTAGACAACTGTATGCAGCAACCCTGCTGGGAAGCCATAGTCCAGTCTAAATAATGTGTCCAGGTTTCAGGCAGTCTGAAACCCAGACACATGATTCCAAACCGGACTGTCCGGGTGAATCCTAGACAGGTGGCAATCCTACCCACCAGGGGCATTGCTAGGTCTACAAAAGTTCTCGGGCTAGAGCCTATAACAGTGTAGCAAGTAAAGAAACTCATACGCTTGGGCGGGCATACACATGCATGCAATATACATGTGTGTGTGTATATATGTATGTGTATATATATATATATATATATATATATATATATATATATAAAACGTTACATATAAGAGTGTGGATCCCCCTTACATCATGGGTCCCTGGAGAGCCCCTTATTACATCAGGTTCTCCAGAGGGCCCCCCTTACATCAGAGTCCCCAGAGAGCCCCCTCTTACATAAGGGTCCACAGAGAGCCCCCTCTTACATCAGGGTCCCCAAAAAGACCCCCCTTACATCAGGGTCTCCAGAGGGCCCCCTCCTTGCATCAGGGTCTCCAGAGAGCCCCCTCCTTACATCAGGGTCTCCAGAGAGCCTCCTCTTACATCAGGGTCTCCAGAGAGCCCCCCCATTACATCAGGGTTTCCAGAAAGCCCCCCCCCCCCACATATCAGGGTCCCCAGAGAGCCCCCCTTATGTCAGGGTCCCCAGAGGGCCCCCCTTACGTCAGGGTCCCCAGAGGGCCCCCTCCTTGCATCAGGGTCTCCAGAGAGCCCCCTCCTTACATCAGGGTCTCCAGAGAGCCTCCTCTTACATCAGGGTCCCCAGAGAGCCCTGTCTTAAATCAGGGTCCCCAGAGAGCTAGTCCTTACACCAGGGTCCCCAGAGAGCCCCTCCTTACATCAGGGTCCCCAGACAGCCCCCCTTACATTAGGGTCTCTGGAGAGCCTACCCTTACATCAGAGTACCCAGAGAGCCCCTCCTTACCTCAGGGTCCCCAGAGAGCTTGACCTTACATAAGGATCCCCAGAGAGCCCCCCTTACATCTGGGTCCCCAGAGAGCCCCTCCTTACATCAGGGCCCCCAGAGAGCCCCTCCTTACATCAGGGTCCCCAGAGATCCCCTCCCTTACATAAGGATCCCAGAGAGCGCCTCCTTACATCAGGGTCTCCAGAGAGCCCCCTTACATCAGAGTCCCCAGAGAGCCCCCTTACATCAGAGTCCCCAGAGAGCCCCCACTTACATCAGGCTCCCCAGAGAGCCTCCCCTTACATAAGGATCCCCAGAGAGCCTCTCCTTACATAAGGATCCCCAGAGAGCCCCCCCTTACATCAGGGTCTCCAGAGAGCCCCCCATTACATCAGGGTTGCCAGAAAGCCCCCCCCCCCACATATCAGGGTCCCCAGAGAGCCCCCCTTATGTCAGGGTCCCCAGAGGGCCCCCCCTTACGTCAGGGTCCCCAGAGGGCCCCCCCTTACGTCAGGGTCCCCAGAGGGCCCCCCTTACATTAGGGTCCCCAGAAGGCCCCCCCTTACATTAGGGTCCCCAGACAGCTGCCCCCCTTCCAGAGGTTCCCCGTGTACCTGGCTGGTCTCCACTGTCTGTGCACCTCCATCCCCCAGCACAGGGGGAGGTGGGAGGGGGCGATCGGCAGCTCTATGGTGCCTGTGGACCACGCGATCTCCCTGGGGCTTGTAGTTCTACTCCCGAGTGTATACAATGGAGAGAGGAGGGGCCTCTGACCCGGAAGCTATCAGCAACAGTGTACAAGTAGAGAGCCGACTCACTTGTACACTGAAGAGTGAAACTGATAGCTGCCCGGGTCAGAGGCCCCTCCCCTCTCCACTGTATACACTCGGGAGGAGAACTACTAGCCCCGCGGGCACCATAGAGCTGCCGATCTGCGGGCCCCCCACAGCGGGAGACCCGCAAGGCCCAGTCGCAAGAGCGACTGCTGTGACCCTGAAAGTTCCGCCATTGTCAGATGGCCTCTTATGCCCAACACAATCTTGCTCTAAATGCCGAAGACCCTTAGTTGGTAAGGTATCCTTTTCCCACCCACATGCTCACATTACACTTTTTAACCTTTTTTAGGTCCATAATTCCTCATCCCCACTCTCTTACCAAACCTGTTTTATCTGAAACTAACACTATATAACCACACTTGTTACATAGTTGCCAGCAATACCTGATCCTAGGGATTCCTAGTGTTCACTGGGTTGTAGGACACAATACAGAATATTAGTGAGGTGAAGGGTGCTGGAAGCTGTCTGTGCTCCAGGACTAGAATGACACCAGTGCTGACAGACAGAGGGCTGTCCTGCCTTACAGGGATATTATACAGTAATGTAAAAAAGTAAGTATACCCCTTTGAAATTGTTGACTTCTTCAGCATTTTTGAAAAGACAAACATTAGCTATTAATGCAAATAGTCCCTACAGTTAAAGATGATATACTTCAACAAACGAAACTTAAAGTTGACATATGTATTCAGTTTCATGATCTAAATGAATGGAAATGCACATTTGTCAAATGGAAAAAGTAAATTATATCCCCACATTAATCACCACTTCAAATTAATTTAATTAGAATCTGGTGTTTTAGATTGGGTGCCAATGATTAGAACCTCCTTACAAAGTATGCAGGTGGAAAAATTTAGACAACTAGAGTATGGTGTTATCTTTGCTGTGTGGTATCATCATGTCAAGTTCAACAGAGCTCTCTAAGGCCCTCAGAAAGAAATTTGTGAATGTTTATGAGTCTGGAAAGGGATTTAAAAAGATCATCTAATGCAGGCATGCTCAAACTACGGCCCTCCAGCTGTTGCAGAACTACACATCCCATGAGGCATTGTAAAACTCTGACATTCACAGACATGACTAGGCATGATGGGAATTGTAGTTCCCGAACAACTGGAGGGCCGTAGTTTGAAGACCCCTGATCTAATGATTTGAATTCAATCAGTTCACTTTTTGGAAAATAATTTACAAGTTGCATAGATTTCAACTGCTAGTTTGTCTAGGATTGGCCAGCCCATCAAATTCAATCCAGTAGATGACAGTTGAATTGCTAAAGGAAGTCATGTGCAGCATTTCCTTCTCAATCCCATAATCATTTTCCTACTATTTACAATAAAGTTCCATAGTAACAGTTATGCCTCGTACACACGTAGGGACTTTTGCCGGCGGACCTAGTCCAGCGGACAATCCCGCGGGACTTTCCAGCTAGGTCCGCTGGACTTTCCGAGGGTGTGGACTTGCCCACACACGCACGGACTTCTCCAGCGGATAATCCGCCGGCCAAAAGTCCGCGGGACTTTTGAAAATGAACGGACTTGACCCCCCACGGAGCAGTCCGTTCATTTCGAACGTAACTTCAGGTTACGTAGCTAGCGTAGGCAGTAAATGCCGCCGCGCTAGCTCCGCAAGCTGGCATGGATTTAAAGGGAATCCCCACGCCGAAAAAAACGGCGTGGGGGTTCCCCCCAAATCCAAGTCAGACCCTCATCCGAGCACGCAGCCTGGCAGGCCAGGAAAGGGGTGGGGACGAACGAGCGCCCCCCCCCTCCTGAGCCGTACCAGGCCGCGTGCCCTCAACATGGGGGGTGCCCTGGGGAAAGGGGGGCCGTGCGGCCCCCCCACCCCAAAGCACCTTGTCCCCATGTTGATGAGGACAAGGGCCTCTTCCCGACAACCCTGGCCGTTGGTTGTCGGGGTCTGCGGGCGGGGGCTTATCGGAATCTGGGAGCCCCCTTTAATAAGGGGGCCCCCAGATCCGGCCCCCACCCTATGTGAATGAGTATGGGGTACGATGTACCCCTACCCATTCACCTAAGGTGTAAAATGTAAAGTACAAAAACACACACACTTTTGAAAAAATATTTTATTGCACTGCTCCGGGGGTCTTCTTCCGTCTTGGGGGTCTTCTCGCCGGACTCCTCCGCTCTCTTCTGCTCTTTTACCTAGCTCTTTCACGAGCGGGGGAAGTCCGGCTACCTTCTTCGTCGTCGCCGCCGTCGTCTGGGGGTCTCGATCCGCCTTCGGGGGTCTTCCGGGGGTCTCTTCTGTTCTTGCGGCGGTCGTCGTCTTCCGCGCCGGCGGCGCCTTCTCCTTCTTCTTGTCCTTCTTCTTGTTCTTCTTCTTCCGATGTTGACCCGTCGCTGTCTCTGCCCGGAATGCCTGTGCCGCTCTGCGCTCGGACTTATATAGGGACATGGGGGACAGGGTCACATGTTCATGTCACATGGTGACCCCGCCCCCTTGCGATGTCACAGTCCCAGCATCCTCCGGGACTGTGACAACACAAGGGGGCGGGGTCACCATGTGACATGTGCATGTGACCCTGTCCCCATTCCCCTATATAAGTCTCAGCGCAGAGCGGCACAGGCATTCCGGGCAGAGAGAGCGTCGGGTCAACATCGGAAGAAGAAGAAGAACAAGAACAAGGACAAGAAGAAGGACAAGGCGCCGGCGGCGCGGAAGACGACGACCGCCGCAAGAACAGAAGAGACCCCCGGAAGACCCCCGAAGGCGGATCGAGACCCCCAGACGACGGCGGCGACGACGAAGAAGGTAGCCGGACTTCCCCCGCTCGGTAAAAGAGCTTGGTAAATGGCGGGGGAGTCCGGCGAGAAGACCCCCAAGACGGAAGAAGACCCCCGAAGGCGGATCGAGACCCCCAGACGACGGTGGCGACGACGAAGAAGGTAGCCGGACTTCCCCCGCTCGGTAAAAGAGCTTGGTAAATGGCGGGGGAGTCCGGCGAGAAGACCCCCAAGACGGAAGAAGACCCCCGAAGGCGGATCGAGACCCCAGACGACGGCAGCGACGACGAAGAAGGTAGCCGGACTTCCCCCGCTCGGTAAAAGAGCTTGGTAAATGGCGGGGGAGTCCGGCGAGAAGACCCCCAAGACGGAAGAAGACCCCCGAAGGCGGATCGAGACCCCCAGACGGCGGCGACGACGAAGAAGGTAGCCGGACTCCCCCCCGCTCGTGAAAGAGCTAGGTAAAAGAGCAGAAGAGAGCGGAGGAGTCCGGCGAGAAGACCCCCAAGACGGAAGAAGACCCCCGGAGCAGTGCAATAAAATATTTTTTCAAAAGTGTGTGTGTTTTTGTACTTTACATTTTACACCTTAGGTGAATGGGTAGGGGTACATCGTACCCCATACTCATTCACATAGGGTGGGGGGCCGGTATCTGGGGGCCCCCTTATTAAAGGGGGCTCCCAGATTCCGATAAGTCCCCGCCCGCAGACCCCGACAACCAACGGCCAGGGTTGTCGGGAAGAGGCCCTTGTCCTCATCAACATGGGGACAAGGTGCTTTGGGGTGGGGGGGCCGCACGGCCCCCCTTTCCCCAGGGCACCCCCCATGTTGAGGGCACGCGGCCTGGTACGGCTCAGGAGGGGGGGGGCGCTCGTTCGTCCCCACCCCTTTCCTGGCCTGCCAGGCTGCGTGCTCGGATGAGGGTCTGACATGGATTTGGGGGGAACCCCCACGCCGTTTTTTCGTCCCTTTAAATCCATGCCAGGTCACGGAGCTAGCGCGGCGGCAGTAACTGCCTACGCTAGCTACGTAACCTGAAGTCACGTGCTAAATGAACGGACTTGCCGATGAGCGGCAAGTCCCTTCATTTCAAAAGTCCCGCGGACTTGCCCACTAACGGCGGGATTATCCGCTGGACTGCCAAGTCCAGCGGATAATTTGAAAACAAAACTTCAAACTTTAGTCCGCCGTACTTTGGCGCCAAAAAGTCCGCCGGCGCCCACACACGAGGGGATTATCCGCTGGACTTCAGTCCAGAGGATAATCCCGCGGGATTGTCCCTTCGTGTGTACGCGGCATTATAGAGACCACTAGTCCCATCCATGTCCTAATTGTACCAAATGCAGGTGACCTTTCATTCAAGGAGTTTGTTTCTCTGAATCATGGCGATCAATTACATCTGTCTTATCAATGGAGTCGACACATACAGAAATTCCCTGAAAAAGCAGAAGTGTTCTGTGAAAACACGTTGGAGCCCAATGTGTTGAACATATTTTCTGAAATTTTGAACATGAATCTATGTTAAGCCGCTGATGAAGCCTAATGTCTGTCTAGAATTGGAATGTTTTTCAAATTAGCTTTGTCTGTTTTGACCCGAGAATCGTTTTTCATCTATTGTAATAAAGATGTTTTATTATGAGAAGAGTCTACATGTGTATACTTCAGCGACAACCTCACATCCATTAAAGTCCTATCATACATAAGGATTATCTTCCCTTTAGATTTTTGCATGTCTCTACTATTTATTTTTTTAAATGTTAGAAGCTATGATGTTACTGTGCCTCCCTAGAACCATGAACCTCCCTTCTTGATGAATCTAGCACATTACATCTCTCTTCTTTTAAAAGAAAAGTTAAAGCCAGAAGGATAATAGAAGCAATGCAAGTTAGGCATAACAATAAAAACAGTCATATCTATAAATAAACACATTGAGGCAAATTTTCTAAAGGATTCTATAATGTTTCCACAAATCGAAACAACCAATGCACTCGCTCAAAAGAAGCCCCTGCTCTTTTTTGAGCCACAAGCATTTAAATTTGCCGCGATTGCAGCACGATTGGGGTGCCATTAAGAAGTAATGGCATCGCACAAGCGCCTCACAATTTGCCGCGATTTGTGCATTTATGTTTCTGGTGCCCAATTTTCACCTGCTGTTGTCGCTTTCAGTTTATTTCTTTTTTTTCAATCAAATACTTTTTATTGAGTTTAAAGTTGTTGTTTTTTTCTTACACGTATACAAACAAAGCACATCATAAATACCTATACAGGACATAAAAAAACAAAAACAAAACAAATAATAAAATGATTTTAAATAGATAAATAAATGTACCAATAATGTATTCAGTTATACAGCAGTCATCGCTGATAATAGCATTACAGAAAAATCAGTAATTCAATTAAATTATGCACCATAGACCGGCCATAGTTCACCCATCATAGACCCACACTAGTGGATACTATATATGGGAAGAATAACCAAAAAAGACCAGATCTTATTAAATTTGTGCATACAACCCCTGTGCTTCTAAATAAATCACTCTCTATCCAGTACAGCATTTACCGCCATGCACCACTGAACAAAAGTTGGTGGGTTAGATGTTAGCCAACGTTACAGGCAAGAAATAACAAACGGGTAAATAAAATTTTCTGACAGAATAATGGCCAATCCTCCAGAAATATACCCAATAGGGAAGAGGCCCCCAACCTTTTTGGCACCGGGGACCTCCTGCATGGAAAAAAATTGTGCCAAGGCCTGGGGTGGGTATTTGCACGGGGTGTATTTGATTTTTCACGGGCAATTTGTTGGGGCAATGGCTGGTGTTGGCACTTCAATCATTACGGCACCATGGTTGATAAGGTGTTAGAGCGACTATATCTATTATTACATTGTAATATAAAATGAAATAGTTCAACTCACCGTAATGTAGAATCAGTGGGAGCCCTAAGCGTATCACTTGCCACGTCACCTGCCACCAGATGCAGATTGTGACTTGTCCCGTTGCCTGCCACCAGATGCAGATTGTCACTTGCCATGTCACCTGCCACCAAATGTGGATTGTCACTGCATTGGTGGCAGCACTGTTGCATTGAGGCCTCCCTGCAGTGGTGGGTTCCGAGTGAGAGCAGGAGAGCTGTTATGTGGGGAGGGCGGTGAAAGATGTCGTCATCTCTCTGCTCCCCGCTGTACCTCTGACATTGAAGCATCCCAGCTGGGAGGGTGGAGAGTGGTGAAGCAGGGCGGGTGGAGAGATGTCATCTCTCTGCTTCCCGCTGCACAGCTGACAGTGCAGCCTTTCATGGCCCGGCTGCAGAGAAGCCACAGCCCGGCACCGGGCTGCAGCCGGGGGGTAGGGGAGCCCTGCAATAGGGAAAGTTTAAGCATCAATTGAATTGACCAAATTTTGGATATAATTCTAAATATATCGTTCCAATACCGAAATAGTTTATGACAGTGTCATAACATATGAAATAACGTGCCTGTATGCATACAGTTTTTACTTTAACCACTAAAAATACTGGGCACCCTTTACCCTGTTCCTGCCCAAGCCAATTTACAGCTTTTAATGCTGTCACACTTTGAATGAAGTCATGCAACACTGTACCCATATGAAATTTCTAGAATTTTTTTAGACAGAAAGAACTTTCTTTTGGTGGTATTTAATCACTGCTGTGCATTTTATTTTTTGTTAAATAAACAAAAAAAGATAGAAAATTTAGAAAAAAGGTGTTTTTCTTTGTTTCTGTTATAACATTTTGCAAATAAATAATCTTTCTTTATAAATATAGGCCAAAATGCAATCTGCTACATTTCCTTGCTAAAAAAATAACCCAAATCGGTGTTAGTCTGTGTGAAAGAGTCTACAAACTATGGTATATTGAAAATAGATGTACTGAAGGTCTATCACATTTCTTGAGGCCCGAAATTGCCAGGACAGTTCAAATATCCCCAAATGACCCCTTTTTCAAAAGGTACTTAGTAAGAGCTATGTTTTTTTCCAATTTTTTGGGAAAATAAAGGAATAAATAAAAAACGTTCATAACTGGCGTGGCGGTGATCGTGGACACTGACTGGTGACAGTGTGTAAAAAATTAAAAATACATTTTTTAAATACTTTTTTCAACATATTTCTTTTTTATTACAATTTTTTTCTTTCTTTTACGATTTATTTTTATATACTGTGACCAGAGCAATACAATGTTACTATAGTATCACTGTTCTACTCTGGGGAGGTAAATTTTACTGTTATAAGCAACCATTTTTTTATGAATGACATCCATTCATCCAGTGTGTAGTATTGTGAAGCTGCGATTGGCCACAGCTATCACATGGTAAAGATGCACTGTGATTGGCCCTGTGTGCACCATGTGATCACTATATTCAATCACAGAGATCAACACAATAGTACATAATGAATGGCTTTGAAATTAAAGCCATTCATTGCAATTGCATTGTGATCTGCTGTGATTGGTCACATCGATCACATGGTACCAGCAGTGGCCGGGTATACTGATCTGTCGGGTGACAGATCACACTGCAGTTCAGCCTGTGTGACATGCTCTGGGAGCGAACCCTGGAAGGATGTCATATTACTATTGGCAAGAAGCTGTAAAAGTGAATGTTATGAAGAATCTATAATATTTATCCATAATATGGCTGCAATGGTCTACAATATCAGGTGAGATCGGGGCATTTTTTCCCAGAGAGTAGGTGCAGGTACTCCCATTCCCCCACCTCAGGAGTGCATATCTCACAGTGCGCCAGGCTCAGAAGTGCGTATTGGCCAGGGTTTAGAAGTGCATATGGCACAGGGCACAGAGCTCAGACATGCATATTGCACAGGGCTCAGGAGTTCCTATTGTGCAGTGCTCAGTAGTGCCTATCGCACAGAGTGCAAGGCTCCTGCATTAGTATTGCACAGGGCACACTGCTCAGGAGTGGATAACACAGGCCAGTGTGCAACCAAAAATTACCAACCCCCCAAACTCTCCCCCCCAGTACAGAGTTCTTCCTCTACCTCCTCACTCCCCCTTCTTAGTACAAAGTGGCACAGAAAGGGGGTGCTGAGGAAGAGCAGCTAATTCTTACCTGTGAGTGTCAGGAAAAAGTACCGGCTGGGTGATGAGGGACTGCAGAAGGAACCACTGCCTTGGGGCTGGTGCGGCTGACCTCCTCCTCTGTTTCATATGGGCAGGGAAGGTGCTGTGTCTGGGCTGCTTTAAAAGGTGTATAAGTGGAAAATTGTGGCGCTGAAAGTAAACAAATGAACAGATCCACTCCTTATAAAAGAGGGGCTATCAAATCAAAAAATGTGTCAAAAATTTCTCATGATGAAAAGCTTGACAACATAAATGATGGATCACAACATATAAAACATCCCATGCGACAGTGCGTAGCAACAGGATCACAACACTCAAAATATAAAATCACACATATATATTATGATAGTGCTTAATATAATGAATTTCCATAAATATTAACCAGTGTAAACGGGGAATAAAGTGACCTCAAAGTGATAGTGACTTGTTGTAAAGAAACCCACTATTCCATACACTTGAAGAAGACAGACCCATATATATTCATGGGTATGTCAAATATCACCTATGATGAAAGAAGAAAAACAGAAAAAAAGTAAAAAATGTCTGTAGTCCCAAAGGTACTCGAGGTACAGAATACAATAATTGCAAAGTCTCTGGAGAAGATGTATTCAGTGGTGGATGTATACACCCGGGAGTGCCTTCACCTTCCAAGATGGGGAGAGAGAGAAAAAGGTACTCTTACCGGAAATAATTGACCCAACTCACCGTACGGTGGTGGATCGTTCAATCATGAAACCGGGAATGTGAAGTCGGGCTTCCAAGGGGAGTCACGCGGTAACCTCTTCCACAGGCCAAGGGAGATCCTGCACGCCAATCCTTATGCCCCATACACACGGTCGGAAATTCCGACCACAAAATCCGTCTGATTTTTTCAGGATTTTGTCCGACACTGGTGTTGCATACACACGGTCGGACAAAGTTGTCATAAAATCCGATCATTCTGAACGTGGTGACGTTCGTTGCGTACGACGGATCTACGTAGAGGCTAGTAGCCAATAGCTTTGGTCTCGTAATTTGATCTGAGCATGCGTGGCACTTTGTCCGTCGGAATTCGCTACACACGATTGGAAAAAGTCAGATCGGACTTTGTTGTCGGAAAATTTGAGAGCATGATCTCAAATTTTTTCCGACGGAAAAAGTCCGATGGCGCCCACACACGGTCGGATTTTCCGACAACATGGTCCGATAGGACATTTTCGTCGGAAATTCCAACCGTGTGTACGGGGCATTAAGGTGATGGATGGAACTCTCCAAAGGCAAACAATAGAAGCTCACCGGAAACGTCTCCTCCAGATAGGGGATATTATACCCCAAGCACATGAGAGAAAAGAAACCTCCACATGGTGTAAATCCGTTTGAGGGAATTTATTTTCATAAAAAAGAAGAAGATATCCAAACAAATAGGAATATCAAATAAAAACAGTTCAATTGAACGATAAAAAGAGCGCAGTGTGAGGTTTCTGCTTTAAAAGTTGTACTGTCACTGGTAAACATAGAAGCCGGAAATGGAAGCAAGTAGTGCTGGCTTCCAAGCTTACCAGTGAAAAAGCCCTGGGAGAAGCTACAGGAAGGCATTATTTTCAATATTTAGTTGAGATCAAGAATACAGGGGCATGACCTTAACCGAGGAGGGGGAAAGTTTGACAGTAACGTTAGAAAGTATTATTTTACTGTGCCAAGCAACAGTATGTGACTTTAATCACGTTTGGAAAAAACGGAGGTCTATTCTCACTCAAAAATTTGCAAAGTATACCCATGGTCTTTTCAGTCTTGTCTCTAAGTTACGTGTTTCTAAGTTACAATATTCTGTTTTTGAGTATCAAGAATAGAATCATGTTGCCAGGCTTGTAAGCTACTACAGTGTCATATTTTTGTATACCTGACGTACACAAGACACTTTAGATTATTGCCTTGGGTTTTTGATGTGATTCAATGATTACTCATCGACTATGTGTGGAAAAATGGAAATGTTCCCCCTTCTACTTGTAGGCAGGTGCAGTCTTCTTTCTCCACTGCAGGTGGCGCTCAACCTCAGCCAACGGCATTACAGAGGGAGAGGAAGTGAAGAGGAACATGGATTCCTAGGTCAGTGGGGAAGCTGTCTGTTTGGATGCTGTCGCCTCATGTGACTCTGGCGGCAATCTTGGGTCAAGCAGAGACTATTTAAGACCCTGACTCCCAGACTCCCGCACATTTTACTTGTGGGTAGTGTAGGGACAGGTCACCCCTTTGGGTGAACTGGAAAGTATAGGGACACGCCATCCTTCCTGGAAGCCTCCACTTTTCTGCACAGACCGGCAGGTTGCATTCTGTCCCTCAAGACACATGTCGGCACATACGAAGCCACACATCGTTGCTACATTCTGTAAGTGTTCCTGGTTGAGTCCCTTCCCACCGGGTTTGCATAGCTCCCAACTGTCCCTGATTTCAAGGGACTGTCCCTGATTTGGAACAAAGTCCCTCTGTCCCTCATAGTTCCTCATTTGTCCCTCATTTTAGTCTATCTATATAGTTATATACAAAATGCACTATTTATCTATCAAAAAGTGTTTTGCAGTGCTAAACCTTTCATCCAATTTCTAAATTGCTGCATTTGTAAATTCCAAAAGCCAATATTAGTAGTGGTAAAAAAGCACTTGTGGGTTTACAATCAATTTCTTTTGTCCAATTCTCCTTTAGTGGGGTGTGGCATGCAGTGTGTCCTATGCTGACGTACTTTTGCTAATATGTGTCTCTCGTTCCCATCTCAGAAAGTTGGGAGGTATGGGTTTGTTATGAACTTAACCGTTAATACAAGTTCTGTTTCTGCAACTGGACTTTGGGTGTTTTCTGCCGCCGCACCACGCTGCACCTCCCCACACATTTTCTATTTGGACGTAGCTAATCTCTGTCATTGTTTGTGACCTAAGCCTGCCATAGATGGATCAAATTTTGGCTGGTTCAGCAGGGACTGGCCGAGATTCGATCCATCTATGGGCAGGCTGGTTGTACTGAAGTTGATCCATCGATCAACTTCTGCACAACCAGACTGTTGGATTTTGGACATGTGCTCACTGGTGGTGGCTTTAGCCACTAGCAGTGTTCATTGCATTCTGCTGGCAGGGAAGGCGCTGCTTCAGCAGAATACAATAACACTGCAAAGTAATGCCCCATTGACGGTTGATTGGGGTTGATTGGGGTATTTCACCCATGATGGAAGGAAAGAAAATTGTTTAATCTATGGCTTGCGTTAGAGTCATAAATAACCTGTTTCCCTCCTTGCAGCCACACAGCATCAAACCCTTGTTTTGAGATATTACACTGAAATGTCTTTTCTTTTGACATTTCATAGTATGCTAATGTCTCAGCATTAGCAATGAGTTTCGTTTTATCAAATGTATTATTCTTTTGAGGTTCCCTTTGAAAATCATAGTTTTTCTTTAAAAGTTCTCTCAGATGTCAGAAAATGTCAGCGAGATGTGTGGTGAAGTTTGGCTGGTAATTGGCCATCTCTAGAACTGTTGCCAAGTCCAATTTTGAGAAGGTATCATGTGAGAGATAGCTAGACTTTTATCTGAATATGGTTTTACAAAATGTGGTCACAATACTTTGCTTACTTGAAATTTTTGTTTTTTTACACTTCTTTTTCTTTCAAACTCTTAGGAATGGCTTTCACATTGGGATCATGTTCTTCAATAACACTGCCAAACACATAGCAAGGTCCTTTTGAACCTTTCTGCGCACATCAGATGGCAAGTAGTCGGAGGATAAGGTGGTGGTGTGCTAAATTTTGATAAGGTTGTGGTGTACTCATACCTCCCAACTTCAAAAGAAGGGGGACCCTTATAGAAAGGTGAAACATGACACATTAGAATAGGCATGGCTACATTGTGCTAACTTTTGGACATGGCTTATTGGGACATAGAGTTAAATAGAGTCTGAGCCTACTGACAGTATAAACGGCACACATATGCCACAGTCCTTGAACCCACAAAATACTCCTTAATTATAGTGCCACAAGCAAGAGTCTAATGCCCTGTACACACGGTCGGAAATTCCGACCACAAAATCCGTCAGATTTTTTCCGACTGATTTTGTCCGACACTGGTGTTGCATACACACGGTCGGACAAAGTTGTCGGAAAATCCGATCTTCCTGAATGTGGTGACATTCGTTGCGTACGACGGGACTACGTAGAGGCTAGTAGCCAATAGCTTTGGTCTTGTAATGTGATCTGAGCATGCGTGGCACTTTGTCTGTCGGAATTCGCTACACACGATCGGAAAAAGTCCGATAGGACTTTGTTGTCGGAAAATTTGAGAGCAGGATCTCAAACTTTTTCCGACGGAAAAAGTCCGATGGAGCCCACACACGGTCGGAATTTCCGACAACATGGTCCGATAGGACATTTTCCGGCGGAAAATCCGACCGTGTGTACGGGGCATTACAGTCACACATACTGTAACTATCAAGGATCATTAAAAAAAAACTCTTCTATTACATACAGGTATGCTTTTCTGTATAGAGAATATAGACAAAGAGCTAAAACTTTCTTGAATCTACCTTATAGAAGTACTTTAGGCAATAAATTCTTTTGTCAAGACTATGTAATGTACAACATAATGTCCAGAGTGCAGCAGTCAGGTGTATAAAATATACAAAAGAGTGTTTGCAGTGTAGTAGTCAGGACTATGTACAGGCATACCCCACTTTTATGTACACAATGGGGTTTATTTACTAAAGCTGGAAAGTGCAAAAACAGGCTCACTTCTACATAGAAACCAATGAGCTTCCAGGTTTTATTACCAAAGCTTAACCGCTTCCCGACCGGCCACTGCATATATACGTCAGCAGAATGGCACGGGCAGGCAGAGTCACGTACCTGTACGTGATCGTGCATGTGCCTGCCCGTGGTCGCGCGCGCGCGCCGCTAGCGGCGCGCTCGCAACCCGGTCAGGAGCGCCGTGACCCCGGCCGCGGGACCAGCGGACCCGATCGCCGCTGGTATCCCGCGATCGGGTTACGGAGCTGAAGAACGGGGAGAGGTCTATGTAAACAAACCTCTCCCCGCGCTTCCTACACTGACTGTCAGTGATCGGCGGTTCCCTGTCATCGGGAACGCCGATCAATGACGTCAGACGTACAGCCATGCCCCCCTACTGTAAGAAAAAACACAACACGTCACACTGACTCCTCCCCGCCCCCTAGTGGTTAACCCCCTTACTACAACTGTCATTTACATAGGAATCAGTGCTATTTAAATAGCAGTGATTGCTGTATAAATGACAAATGTCCCAAAAATGTGTCAAAAATGTCCGATGTGTCCGCCAAAATGTCGCAGTCACAATAAAAATCGCTGATCGCCGCCATTACTAATAAAAAAAAAATATTAATAAAAATGCTATAAAACTATCCCCTATTTTGTAAACGCTATAACTTTTGCGCAAACTAATCAATAATCGCTAATTGCGATTTTTTTTTACCAAAAATATGTAGAAGAATACGTATCGGCCTAAACTGAGGAAAAAAAATGTTTTTTTATATATTTTTTGGGGATATTTATTATAGCAAAAAGTAAAAAATATTGCATTTTTTTCAAAATTGTCGCTCTATTTTTGTTTATAGCGCAAAAAATAAAAACCGCAGGGGCGATCAAATACCACCAAAAGAAAGCTCTATTTGTGGGAAAAAAAGGACGCCAATTTTGTTTTGGAGCCACGTCGCATGACCGCGCAATTGTTAGTTAAAGCGACGCAGTGCCGAATTGCAAAAAGGGGCCTGGTCCTTTGGCTGCCAATTGGTCCGGGGCTGAAGTGGTTAATTGAACAAGCTGGGGTTAGAAGCTCATTGGTTTCTATGCAGAAGTGAGCCTGATTTTGGAATATAAACACACACACAGTTTTGACAATACAGGTAAGGGGCAGAGCTGGGTCAGTGACATCACATGGGACGGTGCCACCAGGTGATGTTGCCAGGTGGCCCTGCCCCTTACCTATTTAAGAACTGTCAGATGGCGGAGCAGGCACACGCCACTTAGCCTTTGTTGCAGGCAGCCAGGGTTGTGGGGAAGAGGCCAATAAACATGAGGACAAAGTGCTTTAGGGGAGCCCCTGCCCCAAACACCCCCCATGTTGAGGGCATGTGGCTTGGTATAGTTCAGGTGGGGTGTTCGCTCATCCCCCCTCCTTTCCTGTCAGGCTGCATGCTCGAATAAGGGTCCTGTATAGATTTTGGGGGGACCCCAAGTAGTTTTTTTTTATTTTGGCGTAGGGATCCCCTTAAAACCATACCAGGTTCAAAGGGACTGGTATGGATTGGGGGGGACGACCCACGCACCGTTTTTGTGTACATATTCTATTACCAGCAATTTTTTTTTATTCAGCTGTCAGCGGGGAAGCCCGTTGACAGCTGGTACCTCATCCATTGTTAAGAGTGCAGCTTCCCAGTCTGCTCCTTAACAGCCAACTATTCACTATGCCCTGTTTGGGCAAAGCTTTGCCAATCAGGGTTTAGAATGCACTGTGCAGCCAAACTTATGCTCGGTCTGAACCGCTCGCCCAACACTACACACCACATCTTACAGACTGCAGTAGGAAGGACTATGCAACATACAATACAGCATATACGGAAGATTACAGGGTAGAAGCATAGTAAACATTCTGGTAACTGCACCACATGCCAAGTCATGTGTCAAACAAATAGTAACAGCCTAAGCCCACTCCGTCTAGGGCATGCCCCCAATGTGTTTCTCCCCGCCCCGGGGCTTAAAGTGTTTCTAAAGGAAATATTAGAAAAAATAACAAACCTGTTATGCTTACCTGCTCTGTGCATGTTTTGCATGGAGCATCCCGATCCTCTTCTTTTTGGTTCCCCTGGCGACGGTCCTGCCTCCTCCC
The DNA here is from genome assembly GCA_028564925.1 of Lithobates sylvaticus. Classification (NCBI taxonomy): domain Eukaryota; kingdom Metazoa; phylum Chordata; class Amphibia; order Anura; family Ranidae; genus Lithobates; species Lithobates sylvaticus. The sequence goes on from CM053029.1 coordinate 95,721,815, forward strand.
CCCTGACAAGTGCCCCCAATAGCAAGTCTCTTGCTAAAGGGGCATTCTAGTAGGCTTTGTGTCCATTCACACTCGGAGTGCTTCACGGCCCTGCCTCCCGCTCTCTCCTCATTGGCTCACTGCCTGAGATTGACAGCAGCCAATGGCTCCTGCTGCTGTGTGAGAAAATGTGGAGAGACCCCGGAGAGCTGCTGCTCTCATGCGCATCACTGGATGGAGATGGAGCTCAGGTAAGTATAAAGGGGTGATGGGGGGGGGGGCTGAACCCAGACGTTTTTTTTTTACCTTAATGCATATAATGCATTAAGATTAAAAAAAAAAAACTTTGAGCCTTTAGAACCACTTTTATCATTGAAGTGGCGACCTTCATAATTAATCCCCAGGACAGGGCAGAATGTGTTGGAGGTGTGGCCTAGACAGAGCGAGCTGAGGCTGCTACTATTTATTTGACACATGAATTGGCATGAGTTGCAATTACTTGAATGTTTTCTATGCTTCTACAGTGCACTCTGAGTTAGGATGGACTCGCTTCCAGCCTGCACCTTTAAGTGGAACCCGCTGAATAGGACCAGGGTAGCCTGACCAGAGATCTAAAGCTGCATTTGGGTTCACATATAGACTACAGTGGTCAGGATCGTATAAAGTCTGACTTAGATGAGAAGAGTGCATTGGTGAGGACTATGCGGTTGATTTAATAAAGGCAAATAGACTGTGCACTTTGCAAAGTGCAGTTGCCCCAGAGCTTAGTAAATGAGGTAAGGCTTTACTTTGCAAAGAATACCCAATCACATGCAAGAAAAATAATAGACATGTGCAATTCGTTTTTTTTCGTTTTTCGTTAAAATTCGTTATATTTGTTCATTCGTTATCGTACGAATGAACAAACGATTCGCTAAAAATTTTAACGAATGACGAATAACGAATGACGAACGAATCCGAAAAAAAACTAATTAGAAACAACGAAACTACGAAAGAAGAAAATCCGAAAAACGAAAAACAGGAACAACGAAAATCAAAATGAACCAAAAAATTCGTACATTCGTAACTTTTTTTTTTTTTGTTGAATTGGTAATTTTCCATGTCCCTTACAATGGCGCTGCTTAACGTGCTTCGAATGGATTGAACGAAATAATTCGTACATTCGTAACTTTTTTTTTTTTTGCGATTCGTAATTTTCTGTGTCTCTTACAATGGCGCTGCTTAACGTGCTTCGAATGGATTGAACGAAAAAATTTGTACATTCGTAACTTTTTTTTTCGATTTCGTAATTTTCCGTGTCTCTTAAAATGTAATAATAGCATACACATTACATACAAATTATGAATTATGCTCCGATTACGAATCTACGAAAACAATGTTACGAAAGTACGAATAAATCAATCTAACGAAAAGTACGAATGTAACTAAATCTACGAAAATACAAATACGTCCGAATTTCGAATAAACAAAAATGATACTAACGGAAAAACGAATCAACGAAAAAAAAAAAAAACTCTTACGAAAATACGAATCGTTACGAAATACGAACGCCGACGACTTACGAATGTACGAATCGTTACGAATACGAACTCCGCCCCCGTGCGTCGTAACGTCGCAGGGAACGACGACTTACGAAATTATGAATCGTTACGAATCAACGGAAACGAAAAAAACAAAATGAAAAAAAAACAAAATAAAATAAACAAATTTTTCTATTGTGCACATGTCTAGAAAATAAAAAATAAATTTTTTTTGCTTGCACATGATTGGAGGATGGAAGTCAGCAGAGCTTCTGCCTAATTTATTAAGCTCTGGAGCAACTGCACTTTGCTAAGTGCACAGTCTATTTGCCTTTAGTAAATCAACCCCTATGTTATGTACAACATTGCATATAGAATGCAGTGGTCAGGACTATGTATCGTAGTACACTTTACTATGCTGGTCAGTGAAAGAAGGAAAGTTCCATTGTCAGTGACCAGCAGGTGGAAAAAAAACCCAGAACTTGTTGGTCAATGGGATAAAAAGATGCCACGTGATCTGGGTCAACAAGAAGAAAGGCCAGGACATTGTCAGTGTAAAAAAAAGTTGATACCAGTGTAAGAAAAAAATATTTGTGTCAGTGTAGGAAAAAAAATAGGTTTTAATTGGTTATACTTACCTAAACTCATGTAGTGTTGCACGCTGCTACTTCATTCAACACTAGAACTGTAGAGGAACCAGTAGAGGTACTGTGGTGCAGATCGTTCCACAAGACGTTCCTATCAGAGATCCAGTGCTGAGAAGGGTTCCACTGACTCTATTTCAACCTCAACACAGTCCTATAAATTCCAAGATGGATGGGGGGGTGTTGTATAATGGAACTAGACTTGTCTAGCTATCTTGACCATGCTTCCTGGATACTGAAGTAATTTGTCAGCTTTCCAGCTCTATCTAGGAGTGTAGGTATTAGATACTGCTTTATTAATGTCTGTGGGGTTCAAGCAATTTCACAGCTCAACCATATGTGTTTTTTCAACTATGACTGTGAAACAGGACCTCTACCATGGAAGTTGTGCCAAAAGAGCAAGCAAAGGGCAAAGTACTAGTCAGCACCAGTATTGCTGTAAGCTCCCTGCAGCTGATCTTTTTTCCATTACTGACTTACTGTACCTTGTTCCGCACTGTTATTTGACAATCACACAAGTTTTGCCATCTTGTCAAGCTAAATTGGAAATATTTTTTTCATTGCGACCAGGGCTCTGCAAGGAGTAGGCACCATTGGGCTAATTGTTTTATCCCCCTGAATGTTATACTTCAGGAAACATTCCTAGGCCATGAAAGACTTTGTTGCAAACATAAAAAATATCAGAGCCATTGATACCTGATGGTTAGAGCCGGGATTGTTGTAGAATCTGCGCATTTTGAAAGTCTTCTATAGAAAATACAAACTGTGTTGGTTATACTGTACTATAACTCCAGTCTATGGGGATGATTTACTAAAGGCAAATAAACTGTGCACTTTGCAAAGAGCAATTGCTCCAGATCTTAGTGCAGAAGCTCTGCTGACTTCCATCATCCAATTATGTGTAGAGGAATCTCTGACCTCTTCCAGTCTAATGGGAACCTCCAAGGCCAAAGATAGCTGACATCCTTCAATATGGTTTGGGTTGTGAGGCATAGTGGGTGCAAAGGTGGTAAAAGTAATTGGGCGTCAGACACTTCATTTATGTAAAAGAGGTTATATTTCTTTTACAGTTCTTTTTATATTTTGCAAGGGAAAGAAGGTTAGGGCCCCTTAAAGGGGTTGTAAAGGTTCGTGTTTTTTTCACCTTAATGCATCCTATGCCATTGGCTCGTGCTGCTGTCAATCACATCCAATAACGCGGACCGCTGGGGGCGGGACCGAGTCATACAAGCTGTGTCTATGGACGCAGCTTGTATGATAGGGAGTGCGCCTGCAAGCTAGCCCCCTCGGGATAGAAACATGATGTTACAAGTCAATTCAAAGTATATGTGAGATTTGTAGGTCACAAAAGAAAACTATAATTTTAGTATCTGATGAGTTGATGAAATCGGTTATAAAGAAAATATATATGAAAGTGTGATTATTAGTAGAATTGTTTTAGGAACAAATGAGTATTAAGACAAACATATGATCATGATATAAATGTATAAGAATTGAACTATGCTTAGATAAACAAATATGAATTGGATACCCAAATTATACAGGTATCCAGATAGATAAAAATTGTATGTGATGTTGATTAATATATATATATATATATATATATATATATATATATATATATATATATATATATATATACAGGGGGTCCCCTACTTACAAACATCCGACTTACAAACGACTCCTACTTACAAACGGAGGGAGACAACAGGAAGTGAGAGGAAATCCACCCCTAGGAAGGGAAATTCACTCCTGTAAGAGTTAATGTGGGAAAAAGGTGTCTCCACTGATGCTTTATTACCAGTCCATGTTTCCCTAACAACCCAAAATTTTCAAAATCCAATTGTCATTGGGACAGAAGGTGAGGTGAAATCTTCTGAACAGGGGCACAGACAGCAAAACAAATGTTACAGGGGTGATTACCCTTCTCTATGTTATAAAAAAAAATTAAAAATAGATTTTTTGGCTGGAGCTGCACTTAAAAAATGTACCTGTTCCGACTTACAAACAGATTCAACTTAAGAACAAACCTACAGTCCCTATCTTATTTGTAACCCGGGGACCCCCTGTATATATATATATATATATATATATAACCTGTGTCCTTTTCAAATGGACCACATTTTTGCAGATATACAATGATATGCATATATATCACCATTTTATGCAAGTGATTAATCAATAATTATGTTAGCGTTTTGATAGTATGTGGTTAGTAGAATTCCCAGTTTAAGAGATTATTTTCACTAAGATACAAAAAAAAATCTACACAATATAAAATTAAATATATCACTTATAGAGATAAACACCAAAACACATGTGAGACACCTGGTGGTTGAAGGTGCTATTACAGTGGTGTGAAAAAGTGTTTGCCCCCTTCCTCATTTCCTGTTCCTTTGCATGTTTGTCACACCTAAGTGTTTCGGAACATCAAACCAATTTAAACAATAGTCAAGGACAACACAAGTAAACACAAAATGCAATTTGTAAATGAAGGTGTTTATTATTAAAGGTGAAAAAAAATCCAAACCATCATGGCCCTGTGTGAAAAAGTGATTGCCCCCCTTGTTAAAACATACTATAACTGTGGTTGTCCACATCTGAGTTCAATTTCTCTAGCCACACCCAGGCCTGATTATTGCCACACCTGTTCACAATCAAGGCATCACTTAAATAGGAGCTGCTTGACACAGTAAGGTCCACCAGAAGATCCTTAAAAGCTACACATCATGCCGAGACCCAAAGAAATTCAGGAACAATTGAGAAAGAAAGTAATTGAGATCTATCAGTCTGGAAAGGGTTATAAAGCCATTTCCAAAGCTTTGGGAATCCAGCGAACCACAGTGAGAGCCATTATCCACAAATGGCGAAGACATGGAACAGTGGTGAACCTTCCCAGGAGTGGCCGGCCGCCCAAAATTACCCCAAGAGCGCAGCGACGACTCATCCAAGAGGTCACAAAAGACCCCACAACAACGTCCAAGGAACTGCAGGCCTCACTTGCCTCAGTTAAGGTCAGCGTTCATGCCTCCACCATCAGGAAAAGACTGGGCAAAAATGGCCTGCATGGAAGAGTTCCAAGGAGAAAACCACTGCTGAGCAAAAAGAACATCAAAGCTCGTCTCAATTTCTCCACAACACATCTTGATGATCCCCAAGACTTTTGGGACAACATTCTGTGGACCGATGAGACAAAAGTGGAACCAGACTGGGAAAATGATTTGAAACATACATGGACTACTGCAGAATGGCATAGAGCCTCTACGACAGCTTCAAAGGGAATTTTGAACATAACGCTAATCGAAGCTAACCTGAAAGTCCTCATGAGGTGGTATATGGTTCCCCTGAGACTCTCTAAAATCTACCCGGATGCTTCTCCATTTTGCTTCCGCAATTGTGGACATATGGGTTCCATGATGCATATCTGGTGGGAATGCCCTAAGATAAGGAGTCTCTGGAATAGATTATACCACATCATTAGGAAGATAACTGGCCTACCGATCCAAAAATCACCTCACATAGCATTATTGAATTTTCCTAGCCCTAATACTCCCCGACTGACCCAAAGACTCATTATGTTTATGCTGCTTGGCGCTAAACTCACGATAGCCCGGGCCTGGAAAACTCCAACCGTGTCTTTCTTCTTGGTTAAACGAAAGATCTCTTGGATCATGTCTCAGGAGAAAACAGTTAGTATTCTTCTTGATTCCACCGCTAAACATGATGCTGTCTGGGCCCCCGGGACTAGATACATGTCTATACCAGCCACCTACTAGCTTTTCACTGGCGGCCGCCGGTGAATGGGATTTGCTCTATCGTTCATTAGCTCCTCCTTCTTCTTCTTTCCATCCTGTTGCTTTCACTTTCTAACCTTTTTTTTTCCTTGCAGCTCTTCATTTAGGCCTCATTTACAGGTTGATGGATCATTCCCATGTATCACTATGTCGAGTTAGCCTCGGACTGCATCTATAGTACTGAACTTCTTCCACTGCAGGATTTGAATGTTTACTTAATGATTTAATCTCGTGTTCTCATTCTGTTATCTTCCATTATTACATATGTATAGGTAGTATTACGAATCCAAACTCTGGATTCCAGACCCCGCCTGGGGGGGCTATCCTTCTTTTCCGGCACAGTTAGTCCCCGTTTGGGGTGCTGGGTTGAGGGAGCGGCCTCTCTATTTGGGATAGTACATTTTGAACGTAAACTCAGGTTCACATCCTTGTGACTTTGGATCATTATTTTGGAAATTGACTGTATTGCAGTTCTAGCTTTTGTTGTTTTTTTTCTTTTGATGCTAAGACCTGTAATTTGTTATATTTCAATGTTTGTTTTTTTTTTGTTTGAAAAACTCAATAAAAAACTATTGAAAGAGAGACAAAAGTGGAACTCTTTGGAAGGTGTGTGTCCAAGTATATCTGGCGTAGAAGGAACACTGCATTTCAGAAAAAGAACATTATACCAACAGTAAAATATGGTGGTGGTAGTGTGATGGTCTGGGGCTGTTTTGCTGCTTTAGGACCTGGAAGACTTGCCGTGATAAAAGGAACTATGAATTCTGCTGTCTACCAAGAGATCCTGAAGGAGAATGTCCGACCATCTGTTCGTGTACTCAAGCTGAAACGAACTTGGGTTCTGCAGCAGGACAATGATCCTAAACACACCAGCAAGTCCACCACCGAATGGCTGAAGAAAAACAAAATGAAGACTTTGGAGTGGCCTAGCCAAAGTCCTGACCTGAATCCTATTGAGATGTTGTGGTATGACCTTAAAAAGGCCGTTCATGCTCGAAAACCCTCTAATGTAACTGAATTAGGACAATTCTGCAAAGATGAGTGGGCCAAAATTCCTCCAGGACGCTGTAAAAGCCTCATTGCACATTATCGCAAACGCTTGGTTGCAGTTGTTGCTGCTAAGGGTGGCCCAACCAGTTATTAGGTTTAGGGGGCAATCACTTTTTCACATAGGGCCATGATGGTTTGGATTTTTTTTCACCTTTAATAATAAACACCTTCATTTACAAATTGCATTTTGTGTTTACTTGTGTTGTCCTTGACTATTGTTTAAATTGGTTTGATGTTCCGAAACACTTAAGTGTGACAAACATGCAAAGGAACAGGAAATGAGGAAGGGGGCAAACACTTTTTCACACCACTGTACCTTAAAAACTGGGAAAGGTGATCATTAAGTCTGCCTGCCAATAGGAAAGGGACACATACCCTTTGGGCTGAACATATTACAAGTTTTATAATCGTATTGTTTGAGAGGGTATTTAACAGACAAGAAGGATACCATTAGGGGAGAGAGCTCAGGGATCCAACCTGAGGTGGTCAAGGATCCGCCCTGAGGGAAGGGACACTGGGAGAAAAACATCTTCCCAGATAGACTGACAACCATGCATGAAAATATACTTTAAAATCCAAGAAGATTCCTGAACCCGGTAGCCATCTTAAATCCAGACTAATAGCCATTTTGGAATGGGTAAATATAACATGTTGATTTTATCTAGTATGTTCTCTTAACCACCGTTGATGTATTGAATATTCAAATATTGATAATCATTCTCCAGAATCAATAACCACCTTTAAGATTTTTCTCTAATACTCAATTTTTTCATTATATATTACTTTTACATAGTTGCCAAATTTTATTGACAAAACAAACGTCTAATTTATTTTGCATTGTTCAACGTTACTTACCTGCAGCATAGTAACGGCTGGGTGTGTGAAATACAGACATTCTGTTAAATTGTCAAGTATAAGGTTATTGATTCTACTGAAGAAGTTATCATGGTGATATTGTGTCCAAGGTACTACTACGCCCAGTTTAGGGTATTTCCATTAATTGTTAAAATGTTCAAGTAATGCAATCTGTATTTTAATTTCATGTAAATATTTGTTTTCTGTCAACCAATAAATGTAACTATTTCTTATGATCACTCGTCTCCGTGAATAGGTTTCACATATATTGACTGTGTCATTTAGATTGATTTTGTATCTTAAAAAATATCTTCGTTAAAAATTACTTAATAAAAATGTGCGGGAAACTGTCCTTAAAAAAGCACAACAACATGTTTGTTATTTAAAAAAAAACAAAAAAAAAACGAACCCATACAACCACTTTAACCACCTTAGACCCGCGCTATAGCCAAATGACGGCTACAGCGCGGATCTATTGTGCCGGGACGACGTCTATTGACGTCGTCCCGGCCACGAGCTGCCTGCGCGCCCCCTGAAGGGCGCGCGCGGCGCGCTCTGTGATCAGCGAGTCTGTGAGACTCGCTGGATCACAGATCCGAGTAAGGGGTCGATCCCGACCCCTTACCACGTGATCAGCTGTCAGCCAATGACAGCTGATCATGTGATAATAACAGAGCCGGTAATCAGCTTTTTTTCCTCCTCGCGCTGCCAGCGCGAGGAAAAAAAAAAAAAAGCCGATCACCGGCGGCAGTGAGAGGGACATCAGTCCCTCTCACTGCAATGTGCCCAATCCATTGTGCCCACCTTTGCCCCATTAAAGTGCCGCCTACCAGTGCCCACACTGCCATCTCTCAGTGCCCACAGTGCCATCTCTCAGTGCCCACAGTGCCATCTCTCAGTGCCCACAGTGCCAGTGCTGCACATCTGTGTCACCTGCCAGTGCTCATCTGTGTCACCTACCAGTGCTCATCTGTGTCACCTACCAGTACCCATCAGTGCCCATCAGTGCCACCCACTTGATCACCACCTGATCACCACCTGAAATTTCCAGATTCTCCACCGTGTCCATTCGGTGAAGAATACTGCTCCGTTACTTGCTTCAGATACTCACTGTGATCCCTGGCAAAGGCGATTGGTCCCTTAGTGGCAACAGCTTCCCTTCTACCCCCGACCACGACAGGTTCTCCGGCTTGTAGAACCGTCACTTTTTGTTGGACTGCAAGCCGCAGTCCCAACCCTGTGCTGCCCTCTTACTTCTGGAAAGGCCCTCACACAGCCTGACAGCCGGATGCCCCCGGATAGGCCCAATCTCTGGCCTAGCAGAGATTGGGGTGACACACGTCCACCCAGACAGCGGTCCGGGTGGCAGACAAGAACCTGGATCACCTGACCTCACCCGAATATATAGGCTCTTCCAGCAGGCCAAGGGATTCAACAAAATCCCTGCCCATTGGCTGAGATACCCCATATACCCATAACCTGACCTTAAAGCGGAGATCCACCCTAAATTGGAACTTACGCTTATCGGATTCCTCCCCCCCCCTCCGGTGCCACAATTGGCACCTTTCAGGGGGGAGGGGGTGCAGATACCTGTATAATACAGGTATCTGCGCCCACTTCCGTGACAAATTATCCGGGGCTGTCCCACCCCTATCCGGAGATGCCTCGTTGTGTCTTGGGAAACACAGTTCCCAGGACACAATGAGGACCAATAGATACACGCAGCGCGACTCGCGCATGCGCAGTAGGGAACCGGGCAGTGAAGACGTTGCGTCTTGACTTCCTGATTCCCTGACAGAGGATGGCGGCAGGGGCAGCTGAGAGACGAGCCGTCGCTCGTCACATTCTGCCGACACCGCTGGAACCTGGAACAGGTAAGTGTCCATTTATTAAAAGTCAGCAGCTGCAGTATTTGTAGCTGCTGACTTTTAATATTTTTGGTGCGGGTGCAGCTCCGCTTTAAGTTGTCCTTCTCAATCTAATACCTCCAAGTGCCCGGCCACCTAGTGGTAGAGGAGGAAAGTACAACCAGGCCAAACTTAGGGAGAAGTCAATGGATCCCTAGTAATTAACTACAGTAGCTACTCCTGACAAGGAATTTGGTGAGGAGCTCTCTGACTAAACTCCAGGGCGCTACACATGTGCAAGCAAAAATGTTTTTTTGTTTTTTTTTGTTTTTCCTTGCACGTGATTGGGTATTCTTTGCAAAGTTCAGCTTTACCTCATTTACTAAGCTCTGGAGCAACTGCATTTGCAGAGTGTAACTGCACTTTGCAAAGTGCACAGTCTCTTCGCCTTTAGTAAATCAACCCCAGAATCTCTGCACTGTGTAAGCCTTTGGGGTTGATTTACTAAAGCCAAATAGACTGTACACTTTGCAAAGCGCAGTTACACTCTGCAAGAGCAGTTGCTACAGAACTTAGTAAATGAGGTAAAGCTGAATTTTGTAAAGAATACCCAATCACGTGCAAGGAAAATAAACAAACAGCATTTTTGCTTGCACATGATTGGATGATGGAAGTCATCAGAGCTTCTGTTCATTTACTAAACTCTGGAGCAAATGCACTTGCAGAGTGCAATTGCACTTTGCAAAGTGCACAGTCTATTTACCTTTAGGAAAATCAACTCCATTGGGCTGGAGCTGTGTAATCTCTCCTTTGGATAGATTGACCTCCCGCAATACAGAACTCTCAGCACAGACCGACACCCCCACCCAGCGTAGACCCTTCGCATGACAGAACCCTCAGTAGAGATAGGGCCCCCAGCACAGACTGACCCCCCCATCACAGTTTGACCCCCCCCAACAGACAGATCCCATCCAGCACAAACCCCTCAGTACTGAATTTCCTTATCCCCACTAGTATAGACTGACTTCTCCAGCACAGACCTCTCAGCACAGACCAACTCCCTCAGCATAGATCCCTTAGACTGACCACCACCCCGGTACAGATTCCTCAGCACAAACTGATCCCCCCTAACATCCCTCCAGCACAAACCCCCTAATACAGATTACCACCCCAGCATAGAAAAACCTTCCCCCCATCAGTACAGAATACCCACCCAGTACAGACTCCTTAGTACAGATCGCGCCCCCAGCACAGACCTTTTAGTACAGATCACCCCCAACACAGACCCCTTAAGACAGATCCCCCCTAACTAGCACAGACAGATTGTTCCTCAGCACAGGCTCCCCCCAGGACAGACCCCTTAGTACAGGTTGCCCCCCTCCCACCCCAGACCCCTTAGGATAGAATGACCCCCTAGCACATACAGATCGCCCCTAGTCCAGACTCCCCCCCAGCACAGACCCCTTCTTAGTACAGATGGAACCCAAGTACAGACACCCCCTCCCTACACTCACAGACCAACCTGATGATATTCACAAGCTCACTGTAAGTTGAAGAGTCTCTGTTCTTCTTCCCACACTAAGCTCCAATGTAGCAGTAAACTCTGTACCCCACTTATCTCCCTTCTTTCATGTCACAACCCTTTCCTCTTCTGAGAGTATCTAATTAATGTCTTTGTGTTGGCCAAGCTTCCCCACTCACCTCCCTACATCATCTTGAATGTAGTAGCCAGAGGGGGAGCGAGGGGGATTACTATAGCATGTCACTTGAGTGACATCACCACTTCGCCTCCCCACCTTGTCCAATCAGAGAACACCTTGTATTAATTGAAAAAATACAAGGCCTTCTGAATGGTGGTTACTATGCAGAACTGCAGTCACTCAGCATTGGACTCTAAAAAAACTCTAAAAAAAACTGCTATCACTGTAGTAGCAGAGACTACAACAGTGATTTGCAGCTTACAGAGGGATCAGTAAGGTATGAGATATGCTTACATTGGTCCAAGTTGGACCATAAAATAAAAATAATACCTAAAGCTCAGCTTTAAAAAAAGAGTGAGCCCGGTAAGTTGAGTTTTAAAAATAGGTACAGTGTTTTGAGGGTTTGAGTATCTAAATTATGTATCTACTAACTATTCAAATGACAGTAATAAGTGAATGCCTCTTGCAGGCAACATAAACACTATTGGCTAGGATAGTTGTTACCAGCCAAATAGGGGATAAGGAGAACAGAGCAATCATTGCATGCACTTGGAGAGTGGGGATTAATCTATCAGGGTTTGCTGGAGATTCTTTATGGCATTGATTTTTTTTAAAGGCAAAAGGGATTTTCATTTAGCAAGGAAAGATCAACTTTGTGAGGGAATTTTCCCCAAAACTTACAGTGCATCCGGAAAGTATTTACAGCGCTTCACTTTTTCCACATTTTGTTATGTTATAGCCCTATTCCAAAATGAATTAAATTCATTATTTTCCTCAAAATTCTACAAACAGTTCCCCCATAATGACTACGTGAAAGAAGTTTGTTTGAAATCTTTGCAAATTTGTTAAAAATAAAAAACAAAAAACATCACATGTATATAAGTATTCACAGCCTTTGCTCATTACTTTGGTGAAGCACCTTTGGCCCCAATTACAGCCTCAAGTCTTTTTGAGTATGATGCTACAAGCTTGGCACGTCAATTTTTGGACAGTTTCTCCCATTCTTCTTCGCAGGACCTCTCAATCTCCATCAGGGTGGATGGGGAGTGTCAGTGCACAGCCATTTTCATATCTCTTCAGAGATGTTCAATCAGGTTCAAGTCTGGGCTCTAGCTGGGCCACTCAAGGTTATTCACAGAGTGGTCTCGTATCCACTCCTTTGGTATCTTGGCTGTGTGTTTAGGGTTGTTGTCCTGTTGGAAGATAAATTTTCGCCCCAGTCTGTGGTCCAGAGCGCTCTGGAGCAGGTTTTCATCAAGGATGTCTCTGCACATTGCTGCATTCCTCTTCCCCTCAATCCTGACTAGTCTCCCAGTTCCTGTCACTGAAAAACATCCCCATAGCATGATGCTGCCAGCATGCTTCACCGTAGGGATGGTATTGGCCAGGTGATGAGGGGTGCCTGGTTTCTCCAGACATGACGCTTGCCATTCAGGCCAAAGAGTTAAATCTTTGTTTCATCAGACCAGAGAATTTGGTTTTTCATGGTCTGAAAGTCCTTCAGGTGCCTTTTGGCAAACTCCAGGCAGGCGGTCATATGCCTTTTACTAAGGAGTGGCTTTCGTTTGGCCACTCTACCATACAGGCCTGATTGGTGGAGTGCTATAGAGATGGTTGTTCTTCTGAAAGGTTCTCCTCTCTCCACAGAGAAACGCCAGAGCTCTATCACAGTGACCATCGGGTTCTTGGTCACCTTCCTGACTAAGGCCCTTCTCTCCCAATCACTCAGTTTGGCCAGGCCACCCGCTCTAGTAAGAGTCCTCGTGGTTCCAAACTTCTTCCATTTATGGATGATGGAAACCACTGTGCTCATTGGGACCTGCAGACATTTTTCTGTATCCTTCCCCAGATCTGTGTCTTTATACAATCCTGTCTCGGAGGTCTACAGACAATTCCTTGGACATCATGGCTTGTCCAATCAACTGAATTTACCACAGGTGGACTCCAATCAAGTTGTAGAAACATCTCAAGGATGATCAGTGGAAACAGGATGCACCTGAGCTCAATTTTGAGTGTCATGGCACAGGCTGTGAATACATATGTACGTGTGATATTTTACATTTTTAATAAATTTGCAAAGATTTCAAACAAACTTCTTTCACGCTGTCATTATGGTGTATTGTTTGTAGAATTTGGAGGAAAATAATACATTTAATCCATTTTGGAGTAAGGCTGTAACATAACAAAATATGGAAAAAGTAAAGCTGTGAATACTTTCCGGATGCATTGTAGTGAATGAGGTAGGGCTCTGTTGACATCCATCATCCAATCATGTGTAAGCAAAAATTTTATTTTTTATTTTTCTTAAACGTGATTGGGTATTATTTGCAAAGTGAAACTTCATCCTATTCACTAAGCTCTGGGGATAGTTCCCTTGCAAAGTGAACAGACTATTTGACTTTAGTGAATCAACCTCTATGTGTCAGAACATCAGAGGCCCAACCTAACTGTACGCATCCTAGGGGCATGAGAATGAAGCCCACGTTTAAACCACCAAAACATGGTTATAATTGCATTTGTCCTTTAACAAATTACAATCGACTAGTATCTGTCTTCCTATGTGGTAGCATTCCCAATTTCACAAACTCTGGATCACATCCTAAAATTCCTACTTCACTTTTAACAATCCAATTTGCAATGTCATCATTATTGGCTTTATGTAGATTATGAACTGAATTTGACTTGATTGTAAATTTATATTTAATTTTGAATTTTCTTTTGTAGGTGCTTCTTGATTGGTAGCTGTGACAACACGTTCGGGATGTGCCCGCTCCGTTACCATTGTTGACATACTGCATTTTGGAATTGGCAGCTGTCGCGTCTGGGGTTTCCTCCAAAGCTTGCTTAATCTTTAATTTCCCACTAGGCTGCTTACTCTGCAATTGATGAATATCTGGAAGTGACTGCAGGATTTCTTTTAAATGTATACATACAGACTTGTAAACTAGTGCATCAACCTGTTCCATCACAAAAGTTAAGAATATCTTTGGAATTTTTATATTTTATATATAATGTTGACATATTGCTCAGGGCATTAGGATACATGGAACCATCGGCTGTACTTGTCTCAGAGCGGTGTGCAAGCCAGTGTTTGAAAAAAAGAAAAACAGTCCTTTAAAGGACGCATTCATTCTGGGGGCCATTGTTTAGGTAGAAGCCAGTTAACTGAACACTATATTATAGAAGAGAACAAGAATATTCATAGAAAATCTAGACAATGAAAGGAAAACATATAAACCTCATGCAGACAAGGGAATTGTGCGGGAGAGTTCTGGAGACGAAATGTGCTCACATTGTCTTTGTCCAACATATGGGCGCACTTGCCAGTGAATGATCTTTGAAAAACAAAAATACTCTTTCATAAAAATGGATGCAGTTATGCTAAAGCACTGAATGTACTCAACATGAAGTATTCAGGTGTATTTAATGCACAAACATAGGCTAGGTTAGCTGTGCTTCATAATGTGTTCACCTTAGCGTTTAAAGCAGAACTAAACTCTCTCAATCAACATTAACTTTTTTTAAAGCGGTAGTAAACTGCGGCTGATTAAAAAATAAAATAAAATAAAACACCTGTAAGACAATTACATAATGTGCTAGTATGCATCGCATACTAGCATATTATGAAATACTTAGCTTACAACAAAGCCCTGCAGCGCTGTCACTGTTGAGAGGGCTGACATCTTCCCCGGTCTTTCTTCCGGGTTTGCGCGCTCAGGCTGTGTGATTGGCCAGAGCCATGATGACATCACTCCCGTGCATGTGGGCAGGAGCCCTCGGTTCCGGCACGAAGCTCTGAAATTCTGGCAAGGTATGCCAGACCTTTAGAGCGCATGCGCCGGTGATGTCACTGTTACATAGTTACATAGTTAGCTAGGCTGAAAAAAGACACAAGTCCATCCAGTTCAACCATAAAAAAAGAAATAATAAATAAAAATAAAAAATATCGTACAATCCAATATACCCAATTCTATACCCACAGTTGATCCAGAGGAAGGCAAAAAAAAAAAAAAAAAACGCAGAAGAGCATGCTCCAATCTGCTACAGCAGGGGAAAAAATCCCTTCCTGATCCCCCTAGAGGCAATCGGATTTTCCCTGGATCAACTTTACCTATAAATGTTAGTACCCAGTTATATTATGTGCATTTAGGAAAGTATCCAGGCCTTTCTTAACCGGTTTCCAACCGGCGCACGACGATGTACGTCGGAAAGGCATAAGGGCGTATACATAAGTCCCTTTTTAAATGCCGCCGTGCCATCGGGAGCGCGCCGGACTCGATCGCCGCAGGGACACCCGCGATCGTCTCACGGGAAGGCTGAACGGGGAGATGCAGAAATAAACAGCATCTCCCTGTTCTGCCTAGCAACTAGTGACGCCAATCTCTGCTTCCTGTGATTGGAGCAGAGATCAGCATTCACTAGCTGACAGCCACGCCCCCCCCCCACAGTAAGAAACACACCCCTAGGCATACTTAACCCCTACACTGCCCCCTAGTGGTTAACCCCTTCACTGCCAGTGTCATTTATTCAGGAATCAATGCATTTAAATAGCATTGATTGCTGTATAAATGACAATGGTCCCAAAAATGTGTCAAAAATGTCCGATGTGTCCGCCATAATGTCACAGTCACAATAAAAATCGCTGATCGCCTCCATTACTAATAAAAAAAAAAATAATTAATAAAAATGCTATAAAACTATCCCCTATCTTGTAAACGCTATGACTTCTGCGCAAACCAATCAATAATCGCTTATTGTGATTTTTTTTACCAAAAATATGTAGAAGGATACGTATCGGCTTAAACTGAGGAAAAAAAAGTTTTTTTTATATATTTCTGGGGGATATTTATTATAGCAAAAAATAAAAAAGAATGCATTTTTTTTTTAAATTTGTCGCTCTTTTTTGTTTATAGCGCAAAAAATAAAAACCGCAGGGGCGATCAAATACCACCAAAAGAAAGCTCTATTTTTGGGAAAAAAAGGACGTCAATTTTGTTTGGGAGCCACGTCGCACGACCGCGCAATTGTCAGTTAAAGCGACGCAGTGCCGAATCGCAAAAGGGGCCTGGTCCTTTGGCTGCAAATTGGTCCGGTCTGAAAGTGGTTAAAGCAATCTACTGAGCTGGCCAGAATCACCTCTGGAGGGAGTCTATTCCACATTTTCACAGCTCTTACTGTGAAGAAACCTTTCCGTATTTGGAGATGAAATCTCTTGTTCTCTGTGTTGACCGTAAAGTGAATAACTCAACACCAAGTTCACTATATGGACCCCTTATATATTTGTACATGTTGATCATATCCCCCCTTATTCTCCTCTTCTCAAGAGTGAATAAATTCAGTTCCTCTAATCTTTCCTCATAGCTGAGCTCCTCCATGCCCATCAGTTTGGTTGCCCTTCTCTGCACTTTCTCCAGTTCCCCAATATCCTTTTTGAGGACTGGTGCCCAAAACTGAACTGCACGGCTCTGGCACTCTCTGCACCTAGGGTGAATATCTCCTAAACGGTGCTTGTTTAGGAGATATTCATTTTACCTGATTATAGGCTTATCTGTAGGTAAAAATTACAAAGCGGGCCTTACTATCGCTTTAATCCTTATGCTGCTAGCATTAGTAAATAGAAGGTGTATTATATTTACTTATTTTTTCAGTTGCTTCTGGCCTAGGTCAAAATTATGTCATACATTCCAGGAGTCTTCATGGTTATATTTCTTTCTTTCATCAGGAGGGGCTTTCTCAGCTAAGCACACCCTGCCGCCCACATGCCTGAGCAAACAGCAGATGGATTCCATAAAGTAAATGCTTCATGAATCATCTGTCCTTCCTCAAGGTGGCTATGGTTAGAAATGCTAGGGAGGTGTTTTTTCAAACTTATTTCTCAACGAAATAAAGCATGGAGACATGGATGGATTATGGAGTTTGCTTTGAATATTAAAAATATATTAAATAGCGTTTTCAGTTTGTGGTGCTCAGATATAGTTGAGTTGTAAGGAGTTTTTCAAGCCAAAAACTGTGGGTAGAAGGGGAAGGATTAGAACTTATTTCAAGTTTTACTTGTAGCACCCCCCTGACCTCCAGAAGTGTAGTGGTGACCCCCAGAGACAGGGAGGGCTGACATTTCACCTCAGGGTGCAGGTGGCTAGGCATGGTGGATGGTGTACAAGGTAGAAAAGATGGGCACCAGTCACTTTTATGGTTGAACAAAGGTGAGTTTATTGCTCACAACAGGAAAAAAAAAACGTGGGACAGAGGAGTAGGGCACAGGACACCCTTAGGCCCGGTTGACACTGGTGCGACATGCGCTCCGACTTTGAGAGCACATGTCACATGACATGTAAAAATCAATGTTTCCCTATGAGAGCTGTCTTAACTGGTCCACCTTGTGTTGAACTGACTTTGGAAAAGGTTCCTGCACTACTTCTGTCCGATTTCAGCCCATAGAATTGAATAGAAGTCGCGTTGGATCCTCATTTTAATTGATGTGATTTGGATCCGACATTACAGGAAGATTACACAGGCATTCCCTGAAGTTGCTTCAATGTCACATCAAAGTCGCCTGGCAAAGTCGCGTGACTTTCATGTCAGAGCAGTGTAAACTCGGCCTAGCAGACCGGCAGACTCCTTAGACAAAAAGTAGAAAGCACAATGAATAGCCTCAGTGAATGATCACTCCTTCCAATAATATCTTCCCTTGCTTGTGGTTAAGTGCTCCTATTTCCACCATTTTTGTGACTACACCACCACCTTTAGAAATGGCCACTCACCAGAAAACCAATATATATGCGCCTTTGGTTCATTAATTGGATAACAACTCCATTTCAATGGGTCAGTCAGCAGCCTTTCCAAGCAGTATATCTGTGTCTCCTGCTCGATTAGTACACATGCAAAATATAAATAGCCATCATAGTGTAGTATATCTCTACTCTTTATTAAAAAAGTAAGCTGTTACACTCACATATCAAAGTGCCTTCAAGCCGGCACCAAGCCAATCCAGCCGTGTGTTTGGGGTGAAGTGTCAGCGTGGTCGCCCTTGTATTATCCTCTGTCGGTGTGCGCTCCAAGCCTCGTTCTCATTAGACAGGATGTGGTGGGGGCGTGGTTGAGACTTGGGTGACACTATCAACTGCACTGTTGCAGGTTAGACAGGAGATGCTAGTGATGTGCTAGCCTGCCAAGTGTCTACTGTTCTGTTCTGCTTCTGCTGTTACTCCAGAGCGGCAGGACAGAGCACTGTGGCAGGCTAGGAGAGGGGGCCACGGTGGTGCAGTAAAACATGGGATTTCCCATGGGAGGGTGACGCCATGTTTTAGCACACCAGGTGACATCACCACTAGTGACACCACTGCTAGGCATCAGGTTTCAGGCCTACCCAACGCAGCTGTCCCTCACACATCCACCCCAGATCGATGTCTGGGTGGGAGGACCCTGATCACTTGACCTCTCCAAATATTTATACTATTTCACAGGATGCTCAGCGGCAAGAGAATCTCCTACTGATTGGCTGAGAAAAGTATGTAGCTCATCATAATAATGCCAAAGATAACAGTGCCACCTACTGACATAAGGGAGGAACCACAGAGGTAATGATGCCACCTTTGCCTGTGGACACATTTGTTGCTGGCCCCCTTACAGTGCCAAGGGAAAGTCTGCCTCTCCTTGTTGTCCTCCCAGACATTATTGGGAAGGAGGGGGCGGTGCTTATAAGCAAATGGAAAGAAGTGGAAATCTGTACGTAGATGCACTTTAATCAATGTAAAGTGGTGGTTGGTGCACTTTAATTTGAGTACTCACACTACACAGACACACTCCATGGATACACTATAATATATTGCAATCTCATGCGCCAAATGTACAGTGACGCGCAGAACTATATGGCGTTAAACTGGCAGTAACGCACACAGAACTATATGGCGTTAAACTGGCAGTAACGCACACAAAACTATATGGCGTTAAACTGGCAGTACAAAACTATATGGCGTTAAACTGGCAGTACGCACACATAAGTAAATGGTGTTAAACTGGCAGTAACACAATCAAATTGACGGTGTTCAACCGTCACTACACTGACGCTATCTGAACTGTCCCTACTCTAGCTATACACTAATGTCAAGATTACTGACATGGTCTCACTACACTGAAACTATCTGAGCATACCCTACTCTACACTATTGTATGTATGAATGACACAGTCTCACTACACTACAGTGAAACCATCTGAGCTGTCCCTACTCTAGCTGCACACTATGCAAAGCTGAATGATGATCCTCTGCACTACACTCACACTATCCATAGACTGACATTAAACTAATATTCTACAATGACAATTGAAGCAAAAGCACAGTATAGCATACTAACTAACTGATAGCACTGAACAGAGCCCTGGTCTATCTCTCTCCACGCTGAAATCACACTGAAAATGGGGGCCATTAAAATAATACTTTTATACTGTGGGGTGTGAATGAACCATGATTGGATTCAGTCATGATAACAGTGTCCAATCATGACTCTGACAGTGCACTGTGCCCTTATTGGCTGAAGCTTTCACTGCTTCAGCCAATCAGCAATGCACTGTTCAGCGCCGCAATGCATTGTGGTCGGTTCGGGGGGCAAGCAAACGGTCGAAGACCCATTTGTTTGGATGTTCGTCGAACGTCCAAACAACAAAAGTTCGGCCCGAGCTTATGCTCAGACCAAATCGTTCGCCCATCCCTACTGCTTACTCCCCTTGCCAAACTCAGAGATGGGAACAATCGTAGTCTGAACCCACTGGAGCTATTCCGCCAGGAAGCTGTCACTGCACCCCACCAATCATAAGTATCTGAAGCATAGCCCCACAGCTGCATGTATATAAAGGGTGTGTGCGTTCTGTGAATACTATAAAAACAGTAGGCTGCTTTAAAGGGTTTATAGTGGGATGAAGGTAAGACTATTCTTGATTTTCAACTTTCTGGCTAGCAAAAGTGAGCATAATGAACATGATGAAAATATACTGAAGGAAGAAACAGTGTCTGGGTCAATCCTCCCAGCTGATTTGGAGGGACTGTCCCTCTTTTAGAACCAAATCCCTCTGTTCCATGTTCCTCCTTAAAGTGTAAGTATACCCCCCTATTGTTTTCAGCCAAGGAAGCTGCCATCTCTGTCTCTGTTTAATCTACAACTGCCATGATGCTGCATATGTGATCAGTTATTACACCAGCCATTGGATGGTTTGTCAGCTTGGTTGAGAGCACAACCAATGGGAGTGTTACATTTCCGGCACACGCCATAAATGAAAGTGTTTTATGGATGGGTTTACTTCAGCTTTAAATGTCCCTTTTCTAGCTCTGGTGTGGAGATCGATATAAATACATTTAATTGCCAGAGCTTATTATATTGAACTCCAGTTTCTATCTATACTTCACATGATTGCACTGGTTATTTTCAAACGCTGACATAAAGGAAATGTAGCCGTGAAAAAAGCTCCACTGGGTTTAAGTGAATATCCCTGCATTTTGATTCATCTTGGTCCACTTGATTGGTGCTTTAGCAGGGGTGTGTACAGTTCCTAAATATTTTGTGCTAAAAGGTGTTTCCCAACAGGTGTCCCTTCTTATCTCAGGTTGACAAATGGTGTGTATGCATGCGAGTTTCTGTCCAACTGAAGGGTCAGCATGGCTCTGGACACACAGTTGGACACAGATGGAATTGCTGTGGGTAAAAAAATATATTTTTTTAACCTGGAACACATAGAGGAGCACAAATGTTCCCCCAACCATTTACTAAGGGGAATAGATAGTTTTGGCCTACCAGCCAAACAAGTACAGCGGATAAGTACGGAAAGACAACAATTTCCTTTTTTTCCTCCAAATGTCTTTGCAGATATCCGCAAACATTTTGTGGATAAAGAGTTCAGCATTGCAATTGCCCTAAGATGCAGGCAGCAATTACACAAAATTGTAGGAGTTAGCCTGCCAAACATACTGCCTAAAATCACAGTGAAATGAGACATGCTACCACTATCAAACAGGTACTTTAAAAAATGAAATAGGAAACACTTATTTTTCCAGGTCTATACTGATATCTGCAAAAGATAGTTTTAATGACCTACAAAACAAGCAGCAATAGGTTGAAGAAGGGGGACAGAAGAAAATCACCTATATCTAAGTATATACTGTACATAATACACAGTAGAGGAATCGTTTTTTTTGTAAAAAGTTGCAATCTTTTATTTCTTTTTGTGGCATTCAGCAATCCTTTCTCAGTATGTTTTCTGGTTTATCTCTCTGTGCTCTCTGTCCTACACAGGAAGAGAGTAGATATGTTCTTTAGTCCATGGTAGTTGGGTAACCAATCAGATTGACATAAATTAGAAGGTTGCTAGTGCCATTGGTAATAGTTGCTTACAAGGAACGCAAGTAGGCATTGAATGGAATCTTGATTTTGGGTTATTGTTTTTTTGTTTTTTTTGGGGCTTTTTTGGTCTTTAGCTGTAAAGAAACTGTAAGCAGTGTATATAATGTCCCTTACAGTTTCGGGTGTCACTTTCCCTGGCTGCCATGGACAGGGGAAACTAGTAGGACCTAGCCTGCACTTCATTAGCTTCAGTGTCTAAAAGACCCCTAATGTTTCAAAGAACTTGTCACAAATTATCACAAGGGACTTTGTCAAATGTTTACACCAAAGCAACCCCCTTCCCCATATACATGTGAATGTAAACACTGAGGGCGCTTACATAAGAAAACCTTGCTTGTGCTATGTGTTCCATATCGCTGCATGCATTGGAGTGAGAGCAATAAATCTAGGGCCATTATTCATTGTTACTCCCAAACTGACCTATAAAGGCTTTTAAAATGTTGTCTAATGTAAAAATAAATTGCTTAAAGTGGTGTTTCCCCCTAAAAAAAAATAAAAAAGGCTTAAAAATCCAAAAAATAAAAAAAAAAAATAATTGGAATTTTTTTTTTTTTTTTACATACCGTATATACTCGACTATAGGCCGTCCGAGTATAAGCCAAGGCCCCTAATTCACCACAAAAAATGGGAAAACTGCATTGACCCGTGTATAAGCCGAGGGTACAAAATGCAGCAGCTACTGTAAGTGGAAAAGAGGGCCAGCAATGCCCATCTGCAGCTGCCTGTCCCCTGTACAGACCCCCCCGTGTCCCCATTGCAGCCTACCTGTGCTGATCTGCGGGTCCTGTGCCATCCGTCCTGTGCCCTCTGCCATCGGTCTTCGGTCTTCGGTCCCCGCTCTCCGCTCTCCGCTCTGTCCCCGCTCTGTCAGCGTGTACGGCGCCATTGTAAAATTAAAAAGCCGCGCCTCCTCCTCGTCCTCGTCCGTGATAGGAGGAACGCTGTTTTCCCAGCAGTCAGTGTACAGTGTTCCGCCTATCACGGATATTCTCTCATCCTTGTCCATGAGATGAGAATGACAGGACATCCGTGATAGGCGGAACACTGTACTGCTGGGAAAATTAGTGTCCGCCTATCACGGACGGGCGGAAGGAGGCGGCGCGGCTTTTTAAAACTGCCGTCTGTCTGCATGACAAGCTGTTCATGTAGGCAGACGGCGGTGACTCGAATATAAGCCGAGGGGGGGACTTTCAGCCCTAAAAAATGGGCTGAAAATCTCGGCTTATATTCGAGTATATACGTTACTTCTAAATGCCTGTTGCTAGGGGGTCCCTCGTAGTTTGCCTCCTGCGTACCCTCGGCTGGTGACATCACTTCCCCTCGGTGCAGGAAGGGCTCCCCAGTCATCTGGGACCTGTCACATGTCCCAGATGACTGTGCGGCCAATCACGGCATGCTGCATGCGCAGTGGGTGCCCAGCTGTGAAGCCACAGCCAGGTGCCCACAGTTGCAATGCCGGCGCCGCCGAGCGGATCGGGGAGCTAGCGGAGCTTCGACCCCCCGCATCGCTGGACCCTAGAACAGGTAAGTGTCCAATTATTAAAAGTCAGCATCTGCAGTATTTGTAGCTGCTGACTTTGGTTTTATTTTTTTTAAGGGAAACACCTCTTTAATTTGGTGTACAAGATTTTAACGCTTTACATGTTTGCGTAACAACTGCAAACACTAAATCTATTCTCACTGGAGAAATGACGCTTTAAGGGGGGAAATGATAGCGATTTAAAAATACCTCAATGGCAATCCCAGCATAGGAAAAAAACATTCAGTCTCAAGGAGTGTAAGAGGACATGGGACACACTATGAGATTGGAGATTGTTTCTGGGGTGACACTGAATAAAATAAAATTATGTTCTGGAAATTTTATAGATAGGCAACTTCTATCCTCATATTGGTTAGTGGTTCCAAATTAATAATAACTACTGCAGTAGAGAACAGACACATAATATACACTCAGCATCTTTCCAACTAACCACTTGCCAACTGCGCTATAGCCGAATGACAGCTACAGCGAGGCTGGTTAGTTCTGAGGGACACGGCTGATCACAGATTGAGGCAAAGAGCCAATCAGCGGCTCTTTACCACGTGATCAGCTGTGTCAAATCACAGCTGATCACGGATGTAAATAGAAGCCCGTTATTGGCACTCCTTTCCTCATGCTGACAGCATGAGGAGAGGAGAGGAGAAGAGAGCCGGTAACAGGCGCCTCTAAAAGGGATATGTACACTGATAATCATGGCACTGATTATCAGTGTCCTGATTATCAATGCAGTTCCAATAGTGGCCATCAGTGCAGCCAATCGGTGCCCATCAGTGCCTCCTCATCAGTGTCACCTATCAGTACCACCTACCAGTGCACATCACTGCCGCCTATCAGTGCCCATCAGTGCTGCCTATCAGTGCTACCTGTCAGTGTCCAACAGTGCCACCTATCAGTGCCACCTATCAGTGCAGCCTCATCAGTGCCCACAGTGCCTCCTCATCAGTGCCCACCAGTCTCGCCTCATCAGTCCCATCAGTGCAGCCTGTCAGTGCCCATCAATGCCCATCAGTGCCACCTCATTAGTGCCACCTCATCAGTGCACATCAGTGAAGGTGAAAATTTACCTGTTTTCAAAATTTTATAACTATGAATACGTTTTTTTTTGTTTAAAATTTTCGGTCTTTATTTGTTTATTTAGCAAAACACAAAAAACACAGTGGTGAATAAATAGCATTAAAAAAAGCTCTATTTGTGTGAAGAAAATTGTAAAAATGTTGTTTGGATACAGTGTTGCATAACCGCGCAATTGTCATTCAAAGTGCAACAGCGCTGAAAGCTGAAAGTTGGCCAGGACAGGAAGGGGGTAAAAGTGCCCAGTGGGCAAGTGGGTAACTGTTCTGTTTATTTGACGCAATTGAAGTTTTTTATACACATGATTAAATAGGTATCACATTAATATTTCATTGTACTTTTATGGTAACAAGGAGCGTAACATAGGCAGGCTAATTCTAATCAGGACTCAAAAGAATGCAAACATGTAATGAAAACATTATTAGTGCCACGTGCACAGTGAGTGCAGTGTGCAATGCATAGGCAAACATACAAAAAAGAATATTATTATATACCGATTTTACAATTTCCTTAACAATTAAAAAAAAAAAAAAATTGTTTTTTAAATCATATAAAATATCAATTTGTAAACCTATAAAAAATATTCAATAAAAAAAAATTAATAGTCAAGTGTGGATGAATAATATGCCTGGACCAAGAAGAAGTACAATGTGAAGTAAAAAATCTAGATGTTATTAGTCAAATGCTCAAAAAAACAAGTATGGAAGTAAAATAAAACCAAATAAACTAAAAAGAAAAAAACCTAAAAGAAAACCCTAATGGTTACGTGAACTATGGTTTTATTTTATGTAACTGACTATTTTTCAAAGCTCTACAAGTGGAAATATCAAACTGTATGTCTTCTATATATAGTCTCATGCTGTGTAAAGTACTTAGTCACGAGAAAACAAAAGAAAGCCTTTAACTGTATTTGATTATTTTTCTTTTGCGTTCTTGTTATTTTGTATTATATTATTTTGAAATATTTTTTAAAAAACAAAAAAAAAATGTGTAAAAAAAAAACAATTAAACAAAGCAATTATAATTTCCCTCTAAAGTATTTGCTATGCCAGCTTGATGGCTAAATAACAAAGAAGCAGATACAGCATCCTGTGATCACAGTAGTAGCAGCCTCACTTCACCTCAGTGAAAGAGACAAATCAGCTCTGACAAAAGAAAAAAGGAGACGTATACAATTGTATTTGGATTAAAGTGTATCTTTATTTTTTTTTTTAAAACATATCATTTTTATTGAGAGTGTATCTAAAGCCAAAACTGTTCTTTAGCTTGAAAGTGTTAAAAACACTTTTTTTTTTCACTTTCTATAACCCTGGAGACAGGAATTGATGGTAAATTCAAAATGTTATGCCGCGTACACACGGTCCGAATTCTCGTTGGAAAAAGCTCTGATGGTTTTCCCGTCGGAATTCCGACGGAATTTTGCTCAAACTGTCTTGCCTACACACGGTTACACCAAATTCCGACGGTCAATAACACAGCAGCATAAAACACGTTCGACAGCACTATAAAAGGGAAGTTTAATGCTTCCGAGCATGCGTCGAATTGTTTCCGAGTATGCGTCGGAATTTTGCGTGTCGGAATTGCATACACACGATCGGAAAATCCGATAGAAAGGTTTTCCGTCTGAAAAATTGAGAACAGGTTCTCAATCCAAAGTCCGTCGGAAATTCCGATAGAAAAAAACCGATGGGCATACACACGGTCGGAAAATCCGTTGAAAAGCTCCCATCGGAGTGTTTCCATTGGAAATTCCGACCGTGTGTACGCGGCATTATAGTTTTTGCCAGAACAAACAGGGGTAGCAGGGAAATCTTCAAAACTTAAAGTGTTTACAATGCCTAAACTTTTTTTTTATTTTTTTAGCTTTGGATACATTGTGGACAGGTTATACCCATTGTATGGTTTTATTGCTTCCTGGGCCCACTCTGGGAAAATGTACCCTCCCTGTGTGCCCTTGTGGCTATTGTCTCTGGTACAGAAAATGAAGGGAAACACAACATTTTTCATTATCACAAGAATAGGAGGTGAGGGAGGCTATTCAAATCGGGAAAACTGTTAACTGTTTAAGAGGGGATATCTCCTAACTTTGCTAAATTCTCCTCTTACTTCCTGTTAAATCTCGGGGAGAGGACAATTTCCCCAAAAAAGGACACAGATAACAAACAAAAAATAAAAGAAACTTCACCTATATATCCAAAGCTTATCTTAGCTAGGTTGCAATGTATGATGCTACACCTAAAAAACTATGATTGCGCTGACTTACAAACCAGAGAACACAATTCCAGTTGCTGTAGCTCAAAGCCAAGGTAACTACTAATGAGCATATGAGACTCAAGTGCATTTAATTATGTCCAGTTTTCCCATTTCAGATAAAAAATGAAACTAAAAGATGACTCAACTATTAACACCGAAATATGTCATACTAAATGTCTGGCCAAAAGCAAAGTGTCCTCCAACAGAGGAAGAATATTGGAATTTTTTAGAAAAAAGTTGACTATTATGGATAATTTGGTCTGCCAAGGTGAAAGAGCGGTTGTCCCCAAATCCATGAAAAATGAACTGATTTAATAAATACACCAAGGAGTTCTGGGAATAAGAAATGTAAAAACGGAACCAGGGATATACTGTGCTTTTCAGGACTGAATGTTCCCATTAAGAAAATAGTGCTGAAATGTTTGCTTTTAACATTATACATTGTACCATCATCACTACCATCAGAAAGGTGCATAAAATCTTTTTATGTGCTTGACCACAATAACTATTTTCTGACTCTGCACTATTACAGAACTTTTATTGTAATTGAACGCTTAAAAAAAAATCTCGATATTAGTTTGAAAAACGGGAGGAATTTTTTTCAAGACATGGAACTGCATAAGTATTCAGAAGTATATCAGACAATGCCCCTCTGTTTGCCCTAAACTATATCTAAACCCAAGAACAAAACTGTAATAAATGACTGTTTACAAGTCAAGCTTAGAAACACCATACCTAACAACAGTCTTGGATTTTGTGGGACTATACCAGGATTTTAACATAATCCTGGTGTCCTTCGGATCTGGACCGTGTATGTCTATGCCTGCCCAATATAACCAGTAAGGATGAGCTGAACGTCTCTCGATTCGGTTCGCACCAGAACATCCGAACAGGCAAAAAATTTGGACAAACAAACACCGCTAAAGGTCTATGGGACACGAACATGAAAAATCAAAAGTGCTAATTTTAAAGGCTTATATGCAAGTTATTGTCATAAAAAGCGTTTGAGAACCTGGGTCCTGCCCCAGGGGACATGAATTAATGCAAAAAAAAGTTTTAAAAACTGAAGTTTTTTCGGGAGCATTGATTTTAATAAGGCTTAAAGTGAAACAATAAAAATGAAATATTCATTTAAATATCGTGCCTGGGGGTGTCTATAGTATTCCTGTAAAGTGGCACAGTTTTCCCATGTTTAGAACAGTACCACAGCAAAAGGACATTTTTAAAGGAAAAAAGTCATTTAAAACTGATCGCGACTGTAATGAATTGTCAGGTCTCAGCAATATAGATAAAACTCATTGAAAAAAATGGCATGGGTTTCCCCCCAGTCCATTACCAGGCCATTTGGGTCTGGTATGAATATTAAGGGAAACCCCCAAACCAAAAATTTAAAAGATTTGCGTGGGGGTCCCACCAAAATCCATACCAGGCCCTTCACGTCTGGTATGGAAATAGAGGCAAACCCTGCACCAAATAAAAAAAAATGGCGTAGGGGTCCCCCCAAAATCCAAAACAGATCCTTACCCAAGCACCTAACCTGGTAGGCCGCAGGAAAAGAGGGGTGGAATGAGAGAGTGGCCCCCCTCCTGAACCGTACCAGGCCACATGCCCTCAACATGGGGAGGGTGCTTTGCAGTAGCCTCCCAAAGCACCTTGTCCCCATGTTGATGGGGACAAGGGCCTCATCCCCACAACTCTTCCCCGGTGGTCGTGGGGGTATGTGGGCAGGGGGCTTATCGGTATCTGGAAGCCCCCTTTAACAAGGGGCCCCACAGATCCTGCCCCCCCAATGTGAATTGGTAAGGGGTACATGGTACCCCTACCATTTCACAAAAAAATGTGTGAAAAATAGTAAAAAAGACAGGAGACACTTTGGGACAAGTTCTTTATTAAAAAAATAAAATAAAAATGTCCCGCGATGTCCATTCATCTTCTATCACTATGCCCAACAAACCGAAAAAAGAAAAAAATGCAACAGCTCCGCCTCCATAGGAGGCTCCCGCCGAGTGATACTTCTTCTTGGTGACAGCTCTTATATAGCTGAGGGCTAGGCCATCCGGTGATGTAAACGTGTGACACGCCCCCCTCTGATGCCTTGTGACGTCACCGAGTGGCCCTCGTCCTCAGCTATATAACAGCTGTCACCAAGAAGAAGCATCACTCGGCGGGAGCCTCCCATGGAGGCGTAGCTGTTGCATTTTTTTAATTTTTTCGGTTCGTAGGGCGGTGTGATAGAAGATTAATGGACATTGCGGGACATTTACATTTTTTTATCTTTTAACCTATTGCCGACCGCCCACTGTCAATTGACGGCGGAGCGGTGCGGCTCTTGTGTCGGGCTGCCGTCATATGCCGGCGCTAACATTTTGGCCACTAGGGGGTGCGCGCGTGCCCGCCACATCGCTGGGGACCCGTTGCGCGTGCCCGGCGGCCGCGATGTCCGCCGGGCACCCGCGATTGCCCAGTAACTGAGCAGGACGTGGATCTGTGTATGTAAACACACAGATCCACATCCTGTCAGAGGAGAGGAGACCGATGGTGTGTCCCTTGTACATAGGGACACCGATCGGTCCCCCTCCCCCAGTCAGTCCCCTCCCCCCACAGTTAGAATCACTCATATAGGGAACATATTAACCCCTGCAGCCCCCTCTAGTGTTAACCCCTCCCGTGCCAGTCACATTTATACAGTAATCAATGCATTTTTATAGCATGGATCGCTGTATAAATGTGAATGGTCCCAAAAATGTGTCAAAAGTGTCCGCTATGTCCGCCGCAATGTTGCAGTTACGATAAAAATCGCAGATCGCCGCCATTACTAGTAAAAAAATAATAATAATAAAAATGCTATAAATCTATCCCCTATTTTGTAGACGCTATAACTTTTGCGCAAACCAATCAATATACGCTTATTGCGATTTTTTTTACCAAAAATATGTAGAAGAATACGTATCGGCCTAAACTGAGGAAAAAATTTGTTTAAAAAATAAAAAAAATTGGATATTTATTATAATAAAAAGTAAAAAATATTGTGTTTTTTCAAACTTGTCCCTCTTCTTTTGTTTATAGCGCAAGAAATAAAAACCGCAGAGGTGATCAAATACCACCAAAATAAAGCTCTATCTGTGGGGAAAAAATGATTTTATTTGGGTACAGCGTTGCATGACCGCGCAATTGTCATTCAAAATGCAACAGCGCTGAAAGCTGAAAAATGGCTTGGTCAGGAAGGGGGTGTTCGTGCCTGGTAGGCAAGTGGTTAATAAAGGACTTGTCCCTAAGTGTATCCTGTCTTTTTTACTATTTTTGACACTTTTTTTGTGAAATTGTAGGGGTACAATGTACCCCTTACCAATTCACATAGGGGGGGAGGCCAGGATCTGGGGGTCCCTTTGTTAAAGGGGATTCCATATTCCGATAAGCCCCCCGCCTGCATACCGCCACAACCACCGGGCAAGGGTTGTGGGGATGAGGCCTTTGTCCCCATCAACATGGGGACAAGGGGCTTTGGGGGGCTACTCCAAAGCACCCTCCCCATATTGAGGGCATGTGGCCTGGTACGGTTCGGGAGGGGGGGTGCTCTCTCGTCCCCCATCTTTTCCTGCAGCCTGCCAGGTTGCGTGCTCAGATAAGGGTCTGGTATGGATTTCGAGGGGACCCTATGCCATTTTTAAAAAAAAAATTGGCGCAGGGTTCCCCTTAATTGCAGGGGACCCCTACGCCATTTTTTTAAGTTTGGCGCAGGGTTCCCCTTAATTTTCATACCAGACCTGAAGGGCCTGGTATGGATTTTAGGGGAACCCCCACGCAATTTTCTTTTATATTTTCGGTTCCGGGTTGCCCTTAATATTCATACCAGACCCAAAAGGCCTGGTAATGGATGGGGGGGGGGGGGGGGCATGCTGTTTTTTTCAATGAGTTTTATCTATATTGCCGAGACCCGACAATTCATAACAGCCGCGATCAGTTTTAAATGACTTTTTTCCTTTAGAAATGTAATTTTGCTGTCGTACTGTTCTAAACACGTGAAAACTGCGCCACTTTACAGGCATACTATAGACACCCCCCAAGCATGATATTTAAAGGAATATTTAATTTTTATTGCTTCACTTTA
Source organism: Lithobates sylvaticus (assembly GCA_028564925.1). Taxonomy (NCBI): domain Eukaryota; kingdom Metazoa; phylum Chordata; class Amphibia; order Anura; family Ranidae; genus Lithobates; species Lithobates sylvaticus. The sequence continues at coordinate 95,752,565 of CM053029.1, forward strand.
AGCATTATTAAAATCACTGCTCCCAAAAAGCGTACGTTTTTAAAACTTTTTTGCATTGATACATGACCCCTGGGGCAGGACCCAGGTCCCCAAACACTTTTTATGACAATAACTTGCATATAAGCCTTTAAAATTAGCACTTTTGATTTTTCATGTTAGCGTCCCTTAGACTTTAACGGTGTTCCGCGGCTTTCCAATTTGCCACAAACACCGCATATTGCTTAATGTTCGGCGAACGTCCGAACAACCAAATTTCGGCCCGAACTTATTCTTGGGCTGAACCGTTCGCCCATCCCTAATAAGCAGTACTGTTCTAACAAAATAAGGAGGTGGTGTGGGACTACTGTGGTATATGTAGAATCCCTGCCAGGATTGCCAGAACTTCTACTCTCAAAAGCACTGCCCTGCCATGACTTCCATGACTGCCTTCTAGAGTTCCCTGAAACAGCACTGGGTGTGTCCTCTGACCAATAGGGTGTTTAAACACCAGCCTATGAATTGACTGGTGTTAAATCCCAGTGCCAGCTATCTTTTGTGTATCTTATTACACTTCCCTATACTTTCTGATTGCCTTGCATGTTGCTGACCTGGATTGACCTGAGTACTCTCTTTGCTGCCTACTGCATATGACCTCTAGCTGGACTTGGCTACTCTCTAGCCTGCCCATGACCCCTGCCCAGACCCAACTACTCTTTCACCTAGTGTTTTTGCATACAGTATCCATACTGTAGCCCATCTGATTCACTTACCCTCTTAGTAGGGGAATCCAGAGGGGAAATATCGAGGGCCACAACCGGGTTACAGAGTAGAGTTTCTGGTCACTATCAGAGGCTCTGGTAAAGACCAGCTGTCACTTAGAGTCCGAATCTCAGAGGAAGTTGCAGTGGTGAGTCTACAGCAAGAGCTTTGCAAGTCTACAGCATGAAAATTTAGCCACAGTGACCCCTGTGGTGGGATGACTATTGCCTAACATAACTGAACCAGAACTTGCAGAATGTTTGCAAAGAAAGTTGACCTGGAGTCATGCAATGTGGACTTGCTGCAATTGTGCAACAAAATTGTGAAGCCTGGCAAGTCTAGCAATAGCTTAGCAAGTCATTTTCAAACTTGCAGCTCTATTGCTTGCTATCTGGGCTATCATAACTCAACAAGCACAAGTGGCAACTAAGAGCATGAGTTCCCCCTCATCCCTCCACAGATTAATATTACCCTATCTCCATCAACAGAACATCAGTGCCCCCAACTTTCCACCACAGAATACCAATGCCTCCTTCTCCATCCACAGAGCACGAATTTCCACCCATTTCCCATTTTACCTCCATTACAAAGAATGTTCTTCTTCCCACTGGCCCCCCGACATTAGACATATTTCCCAACCCGACCATCGAGGCCAGGCATTTCACCTGATGATTACCAATGCCTGCCAGTTTTATCTCCCATTGACCAGACACTGGCCAAGTTTTCCTCTTGCTGACCAGCAATATAAGAGGCACTATGACACCGCTAACCAATATTGTACATAACAAATTGCTGACTGCTGTAAATGACATACTCTTGGCCAAAGAATTCATCTTCGAAAAGCATATGCATTTGTACCGCGGCGGTGCTTTGTTATTCAGAGTGTTTGTGAGTGAAAAATGTATATGTTTAAACCTTTTTTATTAATAAAATGGAATTACACTATGGAGATTTCTTCATCCTCTTTACATGACAAACATCTTGTCAACCTGCCATCTCATTGAGAGAAGTGGAGGAGCTGGAGAAACAACATTATCTGAGGATTCATCCTTACTGAAGGGCACATTCAAATTCGTAAGTTTGTGAGTGAGGGCACAAGAGGGGAGCACGGCACATAATTGCACATAGAAGAATTGGAGCACTGCTTGCACCTAGAAGAAAGCACTTTTGCACTTTATTAGGAGAACTTTATCAATTTTTGTCATGTTTCGACTCAATGAAATATTATATATTATGTGATTTAAAGGAATGTTGATAAAGGAATTGTATGATTCATGGGGACAGCGCTGGGATTTGCACATAGATCATTTAAAGGGGAATCACACCTTTATTCCAGCAGCAGCCCATTTACTAGTTACAGGCACCTTTTAGACATTACTATAGTGCGGGTACATAAATATCAGATGTGACAGGCATAGAGAGATCTGGGGGGGGGGGGGGGCAAATAAGACCTCCTCTGCCCTTACAAGCATTTGATCACACCAAGATTGATGTTTTCGAATGCTTTTGATTTTTGAAAAACGGCACAGTTTACATCCAGACCTGACATCACTTCCGGGTTCAGTGGTGGCCCATCCATAGAGGACGCACAGGCGCCGTCTCCCCTATCCATGCATTCGGCCCCCTGATCTATATATAAGAGCGCCGGACCATGGATTTCAATGCTGGGGGTGTTTTTTTGAAGCACCTGATTAGATCCAGAGGCTCTAATAGGCTTCAAAAAAAGGTGGTCTCAGAGCGCAGAGCATTGCGCTCCGATCCCACCCTTATGTGTGACGATAGCAAATTAATTCTCTCTATTTTCACACTAAAGTTCCTCCCCGCCAATCAGGAGGCAGGTCGTGAATCCTGTTTCCCGATTGGCCAAAGCGTCAGGTGATCCTACTTGATGCCTAGCACTTTGGCGGAAGAGGAGACGCAAGCTTGACACAAACTTGAGGAGCGGGCACCGGAGCCACCATTGCCTGCACATCAGGAGAGGACACCACAGCCCTGCCACACGATTGGGTAAGTGCCGGACTGCCTGTGGGGGGTTGGGGGGCTGTCAGTGCCACGCCACCCAGCGGGGGTGCCGCCCCCCCCAAAAGACGAACCCACCAGCCGCCACTGTCCAGGTTACCATAGCCCAGAGCTGAACAAAGCCGATCCAATCTTTGTTCAGCTCTGCAAACGCCCGGTGGAAGCACCAACTGGTCGATCGGGACGCCTGGTGGGACAGGAGATCCCTGTAAAGCCTATGAAGGTGGCGGGAGGGAGGCTGTCCCCTCCTGTTGCTTGTAAAAGCAATCCAGTGGCTAGTTATCCGCTAGGATTACAAGAGAGCTGACCGTCGGCTCTAAAAAAATGGTACTGCAGCTGCAGGCATCATACTGTTATTACCACTTGAAGTCCAGGGATGTACCTGGTACGTGACTGGTCAGCAAGTGGTTAAAACATTTTTTTTGCTGAAAAAAAACTAATAAAATCAAGCTGCAGCCATGAGTCCAGGCCATTTATAAACAAAACGTTAACTCTCTGTCCATATTCTGTTTTATTTTTTGAAGATGAAAGTTCAAAGTTAAAGATTATATATCTTTGTGAAACGCTCAAATTTTTGGGGTGCATTTTGTGGGTAAAAAGACTGGGGCATATGTGTACAGTGTTTACAGTAAGCCAGGGACATGCGGTGAGGTCAGTGGCTGGTGCGGCACTGGCTAGTATCAGAGCCACATACACACAGGTTACATACACCACAATAGAGAGCAACAATTCTAGCACTAGACCTCCTCTTTAACTCTAAACATGTAATCTGTAAAAAAAATGTAAGCTTCGCCGAAGGAGATTTTTAAGTACTGAAGTCTGTCGCCATTCCACGAGTGTGCGCAATTTTAAAGCATGACATGTTAGGTATCTATTTACTTGGCGTAACATCATCTTTCACATTATACAAAAAAATCGGGTTAACTTTAGTGTTTTTTTTTTTTTTATTATTCATGAAAGTTGTTTTAAAAATTGCTGCGCAAACACTGTGCAACATAAAAAGTTGCAACGACCACCATTTTCTTCCCTAGAGTGTCTGCTAAAACAATATATATAATGTTTGGGGTTCTGAGTAATTTTCTAGCAAAAAAAAATTACGATTATTACATGTAGAAGAGAAGTGTCAGAATTGGCCTGGGTGGCAAGGGGTTAATTACCATAAGTAATATACAAATATTTATTATATATTGTTTTTAAGGTAATTTACTATATTTTCAAAAACTGTACTCAAGCAGGTGGCTTAACGGACAAATTACTGAAGTTTAAAGTTATATCTCCCGACCAGTAATTTCACAGTAAATAGATAAATAATAAATGATTATGTTTTAATCAAGCTAAATCATATATTATTATGCTATATGTTATAACAATACCTTTTCAGCAGACATCAAATTCTCATTCTCCCTCTTAACTTTGTGAGAAAAACATGGGATTGTGGGTACATCTTATACCCATAAACACATGTTTTTTCCTTGTAGTTAAGAGGGCTGGGCTGGAAGGGAGCATTTGTCTTTTAGACACATTCCCCTTTCTATGACACTGCAGTGAGAGGCGTGCCTCCACTGCTGCATTTTTATTGGAAAGCTGGGGCTAATGGTACTTTACTATTGGTCCAAGACTCCAAGCTGTCCATTGAGCTCAGTGCCTCTGACAAGAAGTGAGGAGAGGCACTGCTCAGTCTGCTGCAAACCAGCTTGCCGGGTCACCTCAGGGACACCAAGCAACTGCTATGCAAATTACACGACTTTGAGTGGCAACCATCATTCAGATGGATCACATGCGATGTGACTAGCCTTTACTCAAGTATACCCCACCACTTGGGATTGCAGGCAGTTGCATGGGCTCTGAGGGAATCTGGCAAGTTTTCACTGGTGCTACAAGAATTCATTGTCCAGGCCCTGGAATATCTTTTAACTCACAATTTCTTTATGTTCGACGGGGACTTTTATCTCCAGAGATGCGGGGCCTCTATGGGAGCGAAATTTTCGCCTTCCCTAGCCAACCTTTATATGGGTTGGTGGGAGAGGACCCGCATCTTTGGACATGACAGTCCCCGTCGAAAAGACACAATCTTTTTTGGTCGATATATAGACGATCTGCTGTTTATTTCCAGTGATGAACATACTGACCTATGCACTTGGCTCATGTACCTTAATGACAACGATTTAAATTTACGTTTTACGGGTACACTCAATGCCCATACCATAGAGTTTCTGGATGTTAAACTTTCGGGGGTTGATGGTAAAATAGTCACAAGTCTCTATAGGAAGCCCACTGCGGGCAACGTTTTGCTTAGAGCAGATTCTGCGCACCCAGGTCATACCATCAAAGGGGTCCCATTTGGTCAGTTCCTCAGGCTAAAGCGTATCTGCAGCACATCAGAAACCTTTCATGCTGAAGCCAAACTTATGGCATCAAGATTTGCAAGCAGAGGATATCTTAGTACCAATATAGACAAGGCCTACACAGCTGTTAGTCTAATCTCAAGGGACAGTTTGATAAAAGACAAGCCCCGTAATCAACACCCCCACAAGTCATCATTGTCTATAGATAAAATACCCGTTTTTTCTACGCCATATAGCACTGAATATGTTAACATCAAAAATATCATTATGAGATACCTTCCTGTCTTGTATGGAGATCCAGCATACACTAGTGTTTTGACGAACGGCATCAAGGTAGTCTCACGGAGGGCCCCTACTCTAGGCAATTCTTTATCACCCAGTCTGTTTCTTTCTCATCAGCCCAAACCCAATTGGCTTCACTTCAAAGGCAATTTTAAATGTGGCCAAAAAGGGTGCGCATACTGTACACACATAAAAACTGGACCTGATATTAAGTCCTGTACCAATAAAAAAACGCACGAAATATGCACTTTTATCAACTGCAATACGTCATTCCTGGTTTACATCATTACATGCACCAGTTGTCACATTCAATATGTTGGTCGCACTACACGCCGTTTGAAGGACCGGCTATACGACCACTTGTATGACATTACCAAAAATCATTCTACCAATGTAGCTAAACATTGGAACCTGGTGCATGCAAAGGATGTTTCCAGTTTGGTTATGCAAGGGGTTGAAAAGATAGTAACGCCTAAACGGGGAGGGGACAAATTCCGTCTATTATGTAAACGTGAAGTTTATTGGATCTTCATTTTCAATACGAGAATTCCGTCAGGTTTGAATTTTGAATGGGATGTTTCCCACTTTTATGAGTGATAAAATCCTTTCGCCTTTTTCTTTTCTCTTTGGATCCTAATGTAATTACAAGACCTATCATGTGCTTCACACACATCTTTTCGGATGTCATATCCCTCCCCTATAAAGTTTTCCACCATATACAGCCATATAGGCATATAAGGCTATGAGATATGCTTCTTAAACATCCAGATTACAGATAAACATTGGTAATGGTTGATCTCCGTCTGTAAGGATAAACTAGGCTGTCTTCTCCTCCTCCTTTCCACTAGTTTTTGCCAGTTTCCGCGATATCTCTAAATCTCAGTGCCCCATACACACATCGATATCGGTCAAAGTCCCATTTTAAATGTGATGGCCGATACCTTCTGATAGGGTTAATTTCCTTCTTACTAGTTCTCAAAGCGATGAATTCCAGTTACTGACCGTACATCTTCTACACACATAGAGTAACCAATAAAGGCTCAACATCGGCTTCATTTGTGTGTAGCAAGCAGGATTCTGCAATAAACCAATTATCAAGACACAGCGGTCTGTGTCTCGTGCAGGTTACCAATGGGGCACTATTACATTAACAATGATGATTAGGCGATATGGATACATCTTCCATAGGTTTTACAGCTGCCGATTCCATTCAGATTTAATGTTTTACTATTCAAAGGTTTTTTGCTGTTAGTGTGTCACCCAATTTTTGCCATTTCTACAAATGGGATTACTATGGGAAAAGACCACCATGTGCACACAATATAATACTGATGTATTGATTTATACAATATAGCACAAATGTATTGATTTGATATTAATCCTTCAGGAAATACTGTCACTTTCACTACACAATGTATAGTGCTATCACTATGAATGCATCAGTTTTTGTAAATATTTTTGGATTTCCACATGTGCTGCTCAATGGGCTTTGCTCAAGGAATTCGGTTAACACTCATTTATTTATTAATTATTTGCCCATCCATTATCCATTATGTTGGTTCATTCATACATATGATTGAACCACTGTGATTACACTTTACACACCGTTTAACGTCAACTGATATCAATACACCTGCAAAATGCACATACTTTCCAAGACTCCACTATAATCTTTGAGTTTCTGAAGCAATTTAACGCACTCACCCATGCATTCTGGCTCTTTTATTTTATTTATTTGTTCACACAAAATAGAATTGCAAAATACACCTGCAAAATGCACATACTTTCCAAGACTCCACTATAGTCTTTGAGTTTCTGAAGCAACTTAACGCACTCACCCATGCATTCTGGCTTTATTTATTTATTTATTCACATAAAAAAGAATTGCTAAATACACCTGCAAAATGCACATACTTTTCAAGACTCCACTATAGTATTTGAGTTTCTGAAGAAATTTAACGCACTCACCCATGCATTCTGGCTTATTTATTTTTTCACATAAAAAAGAATTGCAAAATGCACCTGCAAAATGCACATACTTTTCAAGACTTCACTATAGTCTTTGAGTTTTTGAAGCAATTTAACGCACTCACCCATGCATTCTGGCTTATTTATTTTTTCACATAAAAAAGAATTGCAAAATGCACCTGCAAAATGCACATACTTTTCAAGACTCCACTATAGTCTTTTGAGTTTTTGAAGCAATTTAACGCACTCACCCATGCATTCTGGCTCTTTTATTTATTTATTCACATAAAAAAGAATTGCAAAATGCACATACCTTTCAAGACTCCACTATAGTATTTGAGTTTCTGAAGCAATTCAACGCACTCACCCATGCATTCTGGCTTATTTATTTATTCACATAAAAAAGAATTGTGGTTTATTTATTTACACAAAATAGAATTGTTTCATACGATATTTCAAATTTCCCGGTTTCTTCACTATAAGTTTTTAATTTGCTTGTCTTTTTAATTGGTTATACTCGGTCTCATGGTCCATTTCAGCTGCACATCTTGAAATCCAATCAACATCAGACTCTGCTTGTTTGCCACAGCTTTTTTCGATCATGTAATTATGTGACCTATACGTTGTAACCATATATATTTGATGTCCATTTGAGAGTATATCAGCTATGAGTAAGCACTGAAATACAGTGCGAAACGCGTCAGCTCTGTACCCCCCTTTTTGCCGTGTTTGGATTGTAGTGTCTTTTTGCTTTTAAATAAACCCTTTGGATTTTATTTTCCCGGTGTGCGGCTGTCCGGAGTTCTTCCTTTTGATTGCTGCAAACAGAGTGTGTCAGCTTGTATTTAAACTGGCCGCTCTGTATGTAGCTTATGATAGGCTGGGCAAGGAGCCCCTTTTTTTCTGAACCATAGGTCGTGGGAGCCCCAATTTTTACCAGTGGTGGACTTTGGCTACCTACCCCCCAAATTTGAGGTCTCTGTGACCTCAGGTCGCCAAGCTCTGCCTCCCCTGGCTGCACGTCCCTGCTGTAAGTAGCCTTAGCCTATATTTAACGAGCAACATCCAAAATCTAGCGCAATTTAGCACCACCAATTTTCACCATTGTATCCTTTTATCCTTTCCAGGTTGTCGCTCTTTCTTCCTCAACTTCTCAAGGTAGGAGGTCTGAAAACCTGTTGCATAATAACCACAGGGGGTCGCTCTCTTAGCACAGGTGCCATTCACAGAATACTTAGCTTTTTTTCTCAGTGAATGCAAGGTGGTCTCTGCCTGGGTGAGATATTCTTCTTCATCTTCTTCTTACTCCGCTCTTCTCGTCCTGCATCTTGCTCCGGCTTCTTCTCCGCTCAGTCCGCACGATCCGCCTCAGTGGGAGTCTTCCGCCGTGTGACGCTTCGGTTCTTCTGACACTTCTTATATAACGGAGGGCGGGTTCAAAAGAACCGAATCGTCACACAGCAGAAGACTCCCACTGAGGCGGATCGTGCAGACGGAGCAGAGAAGAAGCCGGGGCAAGATGCGGGATGAGAAGAGTGGAGGAAGAAGAAGATGGAGAAGAAATGGATAAGAGGAATTTAAGGGAAGAAGAACACCGAAGGAAGAACAGAAGAAAGAAGATGGAAGAAGAAGCGGAAAGAAGAAGAAATTAATAAAGGACTTGTCAAAACCGTCTCTTGTGTTTTTTGGTCTGGTATGGATTTTGAGGGGGACCCCCATGCTATTTTATTTTTTTATTTTAGCGCGGGGTTCCCCTTAATATCATACCAGACCTGAAGGGCCTGGTATGGAATTTAGGGGGACCCCCAGGCATTTTTTTTTTAATTTTGGTTCGGAGTTCCAGTTTTCACTTTAAGCATTGTTAAAATCACTGCTCCCGAAAAAATTTCTGTTTTTAAAACTTTTTTTTGCATTGATACATGTCCCCTGGGGCAGGACCCGGGTCCCCAAACACTTTTTATGACAATACCATGCATATAAGCCTTTAAAATTAGCACTTTTGATTTCTTCCATAGACTTTTAAAGGGTGTTCCGCGGCTTTCAAGTTTGCTGCGAACACCCAAAATTGTTTGCTGTTCGGCTAACTGGCGAACAGCCAATGTTCGAGTCAAGCTCATATTCGACTCGAACATAAAGCCCATCCCTAGTCACCATCTGTTTGAAGAGAAAGCAGATGAAGGCATTATCAGGGGGGAATACTGTAACCTCTGTGAGAAATGATAAATACATGGCAATGTTTTACTTACACACTAGCATGCATGTGAATTTCATTAACATGAAAAATGTATCTGAAATTGGGTTAATTTTAAAGTAGAACTAAACTTTCCTAATCAGCATGAAATATTATTAATAATATAATATTAGTAAATTGATTTCTTTGGTTGATTCACGTTTTTTTGCCTAGGCCAAAATGATTTCATACATCCCAGAAGAATTCATGGCCAATTTTTTCTTCCATCTGGAGGAGAGGATGGGTTTTATCAGCTAAGCACATCCTCCTGTCTGCATGCCTGAGCTAAGGGCAGATGGATTCCAGGAAGTAAAGGCTACATGAATCACCTGCCATTAGTAAAGTTGGCCAGGGCCAGAAATGCTAGGGGGGTGTTTTTCAAACTGATTTCTCAACAAATTAAAGCATGGAGACATGGATGGACGGGTGAGTTTGTTTTGGATATTAAAAATGAATTAAATAGCGTTTAGGGTGATAGGCTCACTTGCCTGACCTACCTAAAACATACACTGACCTATCTGACATACACAGACCTATCTGACATACACTGACCTATCTGACACATACACTGACCTACCTGACATACACAGATTGTTGCTGCTCAGCCTTACCTGTAGTGTGTGAGTACACTCATCCCTGTATTCACTACCACTCAGACAGCCCTGCAGGCACCAAGCAGCCAGATCCAGGATAGAAAAGCCACCCGCCCATTTACACAGAGCGAGTGGGGATCTCCCAGTGCCCAGCACAGCTGCAGTGTCATTCCCGCCTCCTCCTGGACCCGGCAGAGCCTATGATGGACGCCACACGTCCCACGGACCAGTGTGACATCCATCATAAGAGCCGGGTCCCGGAGACGGGACTTTTTGTACTTCATTCGGCCGCGCTGGATAAGCGGAAGATCGTTCCCTGTTGCCTGTGTAAACGGCTTGGGGCTAATAATGCATTTAGGAATATCAAGGCTTTTTAGGGGCTTACTCAAGGCTTCAGCCCCCGTCATCCCCCCCTCCCGACACCACTGGTCACCTCATACAAGTTTTCTATTGGATTAAGATCCATGCATTGGGTTCGCCACTCCATAATGTTAACCTTGTTGGTCTGGAACCAAGATGCTGCTCGCTTACTGGTGTGTTTGGGAGCGTCTTGTTGAAACACTAATTTCAAGGGCATTTCCTCTTTAGCATAAGACAACATTACCTCTTTAAGTATTTTGATGTATTTAAACTGATCCATGATCCCTGGTATGAGATAAATATGACTCACACCATAGTAGGAGAAACATTCCCATTTCATGAAGCTTGTGCCACCAAGCTTCACTGTCTTCACAGTGTACTGTGGCTTGAATTCAGTGTTTGGGGGTCTGACAAACCGTCCCAAAAAGAACAATCTTGTCCACAAAATGTAGCCCCATTTCTCTTTAGGCCAGTCAATGTGTTCTTTGGCAAATTGTAATGTCTTCATGTCTTTTTTCAACAATGGGAAGTTGCGAGGGCTTCTTGCTCATAGCTTGGCTTCACATTCTCATGGTGTCTAATTGTTACAGTACTCACAGGTAACTTTACACCTTCTTTAATTGCTCTGGAGCTGATCATTGGCTGAGTCTTTGCCATTTTGGCTATTCCTCGATCCATTTGAATGGTAGTTTTTTGTTTTCTTCCACATCTTTCTGGTTTTGGTTGCCATTTTGAAGCATTTGAGATCATTTTAGCTGAGCAGCCTATTAGTTTGTGCATTTCATTTTGTTTTCCCCTCTCCCATCAACTTTTTAATCAAAGTACGCTGTTCTTCTGAACAATATCTGGAACGACCCATTTTACTCAGATTTTCAGAGACAAATGCACTATACCCAGCCTGTACAACATTTGCTGCCTTCATCCTTAAAGCGGAGTTCCGCCTAAAAAAAAAAAAAAAAAAAAATTTAAAGTCAGCAGCTACAAATACTGCAGCTGTTGACTTTTAAAATAAGGACACTTACCTGCCCAGGGCACCCGCGATGTCCTCACTTGAAGCCAATCCCTCCCCTCGGCTCTGGGTGGAGGTGCCGGCATTGCTAGTGAGGGAATCAGGAAGTAAAGACTTGCGACTTCACAGCCTAGTTCCCTACTGTGCATGCGTGAGTCGCGCTGCACATCCTGACTGGTCCCTGCTGTCTTCTGGGACCTGTGTATCTCCCAGAAGACATCGGAGGGGGGGTCAGACATGGCGTAGATCGCCGCGGACACTGCAGCAAACTTTCGCCGCAAGTGGGAGAAAATACCTTGATTAGACAGGTATTTGCCCCCCCCCCCCAAAGGTGGGATCCGGACAGTGGAAGTTCAATTTATTTTGAACACGCCTCTTTCAATTAATGATTCAATTACACAGAATCAGCAGCATGCATGTCCTGACTGTTTGGGTCTGTTGGTTTTCTATTACTCTACTACACCTACTAGTAAATGATTTGCCATGTAGAAATATAATTTATACCAAAAACAGTGATTGATCTGATTAGTGATGTTAGACTGCTATTATTTTGAACAAAACTGTATATATATATATATATATATATATATATATATATATATATATATATATATATAAAGGGCCTTTTTAGATCATGCAGCTACTGTTCAGACTTTACACTGTTAATTTCTAACAAAATGTGTTACAGCATTTTTCTTTTAATAAGCCTAACAAGACTGTTCCAGGTTCAAACAGCAGATGATAGAAAAGAAGGTAGGCGTAGGAAAGAGTAAATGCATTTTTATTATAAAGTAATGTGAGCACACAGTTGGCATATTGGAATAGCATCTCTGCTTGGGCCTCCTGACCTCATGAGTCTGGAGAAGGATGCACCCTCTCTATCCCCTATAGTTATGCCTTAGGCTGCAACTCTTGTTTTATTCCACAGTTTTTTGGTTCTGTTCTGGATCCACCTCTGCAGGCAGGCATATTAAAATAAACTAAAGAAAGCAAAACTCAAATTAAAAAATGCACCCAGCTATTAGCATGGCATAGTTTACACCCATGGGCTTCACCAAGCAAATGTAAGTAAATCATTGCTAATTAGCTTTATAAATAGGGTTCTTGATACAAAAAAATAGAAAAAGATAATTAACTCCAGGCAACATGTAAAATCAGTAAGTGAACTGTTAATGTTAACTAAGAAGCATTGCAACAGTGCCAAATTTACAAAGGCCTGGCTTACCCTACTGTGCGTCTTGTGTAGGGCAGTCCACTCGTATCAATAGTCTGCCCTACCCACAGGTGGGGAAAAAATGCTGTTTGGCACGTGCGAAAACCTGTGGATTTGCAGATGCATTGGGCTGCCATTATGAATTAAATCTATGGTGGCAGAATCTTTATAGTAAGTTCTAACAATTTTCAAGGCTAATAGACAAGCTATTTCAAAGAAATGGTGGTAGCAGATTGGCAATTTTATCTTTATATGAGGGGTCTAATAGGGTGGCTTTTCACTAGTGGTCCCTCTCATTGATAACCCAAATCCTGCGGTCCATGTGCAGGCATTTGAGCATTATTTATTTGAGCATTAAGGCTGAGTTCACACTTGCTGCGACCACAACTCACAGCAGGGAGTCCGTTGCGTCCCCGTACACTGATTTAGGTGCGAATCAGGTCCGAACTTCTGCCTGAATTTGCAGCTGATTCGGATCCAAAGACGCACAGGACCCTTTTTCATTGCTGGCTGCGACCACCCCGGGGGTGTGTGAACCGGCTCCACCGAGAGCAGGGTACACTCTCCTGTCCGGCGAATTGAATGCGGGGAAACCCGCATCCAATTCGCATAAGTGTGAACCCAGCCTAAAAAGCCAAGTTGCTGCAATTTGGCTTGAGTCCTTGTGTCACTGAGGACAACACCGTTCTTAACAATCTCACCCACCCACCTACTACTTCCTGGGATTGGAAGGGGTGAACTGTTGCCACATTTCCTCTTCCTTCACCTTACTGCCAACATCCCAGCTTTCCTCACTGTACTCCTCCTCTGCAAACTGCTGCCTCACAGGGATGGAGGCAGCAGGCAAAGGATCAACTTCTGCATGCATCCTGAATGCTGAGTCATTGATATGAAGAGAACCAGAACCTCACCGTCTGTCCTCATACTATAATCCTCATACCAAACCCATAAGCTCCTGGGGCATGGGCAATGTGTGATAGGGCAGTTGGTAGGCAGTTCATGTTGGCGTCAGTTTTCAAGCTACTCGCGGCCGTGGAACGCACGCCGCTATCCGGAACAGCGGCATTGGTTTACATGCCGTTTTTTGCTTTTGTTGTATGGGCTTGCTAGCCCTTAATTCTTCTTTTTTTATACCACTTGGTGGTGAATTTACCATATTATTTTAAAGATTAAAATACTGCTTTTTAAACGGATTCACGCTATGAGTCTGTCCTTCCCCATATACTATATCCAATACTGCTGAGAACACCCTGATGACCCAAAGATAGGATCCAGATGACAGCAACCCCCGGGAGAAAGTGGATACCCCCAGCTGAGACGAGCGAGGACCCCCAGATGAGACCAGCGAGGACTGCTTGAACTATTACTTCTATGCTCATTACCCCTGCAGGGGTTGGGCACTCTGGTAAGTGCAATCACATAAGGGGCAGTGTCGGAAGGAGGGGAGCACCGGATCAACACAACTGCATTGATTTCAAGAACAGTTATTTATTTTTGGGTCTGATATCAGACTGAATCTTCAGCAGATTATATACACATCATTTTTCCCGCGTTACTGTATATACACTTATATAACCTTCACTTATCTTTTCTATTCTGTATATATCTTTACATTTTTATATATATACAAAATATTTTTTATATATTTTTTTATCTTTTGGGATTTTTTGATATTTTTTGATATTTTTTGATATCTTTTTATAAAAACTTTTATATATCAACTTATATCGATATTGGACTTGATACAGACATATACATCAGATACAGGGTATAGCCCTTGGAGTCACTTCACCTAGGCCTTACGATGACACCACTGTTTGCTTATAGTGAATGCAATTCTTTCTTTATATAATCTTCCCGGCGGCCTTCTAAACTTGTACTATACTTTTAATATCGTTTATGTTATGGTCAATCTTTTACCGTATTGAAGGAATCAGCTGATATGTCTACCTCATTTATTTATTGATGCACTTGCACTTTGTTCATTTTTATCCCACTCTCTGAATATTTATTTCTTAAAAATCACTATTCCGTGCCAGTTGAACACCATATCTCGGGTAACTTCAACAGTGTGTGATTTGTATATTGTGGTTTATGTGCTAGTATACACCACTGACTCACTTTTTTACACATGCACTTTATCTTGTGTTTGGCATTTTAACACTTGAGATACGTTCCACCCCTACATTTTATACCCCTGTATTATCTATATATTTTTTATTGAGGTTTAGAGCAGCGCCAATACCCCTTTTTTAGTGTTTTATATATCTTTTGACTTCACCTAGGTGAAGTTTCTTAGGGGGGCAGCAGTTCCTTTTTCCTAAGCGCGGATACTACCCTCATTTTCATGTTGGCGTCAGGTTGAGGACGTGCCTGATAAGGTACAAGGGTGGTCAGCAGGTTAGTACTGTTGTCACACATGACCTTGCCTCGCTAAAGATGGTATGGAATCAGCAACCTCTTGGTCTGGGCCTGGAGACCAATACGTATCTGTCCTAGGGGACAGTGTGGCACCTGAGCTGCAACAAAGTATGGCAGCATTTGGCCTAAAACTTTGTGTATGCTCTGGAGCATTTGGGGGGACTGCTGGTTTAGAGGAGTCTGAGGTTAAGGTCATTGAGCAGAAGGGGTAGAGGTGACTGCACAGAAACCATCAGACAAGACGTGGGGACACCACTTTCTCCGGGGGGGGGGGGGGGGGGGGGGGGGGGGGTTGGCTCTCATCCTGCATCCTTCCCAGATTTAAACAAATGAGTATTCAGAATTTCATCAGGCAATGATCCTCTGTTTGCCTTATAGTACCTAAACCCAAGAACAAAACTAGTTGTTTTTAGTTAATCATGCAAACACCATACTTATTGTAGCACCTTGATGTCTAGGCAGGGTTGCTCCTAAATTTACCTGCTGGGTGTAGTTACCTTGGCTCATTGTTAGGGATCAATTGGTTTCACCCTAAGTCTGGAATTGCTGCACTTCTCTCTTCTGTCGCCAGATGGCCGGGTATCTGGTGACATTAGAGAAGACAAGGGCAAAGCAAGGACAGATTAAGAATATATAGGGTATTTCAGCCAATGGGCAGGGGTTGGCCTGCTGGGAGAACCTATATATTTGGGTGTAGTCAGGTGATCATTGTTCTGTGCCACCTGGACGGCTGTCTGGGTGGACGTGTGTTGTATTGGCCCTTCCCAGGCGCATCTGTCTGCTAGGCTGTCTGAGGGCCTATCCAGAAGCAAGAGAGCAACGTAGGGTTGGGACTGCAGCTTGCAGTCCAAACAGAAGTGGCGGTTCTGCTGGTCGGAGAACCTGTCATGGTCGGAGGTAGAGGGGAAGTTGTCACCACTAAGGAACCAACCATTTTATTACCAGGGACCACAGTGAGTAGCTGAAGCAAGTACCAAAGCAGTATTCTCATCAACTGTGGACAGTGAAGTATCGGGAAACTCCCGCAGGTGCCAAGCCAGGGACCCAGCCAGTGGGGTGATGCTAGAGGAGTATCTGGAGTGCCAATCCAGGTACCCAGCAGGAAAGCGGGGGTGATGCTTGAGGAGGATACTAAAGTAAGAAGTTTGGAAGAGCTCATAGGAGTCAGTGGCAGTGAATCAGCAAGTCTAGAGAGAGAGACTGGGAGCTCAGTGGGCTGAGAGTCTACAAGAAGTGACTGTTTAAAAGTAAAAGGAGTTTGTTACAACTTGTGTTAGGAACTGTTTTAAGACTGTTGCCATATGAGACAGCACTCCTACAAATGCAGATGTGGTGTCTCGCTGGATGCCTTTCCCTGCATGGCTGTCTACCTGTAGAAGTCTCGGTGTCTGACAATTTGCATTGCAACTACCTAAGGGTATCCTGGCTCTAAACCCTCTCTGCCACAGTTCTGTTAGAAAAATAAATTATTTTGCATTCAAGAAGTGTCTGGTGCCCATGAAACTAACTTGCACTACACCCGCTATGCCTTGCAACCCACTCTATATGGAAGGATGTCAGCTGTCCCTGGCTCTGGAGTTTCCCATTAGACTAAAGGAGGTCTGGGATCTTGCTACACTATTAACAGTCCCAGATTCTGTGAGACTATACCTTGATTTAAACACAGTCCTGGTGTCCTGCAGATCTGGACTGTGTATTGCTGCTTGCTGAGTGCTGAAATAATCATTCCAGCACCCAGCTTCAGCTCCTTTGCTGCTTTTCCGGGAAGATTGATCTCCTGCCCGATATGAGCACTATAGTTCTTGCAGAGTAGGGTAGCAGTGTGGGACTATGGTATTTTCAGAGTGGCCTATTACTCTCTTTCCCACATGACATGGCATAACCTAAGCCACCGAAACTCCTGATGAGGCTTCCCTCCCATGTCACTAGAGGCTGCAGATGTTGGGGTGAATGCAACAAGAGAATGTTGTGGTGAGCAGGGGGGAGATGTAGAAAGTGATGAATGAGGAGGAGGAGTGTGGGCCTTTGGTTTCCGACTCGTCTCACTGAGGTTCTGCTCTCATCAAGCTCTGTGGTTCAGAATTTTGCGATTCCTGATCCATGTGGTAGCCAAATGGCTGATCCGCTAGGCAGAGGTAGTCCACAAAAGCACCATTAGGTCACTGAATTGTGAACACAAAGGGAGATACACAAGAATGTGTAGCCCACCACACTGCAATCCACAGTAATTTAGCACAATATTGCACAGTATAGAAACTAACTCTCCCTACACAGACGGTCAGCTCTCCCTAAATTACTCCAACACCTGATAAATGGTTGTTTGGAACCCTTCCTTTTATAGTGAGGGGGCTGACACATCACAATGCCCCCATCATTAATCATTGTATCCCTGCTGGCCCAGCTCAGACTTGTATGGTTACAAAGAATTCTGTCTGACAAATTTACATACCATATTTTTTCACCAAGACTTTGCACAGTGAACCCTTGGAATCTGCTGCAAACACTTGGTAGTGGCAAACCTGAAACTCATCTGTAGATGTAAGTCCCCCACTGTTCACCTCTGGATTACTAGATCAGAAGTTGGGTCAGCTACCTTATGGGTCATACTTCCCTGCTCCTATCTCTCATCATTACAGTTGTTATCCAGTAGGAAATATTTTTTTACAATCATAAATATGTGCAGAGGCGCAGTATACCTGTCATGTATCAGCTTGTCAGGGCTGCAGCTGGACAGATCATACACAAGCAGAAGTAAACGATGTGCTGATGCATGACAGGTGAGACAGCCAACAGTAAAGGAATTTTTTTTTTTGTTACGGTAAGTCACTGCAGCAAACTAGAATGTGGTCCTAATAATTATCTAACTATTTCATATAAATTATTATAAGGAAAAAGAAAAAAAAATCCTAAAATGAAACAATAATCCTCTTGATCAAATCTGAACTATTGGCAGACATAGACAACACACAGCAAGGCAGCTCTGTATTCCTTAATAGAAATGTGCAATGAATTTTTTCCCAAATTTCAACAAATCCGTTTATTCGGAAATATCCAAATTAACAAAAACCCATTTAACACATTTTTCAGAATATTTGTAAAATTTGAATATTCGAAAAATCTAAAATTTGTAAATTCGAAATCCGAAAATCTGAAATAATAACTAACTAATAATAACCTGACTATTACTAACTATTAAATTATAGGTATTGGAATTTCCTTTAAAATTTGTTTGTTAGTGAATGTAATGAATACGAATTTATCCAAAGTTATGAATTATCCAAAATAACGAATGCTGTATCTAAACGAATGGAATGTAACAAATTAATAATAATAAATAACAATAATAATAAAAAACTTTTTATTATTATTATTATTTATTTTTTATTATTATTTATTTTTAATTTGTTCCATTCTATTTGTTTAGATATGGCATTCGTTATTTTGGATAATTCATAGCTTCGGATAAATTTGAATAAACTCGTATTCGTTGCGTTCACTAACAGCCAAATTTGAAAGGAAATTTCAATACCTATAATTGTCAGAATCCATGAATCAGACTGAGACACAAGTACAGTTAAATCACACTTGTTTAATAATAATAAAAATAGGTAAACAGAGTAAACGTATTCAAAACATTCAGGAACCGGAAGGTATAATCAGACAAGCCAAAACGTCAGGGAGCCAGAGAACAGTGTAGTAGAACAGCAAACAGGATCTGGAGTCAGCCAAGCAAGTCTTTAACAGGAACACAGGAGAGCAGGAGAGCGTCTCTAGAGATGTGACCAAGGCAAAGGCAGAGATCATCTGGACTGGATGGCTTAAGTAGGCAGGACTGAAGAGCAGGATATCAACAGGTGAGTCACTGTGGAGCTCAGAGAAGGAAGGGCTGGGCCCAGCACTCACAATAATTTAATAGTTAGTTAATATTTAGTTAGTTAGTTATTCTTTCGAATTTTCTTTCTTATTTTCAGATTTTCTAATTTACGAATTGCGATAACAAATGACCTGAAAAACGAACACATTTTTCAGCACTGCACATGTCTATTTGTTAATACATTTTTAACTTCTTGCTGGCCGCCCACCGTCATATGACGGCGGGACGGTGCAGCTCTTGTGGCGGGGCCGCCGTCATATGACGGCGCTCGCTTTTTGGCCACTAGGCGTGCCCGCCGTGTAGCTGGGAAGCAGATGCGCGTGCCCTGCGGTCGTGATGACCGCCAGGCACCCGCGATTGCCCGGTAATCGAGCAGGACGTGGGTCGGTGTGTGTAAACACACCCAACCACGTCCTGTCAGAGGAGAGGAGACCGATGGTGTGTCCCTTGTACATAGGGACACCGATCGGTCCCCTCCCCCAGTCAGTCCCCTCCCCCCACAGTTAGAATCACTCCCATAGGGTACATTTTAACCCCTGCAGCGCCCCCTAGTGTTAACCCCTTCCCTGCCAGTCACATTTATACAGTAATCAATGCATTTTTATAGCACGGATCGCTGTATAAATGTGAATGTCCCAAAAATGTGTCAAAAGTGTCCGATATGTCCGCCGCAATGTCGCAGTCACGATAAAAAATCGCAAATCGCCGCCATTACTAGTAAAAAAAAATTAATAATAAAAATGCTATAAATCTTTCCCCTATTTTGTAGATGCTATAACTTTTGCGCAAACCAATCAATAGACGCTTATTGCGATTTTTTTTACCAAAAATATGTAGAAGAATACGTATCGGCCTAAACTGAGGAAAAAATTTTGTTTAAAAAAAAAAAAATTGGATATTTATTATAATAAAAAGTAAAAAATATTATGTTTTTTCAAACTTGTCCCTCTTAATTTGTTTATAGCGCAAGAAATAAAAACCACAGAGGTGATTAAATACCACCAAAATAAAGCTCTATTTGTGGGGAAAAAATGATAAAAATTTTATTTGGGTACAGCGTTGCATGACCACGCAATTGTCATTCAAAATGCGACAGCGCTGAAAGCTGAAAAATGGCTTGGTCTGGAAGGGGGTTTTCGTACCTGGTAGGCAAGTGGTTAAAGGTATTTTATTAAATGTGACTAGTTGAAGCCTTTGGCAATCCATTCTACAGACTAGGAACCAGGGCGCTGTACACTAATATGTTGACATGAATTCAGTGGCGGCTGGTGCTCCATCAGTCAAGAGGGCAGCAAACAAACCTGAGACATCTACCCCCCCCCCCCGGTCACTCCAGCCCGCCACCCCACACCATCCTCCCCCTCGGTCACCAGCTCGCTCGCCAAAAGATCAGCAAATACCCCATCCAGGTTGCTGCTGCGGCTTCCCCCCTCCGTCTCCTCCATGTCCCAGCGGTCGCTGCTTCTCCTCCCGGCCAATCGGGTCTTCGGACTCCAGGCCAATTGGGTCTTAGGACTCCTGGCCAATCAGGTCTCAGGACCAGCTTCCAGATTGGCCAGGAGGAGAAACAGGAAGAAATTAGCGAATATTATTTTGCTATTGTCACACAACTGGACGGGCTCAGGGCGCAGTGTTCTGCGCCCCAAGCCCACCTTTTTTGAAGCCAATTAGAGCCTCAGGTTCTAATCATGTGCTTCAAAAAAAAAAACCCCATTAAAATCCATGCGTCCTGCGTCCTGCGCCCTGCATGTAGATTAGGGCGCCGGATTAGGGGGGTGGCACCCCTGCACCCCTAATGGATGGGTCAACTCTGCATGAATTACTGCTGTTCTTTCACTGTCCAGGATGTGAGAGGGTGCAGCATGGTGCAACGTTTTGCAGCGGCAATAATACACACTTAGTCCAGATGCAATTGAAAGAACTTGTATTAAAGTCAAAGTAAACAGATCACCACAAGCCCGGCAGAAGTGGCGGCCTGTCCATAGAGGGCGCATGGGCGCCGCCTCCCCTATCCAATCGTCTGGTCCCTTGATATACATATCAGTGGCGCCGGACCATGGATTACAATGCAGGTTTGGTGAATTTTTGAAGCACCGGATTAGAGCCAGAGGCTCTAATAGGCTTTAAAAAAGGGTGGCCTTGGAGCGCAGTGCATTGCGCTCCGAGGCCACACAGTTGTGTGACCATAGCAAATAAATGTTCATTATTATTACACTAAAGTTCCTCCCCATCAATCAGGAGGCAGGTCTGTGAGACCTATTTCCCGATTTGCCAAAGTGCCAGGCAATCCTATTGGATGCCTAGCGCTTTGGCGGAAGAGGAGACACGGCGGAGGAAGATGGAGGAGCAGACACCGGAGCCACCGCGGCCGCTACCCGCATTTCAAGAAAGCAGGAGAGGACACCACATCCCCGCCACACGAACGGGTAAGTGCCAGACCACTTACTGGGGGGTGCTGCTTCAGTGCCGTGCCACACACTGGGGCTGTGGTTTGTTTGCTGCCTCCCCAAAAGAAGAATCCACCAGCCACCACTGGTAGTGTCAATATTCTTGGTAACCAATTTCTGCTTAACCTTAATGGGAACTGAAATAAGAGATTGACCATCAAGTTCTTAAAGCAACAGGGAAGAAGGAAGAAGAAAATCTAGGTTCATTGTTGTACCAGGTTCTCAAACTGGTGACAAAATCATAAATCATAGTTTTTTAAGTAGTTAGAAGCTCTTGAGTTATTTAACCAAGCTTGCCATTTTTTTATTTATTTTTTTATTAATTGTAGAGTAGTTTTTATATGCTAATACCAGTTTGTATTGTGCTTGGGTGTTGAGTCTGGTGATGACATTCGTTAGGTTAGGAGTTTCGGTAGATTTCCAAAGGCTGGATTTATAGTGAGTCTTGCGGCTATTAATCATTAAAGCGGAGTTCCACCCAAAAGTGGAACCTCCTCCTCTTATTTGCTTCCTTCCCCCCTCCGGTGCCACATTTGTCCCTCGGAAGTTCGGCCCCCCTCCTCCTTCCTCCACCACTGGGCCAATTATAAAGCACAGCGCACTTCGTTTCCCTCAGCAGAGATGGCGGCGGCAGCACCTGACAGCGGATCCGTAAATTGGCTGAGGTGCCGACATTGCGGGCTTCCTGGACAGGTAAGCGTCCATATATTAAAAATCAGCAGCTACAATATTTATAGCTGCTGACTTTTAATTTATTTTCCCCAGGCGGGACTCCTCTTTAAATGTATTTTTAAATGCAAGCAGCACCTACATTTCACCTGGTATCAGCCCCAATCAGTTTATGTGCCGACACGAAGCATGCAGATTGAAAGAGACAGCAGAGTGATATAGAGAAGAGCTTGTCGCTGTGCTGCTTCTCCCTTCACTGGCTGGGGCAGGACCAGGACGACCTGGGCTCAGAGTAGATGGGTTGAACGACATCAGACTGAGAACATATAATAGGGAAAATAAAGTACTATGGGGGGAAAACTGCTTTGAAGGTGAATATTGCAACGAAAGCTGTTTTTTATCTTTTTCATCTCATCTTATTTTGGTCTGGAGTTCTTCTTAAAAAAAAAAATAAACACTGAAGAAGCAGCATGTGTCCAATTTGAAATATCAAAATATCACTGGGCGCCTGTAGTTGTTACCCTTCCATTTTTACAGATGGTGCTATTTGCCATGTGAGCTTATAATGAGGTCTCCAGCTTGTCAGAGAAGTTTAGTTTTTGTATCATTGGAATTCCAACTAAGACTCCTGTACATTCTCAGTGGCTTTGGGATCAAGACTTTGGTCTTGCTGCAATCGAGTATTCGGTCCGTTCCTAACTAAGCAATATCTGCATGCATTTTTTTTTTTCTGTCTATCTTTTTTAAATATATTTTTTCACATTTGACTGCATAGAACATTAAAGTGAAGCATTTTTTTAAATTATTATTTTCATTATCTCTCTCAGCTCATTAAAAAAGCTTGTTTGTGGCTTCTGGCTGCAATTCCCCAGCCATAAGTGTGATTTTGGGGTCGGCATCTGTGCATTGTATGCAGCAGCCTGGTGCTCAGAGTCCAAGAAACTAGTGCCAGATCTTGGGAGGTGGTATTGCCGAGATAAACAGAGCTACGGAAAATAGCTACTGTACAGTATAGAGATTTTATGTGTTGTTCAAATGGAAAAAAGTCACAATCTCACATTTTGGTTGGTTATCTAAAATTGCAGTGTGTCTAAAGTTTGGGTATTTGTTCACGCCATACCCAATTACTCTTTTTTTCTGGTTACCATAAGCATCAGGAAAGATCAACTAGGCTTGATCTTCTCATATACCTGCAAGCTTGAAAATGCTAAAGAACATCATTGTGGCACTGGGATTGATTTCCTAAAACTGGAGAGTGCAAAATCTGGTGCAGCTTTTTTGTCAAGCCTAATCAAACAAGCTGAAGTTTGAAGCTGATTAGCTACCATGCACAGCTGCACCAGATTTCTCCAGTTTTAGTAAATCAAACCCAAAATGTCACAATCTGGGGTCAGGCTTATGTCCCGTAGACAGGGTAGGATATTCCGATGGAAAAAGTCTGATCGGATTATGTTGTCGGAAAATAAGATCATGTGTGTGCCCTAGCGGGCTTTTTCCATCGGAATTTCCGATGGAAAAAATTTGAAAGCAGGATCTAAAATTTTCCGACAACAAAATCCGATCGGACTTTTTCCAAACGTGTGTAGAGAATTCCGACGCACAAAGTGCCCCACATGCTTACAAGAAATTTGGAAACAAAAGCTATTGGCTACTGCCCTGTACGTAGTCCCGTCGTGCGTTTTGTACGTCACCTTGTTCGGAATGATCGGATTTTACGACAACTTTGTCCGACCGTGTGTGTGTGCAACACAAGTTTCAGACAAAATTTTGTGGTCGGGATGTCCGACCGTGTGTACGGGGCATTAGAGTCCAAGTTCCTGGCTCTTAGCAGGCCAGGTTCAGTACACAAGTTGGTGGTAGTAGCATAGAAGCAAGCAGAAGCGTAGCCGGAGATCAAGCCAAAGTCAGTAGCCAAAAGTATCATGTTTGAGTGGAGAGCAATGAAATGTAATTGGTGAATCAGCAGACAAGAGTTGGTACACAAGCAGCAGTGAAAAGAAACATAGGGGAAGATTTACTAAAACTGGAACATGCTAAATCTGGTGCAGCTCTGCATATAAACCAATCAGCTTCCAGGTTTTATTGTCAAAGCTTAATTGAACAAGCTGAAGTTAGAAGCTGAATGACTACATGCACAGCTGCACCCAATTCTGAGTGCTCCCGTTTTAGTAAATCCCCCTTATAGTGTAACAGTAGCAAAAAAGAGCAAGATACTGGATAACGCACAATAAACTGGAAAACAGGAAGTGTAGATATGTCTTAAATAGGAAGTTTGGGAAGAGCAAAGAGTTCAGCGTTCATCAAGAAACTGGATATCTATTCAGACTGACCAAGAGATCGGGGAGCTACCCAGTGCTTCAAGTGGCTTCAAGTGGCTCAGTAGGAAATGCCACTGCCAGACACCACAGAGGCCCTGGATTTGGACCTGCAAAACCTTTCTACCAAAACGAGGGTTTAAACTATGGGCAGCATGCTTGTAGCAGTTTGTGATCTCCAGCGACTACAGTGGTGTGAAAAAGTGTTTGCCCCCTTCCTCATTTCCTGTTCCTTTGCATGTTTGTCACACTTAAGTGTTTCGGAACATCAAACCAATTTAAACAATAGTCAAGGACAACACAAGTAAAACACAAAATGCAATTTGTAAATGAAGGTGTTTATTATTAAAGGTGAAAAAAAATCCAAACCATCATGGCCCTGTGTGAAAAAGTGATTGCCCCCTAAACCTAATAACTGGTTGGGCCACCCTTAGCAGCAACAACTGCAACCAAGCGTTTGCGATAACGTGCAATGAGGCTTTTACAGCATCCTGGAGGAATTTTGGCCCACTCATCTTTGCAGAATTGTCCTAATTCAGTTACATTAGAGGGTTTTCGAGCATGAACGGCCTTTTTAAGGTCATACCACAACATCTCAATAGGATTCAGGTCAGGACTTTGGCTAGGCCACTCCAAAGTCTTCATTTTGTTTTTCTTGAGCCATTCGGTGGTGGACTTGCTGGTGTGTGTTTAGGATCATTGTCCTGCTGCAGAACCCAAGTTCGTTTCAGCTTGAGTACACGAACAGATGGTCGGACATTCTCCTTCAGGATCTCTTGGTAGACAGCAGAATTCATAGTTCCTTTTATCACGGCAAGTCTTCCAGGTCCTGAAGCAGCAAAACAGCCCCAGACCATCACACTACCACCACCATATTTTACTGTTGGTATAATGTTCTTTTTCTGAAATGCAGGGTTCCTTCTACGCCAGATATACTTGGACACACACCTTCCAAAGAGTTCCACTTTTGTCTCATCGGTCCACAGAATGTTGTCCCAAAAGTCTTGGGGATCATCAAGATGTGTTGTGGAGAAATTGAGACGAGCTTTGATGTTCTTTTTGCTCAGCAGTGGTTTTCTCCTTGGAACTCTGCCATGCAGGCCATTTTTGCCCAGTCTTTTCCTGATGGTGGAAGCATGAACGCTGACCTTAACTGAGGCAAGTGAGGCCTGCAGTTCCTTGGACGTTGTTTGTGGGGTCTTTTGTGACCTCTTGGATGAGTCGTCGCTGCGCTCTTGGGGTAATTTTGGGCGGCCGGACACTCCTGGGAAGGTTCACCACTGTTCCATGTCTTCGCCATTTGTGGATAATGGCTCTCACTGTGGTTCGCTGGATTCCCAAAGCTTTGGAAATGGCTTTATAACCCTTTCCAGACTGATAGATCTCAATTACTTTCTTTCTCAATTGTTCCTGAATTTCTTTGGGTCTCGGCATGATGTGTAGCTTTTAAGGATCTTCTGGTGGACCTTACTGTGTCAAGCAGCTATTTAAGTGATGCCTTGATTGTGAACAGGTGTGGCAATAATCAGGCCTGGGTGTGGCTAGAGAAATTGAACTCAGGTGTGGACAACCACAGTTATAGTATGTTTTAACAAGGGGGGCAATCACTTTTTCACACAGGGCCATGATGGTTTGGATTTTTTTTCACCTTTAATAATAAACACCTTCATTTACAAATTGCATTTTGTGTTTACTTGTGTTGTCCTTGACTATTGTTTAAATTGGTTTGATGTTCCGAAACACTTAAGTGTGACAAACATGCAAAGGAACAGGAAATGAGGAAGGGGGCAAACACTTTTTCACACCACTGTACATGACTGTAGTGCAGCAGAAAAACACCATTTATGCTCCCAGACAAGATAGATAATGAATTTAACAGGTGTGTATATTAGATGGCTTTCTTGTTCTTACTATGTGTCTGTTGTTACAGTGCAGACAGGCTGAATATGAATAATGCGAAAGTAAAGGCAGACTTAAGAGCTAATCATTTGAAAACTCTGAATATATTAAAAGAGCTAATGGGCCTGATTCATTAAAACTGGAGAAAAGAAAACAAACAAAAAAAGTTGTTTGCAATACCAATTATCAGGATTCATTTTGTGTAAAAAAAAAATATTTTGATTTTGTCACTATAGAATAAAAACTCAAATTTTTGCGTTTCTTTTTTTTTTTTTTAATTAGCCCAAAAGTGTTTTAAAAGTACAGTTATCGTTTTTTTTTTTTAAAGTATTTTTATGTAATAAAAAATTGCAGAATTTTTTTTTTTTTTTACATCTGAAGTCTGCATTACAAGTATAACAGGAAAAATGTAACATTGGGCATACAGTATATGCCTTGATTAAAACAAGCGATGCAGCAGATTCAAGCATCATTTGTGGGAACTGGGTCACGTAGGAGTTAACAGCAGAGCAATAATAAACATGAAATCAAGCATCGGAAGCACTCATTACTGCATGTAGAGATTTTCTCTATGCGACGTGTTGCTGTTGCTTCCTTTGTATGAAGAAAGAAAAAAACCTTTTACTGCCCTGTACTATCCCCGTTTGTTGGCTGGTTTGGAGAAGAGTGTGGCTTGAGTGAGGAAGGAGATATCCACCCTTTGTTCCTCATTAGAGGTTTGCCTGTCTGTCATGATCATCATCCAGGTTCCTCTAGACCAGGGGAGTGCGGAACCTTTTTGAAGAACACAGGCCACTTAAGCGATTTAGTCATCAATCTACAAAATAGTATGTTTTTTGAACATGGCATATCAAGCAATATTATCACATTATAATTTTGCTTAAATCTGTGACACAGTTGGGTATATTTGTCTGTTCCTGGGAAGCCTATACAAAAACATTATAGTACATTTGTCTCTGGGACAACAATAAAAGCACTATTAGAAGTTCTAACTCTTGCCCACTATACTAAAATTTAGTTGAGTGTCATGGTTGGTAAAGTTAAGGGCGTGGTCGACTTTCAATGGGCAAATCCAGGGTGCTTTTGACATCAGTTTGAGATCATTCAGAAATCACTGAAGGTATAGTTGACCTGCTTATCTGCTTTTGCATTTTCATAGACTTGTATGGGGAGAGAAGCAGGTCTGAAGCAAATACAAGCCCATAGACACAGGCCTTTAACAGAGACATTAACTTTCCCATGCTTTATAAAGTTTTTAAATGTGCCACCAACTGTCATGTTATACTAGGCTACCAAATTCCTCCCGTGCGCTCCCTTCGTCATGCTACTTTGTCTTTGTCTAATCCTGACCAATAAATGGTTCTAAAGATGAAAACAACTCTGGAAATGGAACCCATGGGATTCCTTGCTTAAACCACTGAGTATAAGATCTTGATTAGCATAATACCTGCCTTTTCACAGAGAACCCAGAGGAGAAAGGAGTGGGTCATCCTTTTCCTAGTCATAAACCACCTCTGACTGCCAAAACACAAGTAGGGAGAAAGGGAGAGCCTGTGGTCCTTATGTTTTTCCCTAGCTAGGATTGGTATGGTATGTAGCGCCCACCACCTTTAGGTGGGTTCTAGTAGGTAAGTGTTAGGTAAATTGCCAGTGCCTTACCCTTTTTGTTTAGGCCTGGTTGTTTAATTTGGTTTGGGAGGAGTAATAGAATAGAGGAGGGTGTGACCACCTGTACTCTGCCCTGAAAGACCTCCCTTGCTTTCTCTAAGAAATATTCTGGAAAGAAGGCGGGCTGGGGACTGGGGTGGAGGCAGTTTGTATAGATAGCCCTGGTCCAATCGTTAATTTGTATGGGCAGGGGCGGGACTGATATTTAAAATGGGGTCACATGCTTCCTGGGGGGATGGGAAGAAACTGAGTCCAGAGAAACAGACAAAATGTGACTCTAAGGAGCAGGCTTGAAGGCCTGGGGGTTCAGAGACCCCAGCGCTGGAGAGCAGGAACCAAAACCTGAAGGCCTGAGGGTTCAGAGACCTCAGTGCTGGATGGTTCAACTACATCCATTTACCTAAAGAAGCCCTGGGAGAAGTGAACCAGGCTTTCCGGCTGGGATGGTTCTAACCATGAGGAGCGGGAAGTAGCTTCAAAGAGGATAGAATAGACCGGGATGTTATCTGAACTTTCCTGAACTGACCTGGGAGGATCACAGGAGGCAAGGTAGGCAGGTGAGGCCTCGGACTTCCAGCATCCACATACCAAGATGCTTTTCAGAGGGGCATTGGTCAGTTCACTAAGGGAAAGGGACTTTACTACTCTCAGGAACCAGATGGAGGAGGCAGCTCATATTTCCTTTAATACAATTGTAACGGACTGCAACCAAGAGAATAAAGCCATCTGTTCAACCTTATTGACTGTTTCTGATGTGATTCGTGCAGGGGTGGAAGAACGGAGGTATGTTAACAGTAAAGTATGAACACACCCAGCAGCTCCCAAGGGAGTAGTGCGCTACAGGTATATGTATGGAAAAAACTATTGAATGTGGTGGTACTTTTTTTACTAAGTTTGTATGCCAAACATTGCAGGAAAATTATGAATAATGCAAACATTTAGAAAATATTCCATGAAAAAAATAATTGAGTACAACGACCTTACATATCTTTTTTTTTTAACAGAAAGGTGCCTTACATATCTTTAGTGGCTCAAGCCCACATTGCTTTGTACTATAAAAATGAAGGAATGGTTTAGTTGAGAAGAAGGACAAAAACAAGGAAAAAATTATGCCTGGATCTGTTGCATCGCCTGTTAAAGTGTTTGTTAGCCCAAAAAAATATATAGATTTTCTGGTACCTTAATGCAGAATAAACAGCACAGTGCTTGTGCTGTGTAATCTGCCCCTCTCTAAACTAAAAAAAAAAAAAAAAACTGAATCTGGCACTTTCTATATCCCCCCCTCGCTAAACAGACCGTGAAAATCAGGGCACTCCGGCCTGATCACTGGCCACCGGCCACCACCCCCCCCCCCCCCCCCACGCCGCTTTTAGTAAAATTTAAAATGTTTTTTTTGCTCACTGCCAGCAATTCTTTTATATCCTGGCAGAGCACACTGCATTATTCTTTTAGAAAAATAAGCGCTGTAAATACCGTTTTTAGCGCTGTCTTCAAGCCGGTCATGTGACTCTCGGGCGGTTTCCATGCCTACTGCAGGAGAGGCTGAACGGCCATGTGATCTCCCCAGCTGATGTCAGAGGGAGATCACGGCCCCTCCTGCAGTATCCATCCACTACAGCGGCTGCGAGTCATGTGACCGGCCTGACGACAGCTCTAAACAGGTACTTACAGTGCTCATTTTTCTATAAGACCGGTACAGTGTGCTCTGCCAGGCTCTAATAGAAAGTCTGGCAGTATTTGAGTTATATGGGTTAACAAACCCTTTAAATCGTGCCATGTATGCATATCATTACATTTACTTACGTTACATTTTTAATATAGACGTCTGATGTAAAAAGAAAAATCTTCTGAAATCTTGACTCATCAATACATAAGAAAAATACTTTTCTTTTTAATGGACAGATGTACTTTTAAAGCACATCCGAACCATTGTTCATGAATCCGCCACATTAGCCCTTCTAATATATTCAGGTTTATCATGGAAAATAAGATTCTCTTACTTTTGTCTTTACTTTACCATTATTCCTATACTACAATATGTCTGCAGACAAGGACGGAGGAGAAGAAAGCCCTCTACTTCACATACCTGCCTTAAACAATAGCTGTTCCCCACTGTGCCCAGACTCCTTCCCAGTCTTATAGGCACCTGTCCTTTATCTAGCAATATTCTCTTGTCAAATTCACCCTAGACAGGCATATGTGAGTGGGCCCATTCATTGCCATTGACAATGGAATTCCAAGTACAAACCACCTTTACTATATTTATGAAGAGGAGATAAGGGCACTCTGGTGGAGGTGGATAGCTGGTCAGAGG
Organism: Lithobates sylvaticus; assembly: GCA_028564925.1. NCBI lineage: Eukaryota > Metazoa > Chordata > Amphibia > Anura > Ranidae > Lithobates > Lithobates sylvaticus. Next base: position 95,782,929 of record CM053029.1, read on the forward strand.
GATGATAGTGATGAGGTGGCACTTCTGGCAGCACTTTGGTTAGAGGAGAAGCAACTCTGAAGATCTAAAAAAGAAAAAGAAAGGCGCCTCTAGAGCAAAGGGAAAACTCACATAAACTAGACACTTATACATAGGACCATAGAGAACGCAAAAGAAAGATCAATAGGGTAGCAGTAGTAAGTGAAGATAGGGGGGCAATAGGTGTATTTAGTCAGTAAAAATAAGTGAGTTATCAGATCCATAAGCTAAAGCTGCTCTCAAAACAAAATAATATTAATGGACACTTTTCTCAGAAATACGAGGCATCCATAAATATACTAAAGAAGAAAGAAGAAAAAGAAAGGCGCCTCTAAGTGCAGTATGCAAAATTGAATAAAGTGCACAAAGGGTTAAAAGCACTTACAAGATTGTTGAGTGTTAAAAGACATGATAAAATCAGGAGTCCTCATCTATGGCATGTGTCCATCCTCAGCATGATGGTAGAGAAGTGTAGAGCAGTCCAGCAGCTGTCAAGCGTTCTCATACGTGTTGGAGAGAGAACGCAGCAGGGAAGCCTGTATTCGCTGCGAGACACACAAGGCTGATGGTGTCAGTGTAGAGAAGGGGTCGGTAACGCGTTTCGGAGCATGTGCGGCTCCTTCGTCAGACCTACGCCCATACTCCTCAAGCTGGCTTATGAATGGTGAGGGGGAGGAGTAAGGGTAGGAGTATGGGCAGATGTTGAACACACAATGATAAGGGAAGTGACAGATGTATTACGAGGATGGCCAATTCCTTCAGGACTTCATTGTATATAGCACTGACGTTAATGATCCAATTTGTGGGTGCACGGTCGTCTTGGCCATCCTCGTAATACATCCGTCACTTCCCTTATCATTGTGTGTTCAACATCTGCCCATACTCCTCCCCTTACTCCTCCCCCTCACCATTCATAAGCCAGATTGAGAAGTATGGGCGTAGGTCTGACGAAGGAGCCGCACATGCTCCGAAACGTGTTACCGCCCCCTTCGCTACACTGACACCATCAGCCTTGTGTGTCTCGCAGCGAATACAGGCTTCCCTGCTGCGTTCTCTCTCCAACACGTATGAGAACACTTGACAGCTGCTGGACGGCTCTACACTTCTGTTCCATCATGCTGAGGATGGACACATGCCATAGATGAGGACTCCTGATTTTATCATGTCTTTTAACACTCCACAATCTTGTAAGTGCTTTTAACCCTTTGTGCACTTTATTCAATTTTGCATACTGGACTTAGAGGCGCCTTTCTTTTTCTTCTTTCTTCTTTAGTATATTTATGGATGCCTCGTATTTCTGAGAAAAGTGTCCATTAATATTATTTTGTTTTGAGAGCAGCTTTAGTTTATGGATCTGATAACTCACTTATTTTTACTGACTAAATACACCTATTGCCCCCCCTATCTTCACTTACTACTGCTACCCTATTGATCTTTCTTTTGCTTTCTCTATGGTCCTATGTATAAGTGTCTAGTTCATGTGAGTTTTCCCTTTGCTCTTCATCATCTATTATCAGCCCCACCCTCAATCCAAAGTTGCAGAGCCAGGCCAGATGTTTCTGGGAATAAATAGCCAATTACACCGTCCCTCACCCCAGTGAGAGAGGCAGACTTCAACTTCAATTTGTAGAAACTTCAAAACACATTTGCAGCAGACGGATAATGGCGGGCACAGACCGGAGAAATGGGTTTTTATGGTGCTTAGAGCTCCACTTAAATATTTACCATTTCTATCATTTTTGTGCCATTCGTGTTATATTTCATTAAACTAACATGCTAACCAATAGGAACCTTTTGTGATAGGCAGATGACATACGAGCAGAGCTCTTTTCCCTAATATGATAACGGTAAATTCAACACGAATTGACAGCCCTGACAAAAATTTCCATTGCTGCATGTCAAATCATGTGGCCTTTCAGGGCTTGTAAGCCACAAACCTCAGTACAATAAGCCACAAATGGCTGCTCTAAGTGCTGATATTTTTCTGTTGTGCTTTCTGTTCTAAATGGAGTTTCTGTAAGGATGGATAATAAAAGCAGCTTAAATTAATACATATATGTGACCTGCTCAGAAATGAGGCAGCCATGATTTTAGGGATTGTAGCAAAAGCCTAATAGACAGTTTAAGAAGGACTCGGAAAAGCTATGTACGCATGTTGGAACTTCTCAGAGGCCCGTATCAGCAAGTATCAGTAATAGAATAAAGCTTCGTACACACGATCGGACTTTAAACAAACTTTTCCGTGGATTTCTGTCCAAAGGGCGTTGGCCGTGAACTTGTATTGCATACATACGGCAGGACTTTTTCAGCCAACTTTCACCAGATCACGTGGTTTTTCTGCTCTTTACCGCCACCTTTGGTCAACTTCTGTATTGTTGTCTGATTGGTTCTGAGCATGTGTGTTTATACTTTGTACATAAGTCCTATGGTTTTCTGGACACACGATCGGACTTTGCTCCATCTGACTTTTGTTGCCGGAAAGTTTGTCCGTCAACAAAAGTCCAATGAAAACCGAAAAAGTTTGTCCGACGGAGCGTACACACGGTCGGATGTAGCCTCAAAACAGCTAATTTGCATGTTTGTTGTCAAAAAGTCAGATCGTGTGTATGGGCCTTTACACTGCACTGCTCCTTATTGGCAAAAGCAATAGCAGTTTAGTCTCAAGTAATAATGTCTGGGGTCACTTGACCCCAGTTGCATATTAGACCATGAGGTAGTTCAGGCTATCCAAAAGGCTTTGACCTGCAGGTGTCTATATAGGCCCTTGCCCGCTCTGATCGCAGTTGTCTGGGCAACTGGCAAAGGGCCTCTGCTCCAATACTTCCATGGCTCTGAAAGTGGTGGCCAAAGGAGACATAAATGCCAAGGACCTCTGCCTTAGCTTATTCTTGCACAGATACATCTAAATTGACTTTCTGGATTGCTATTTATTTTTTCAGAGTTTAAATTGTAAAGACAAAACCTTTATGTGCATTGGGAACGCAATATTCCCTAGAGATAAGTGAATGGAATGTAATGAATTCACATCTATCTACTATCGGGTGGATTTAAAGGATTAAAGCTGTCAATGTGCAGGATCAATCTTGGGTCTGTAAATCCTTGAAGAGTTATGATATAGCTAGGCTGGATTTCCATTGTTGGTTCCTGTAGGCATATAACCTTTGTTGCCCAAAGTAACACTTCTTACCTAGGATGATCTGTTTTACGCAGAACATTTTCGTGCACTGGGAACTCAGTGTTCCCAAGAGATGAGCGAATAGAATGCAATGAATTCACATCTACCCAGGCTCAGGTGGATTTGTAAATGAGTATGTTAATCCTTGAAGGGGACCAGGCCAGTAAACTTGAATTAAAATATTTTTTAACAATTTGTAAATAGTTCTACATAGCGCCCAAGTGTCCCATATTTGGAGTAATGGTCCTTCTCTTGTTGTCAATTTCCTCTGTCCCTCCTTCCTGCTCAGTTGTCCCTCGTTCTGTTCTGATGCAAAGACTTCTATATCAAAATTCATCATTTAACTGCAACATTTAATTAATCAAAACTGCACAAAGCCTTTCTATTCCACCTTTGAATTATTGCATGTGTTATTTTAAAAGCCAGTAAAAAGAAAAAGTATTGATATAAAAGTACTTGGGTGTAACAAATAATTTGTTGTAATTGTCTACATAATAGGATGGGTGGCATTAGGGGGTGTCCTTTGCCTACACACATATACCTCTCAGAAAGTTGAGAGAGGTATATGTCTAAATGAGATGATTGTATTCCTACTGATAATGGGGAACAATGTGTGGCACATAACTGTAAAGGGAAAAGCTGCCTATGTGTCTCTGTCACCTATAGGTATATGCCTACTGTGTACTAAGGGGTCTGGGTTATGGTCATGTACTAAACCAATTTGTCTAGTATGTCTACCTAACTTAAGAAAAAAAAAACAGCAACAACATTTCTCCTCGCACCTCAAAGGCAGAGTGCTGTATTAGTTTGCATTTTTGTCTTCTGATTGGCAGTCTCATCTATCTGTTTTATTACTATATTTCCCAGCATGCTTCTCTCCATTTATGTAACAAGATTGGATACTTCTGAGCATGGTCAAAGTGCTTTTCATTCCGTACATTAATGTCATTAAAAAGTACCATATATACTCGAGTATAAGCCGACCCGAATATAAGCTGAGGCACCTAATTTACCACAAAAAACTGGGAAAACTTATTGACTCGAGTATAAGCCTAGGGTGAGAAATGTGCAGCTACTGTAAGTGGAAAAGATGGTCAACAATGCCCATTTGCAGCCTCACTGTGTCCATTTGCATGCCTCACTGTGCCCATTTGCAGCCATAGGTCCCCTGAACTTCAAACTCTGTAGTTAAGGGTTCCTAGATGCCCCCTAGCTGCAGACAAATTTGGGGTCTCTGGACCCAAAGGGTCTCGAAATGACATTGCTGCAGATGGACACAGTTGACCGACTTTGGGGCCTCGTACTTCGGGGCCACTTAGTGCTAGGAACCCCAAAGTGGAACTAGCACTACAACATATTCAAAGCTGGGGTTCCTAGCACTAAGTGGCCCTGAGATACGGGGCCCCAAAGTTGGTTCGGAAAATGTAATTTCTGCAGCAGAAAAATGCTTGACTCGAGTATAAGCCGAGGAGGGCATTTTCAGCACAAAAAAATGTGATGAAAAACTCGGCTTATACTCGAGTATATATGGTAGCTATAATCTGTCTACTCTCACCTTGACCCTCTTTGTGTTCTAACATTGCACAACATGCTAATTAAAATGGCATCTGACAAAGGGCTCAAGAATCCACATATATACAGTCCAATGAAAGCGCCAAATAAACTTCCAAGAGTCACATTTTATTGATAAAATTGTTTCACAGCAGAAAAATTCCAATGCGTTTTGGGGGCCTAACAGACCCTAGGGTTCAAACGTTTTGACTGTGCTTAAATGAACAGACAAATGTCTGGTTTTCTCTCAGTGTTAACAAGTGCTGTAAAGGAATTCCAGTGTAGAATAGTAAACATACAGCACGGCAGATGGGATGAGCCGGATTGAAATATTGAACCTACAACATGGCATACAGAGTGTACTAGCAAAGCTAATTTGGTAGCTTAAAGCGGAAGTTCACGCAAAAAAATTAAGTCCCGCTGGTTTGCTCTGCCCCCCCCCCCCCCCGAACTGTAACCACAGGTCTTTTTGAGGAATGCAGCAACAAGTATCAATTTTTATCTGTACTCGCTCCTACTTCTGAAAAAGAATAGAATAAAACAGAATAGAGTAGAATAGAATACAATAAAATGACTATAGCCATCTTCCAAAATTCGAATTTAGAATAAATCGATTTGAAAATATCCAAAACAAATTCTGAAAAAAAATTATTCGAATGAATATGAATTAACTCAATGAACGAATCAGAAACTAAACAAATTTTTCCGTCATGCACATCTCCAGAACAAATGCCTATCTTATTAAAATTTGACCTTATGAAAATTTTGACCACCTTTGACCACCAAGTTTAAATGTTTTGCAAATATGTTTCAAGGCAATCCTGATTTTAATAAGTTGGAAGTTTGTTTAAACTTGTTTAACCACTTTCAGACTGGACCATTTTGCTGGCTTAAGACCAGACCACTTTTTGCGATTCGGCACTGCGCCGCTTTAATTGACAATTGTGCGACGTGGCTCCCAAACAAATATTTACGTCCTTTTTTCCCCCACAAATAGAACTTTCTTTTGGTGGTATTTGATCACCCCTGCGTTTTTATTTTTTGCGCTATAAACAAAAAAAGAGTGACAATTTTGAAAAAAACGCATTATTTTTTGACTTTTTGCTATAATAAATATCCCCCAAAAATGTATAAAAAACATATTTTTTCCTCAGTTTAGGCCGATTATTGATTGGTTTGCGCAAAAGTTATAGCGTTTACAAAATAGGGGATAGTTTTATGGGATTTTTATTAATAATTTTTTTTTTTACTAGTAATGGCAACGATCAGCGATTTTTATTGTGACTGCGACATTATGGTGGACACATTTTTGACACATGTTTGGGACCATTGTCATTTATACAGCAATGCTATACAAATGCATTGATTCCTGTGTAAATGACACTGGCAGTGAAGGGGTTAACCACTAGGTGGCAGTGTAGGGGTTAAGTGTGTCCTAGGGGCGTGTTGCTAACTGTGGGGGGCGTGGCTGTGTTGTAGACAACACTGATCTCTGCTCCAATCACAGGGAGCAGAGATCAGTGTCACTGTTGCTAGGCAGAACGGGGAGATGCTTGTTTACTATAGCATCTCCCCTTTCTTCCTCCCCGTGGGACAATCGTTTCTTCCTCCCCGTGGGACAATCGCGGGTATCCCTGCGGCGATCGAGTCCGCGGGACCCGCAATCGGAATCACGGAGGTCCCAACCAGCGCGCACGCAGGATGGCACCACGGCAAATTTAAAGGGACGTACCTGTGCGCCCTTATGCCTGTCCGTGCCATTCTGCCAACGTACATCGTCGTGCGGCGGTCGGGAATCGGTTAAGGGACTTCCCTTCAGCATGAGTTTGTTTGTTTTTTCAGTTCTGCTTTAAAGCAAAACTGAAGGCATTTTCCAAAAATTAAGAGCCTGACAGGCGATTTATGGCAGAAGGGACATGCAACGTCTTTTGTGCAATAAAATACATCTACCTGCCTGATCACAGTTCTGTGACATGCACAGCTCAGATTACATTCCATCACGCCACATACCTTTCCCATTTGAATGTCATATAAGTGACTGGGATGGGTCACCCTTTCCCTCCAAATAATTTTCTGATATGTTGCTTTTTGGCTATATACCTGATTTGCTATTACGTTTTTTTCAGACATATAAAGGCATCTGCTCCTGATGAGTGGTTTCAACCACAAAACACGTTGAGCTACATGGGATGCCAACACATATTAAAACCATTAATCACCCAAGTATGATACGCTAATGATATAAGTATTGTATGCCATCAATGGACAGGATACAAACATACTGACTGGCACTTTATTTACCAAAATAAGGATGGGTCATTGGAATGGACTGCTTTACTGTTCATGCATGTATGCATATGCAAAGTACTCATGTTATGTATATATATGAATTTGTCTTTTAACACTTCTTTTTACATTTTTGTAATGTGATATGTTTACAATTTGATTAAACTAACTTGTACTGTATTTGACTATTGATCATCTGCCTCATTTAAAGTCCCAAACCCCTCTGTTAATGTACATTAAGAGATAAGGTTTCCTGTTGATGAAACGCGTTGGGGTGTGGCTGTACAGCAGCCGAAAGTGCCATCATACACTGCACTGGCTATGACAAACCGAAAGTGATGGAGGAGTGGCCCAGGTGAGGCATCCATTGTAACATCCTGGGACCAATTCCCATTACTTCCAATGTTTCCATCATATGTCCCCAGTCTACCCTGTCAAACGCCTTCTCGGCGTCAATTGACAGGAGTAGACTGGGGACCTTCCCCATCCTAGCGGTATGGAGCAAAAGTAGAGTCCGGACCCCGTTATCCTGGCCTTCCCTCCCAGTAATAAACCCAACTTGGTCCGGGTGTACTAGTTTGCGCATCTTCTCCTTCAACCTATTAGTCAATGATATTGTAAGCCTGCATACCCACACTAGCAGCTTTAATGGAGAGAGTTAGTATGTGAATGCAAAGATTTGCTTTTAAAGAGGAAGTAAACTCATTTTTTTCCCAAAGTAAAAGTAAAGGCATAATGTGCTAGTATGCATCGCATACTAGCACATAATGTGACACTTACCTGCAAATGAAGCCTGCGTCATCCCTGCTGCAGGCCGCATCCATATTCGCGTGTCTTCCTTCTGGGGCCACGGACTCTGGCTGTGTGACTAGCCGGAGCCACTTGACGTCAGTCCTGCGCATGCACTGACTTTGGTAGAAACGGCACAGGCGGCCGTTCCATCAGAGCGCATGTGCCGATTACATCATTGGCGCAGTATACTGTAAATATATCCTAAATTGGGCACGTTTAGGCGATATTTACAGTACCTAGCATAAGACTTACCTATAGATTCAAATAATACAGGAAGATTTACAACCTCTTTAATATGCTTGTGAGTAGTATTTTTGGTGGAGTCTGAAAAAATAAAGTTGTTTTAGCAATATTCCATTTTCGGGCTTTCTCTTTTCTTTGCACATTATGTTTGCTCATCTGAGGAAGGAAGAGCTGATGACCCAGCTGGAGAGAAATAAGCGGTGCATAGTGTGAAGCGCGATTTGCCAATAATGAAAATAAGAGTCTTGATGTTATGGTGAGTGCATTACATGAAGAATGTGGAATTTTATGGACATTATTGATATTTGAAGTGGTAGTAAACTCAGCCACCTTGTATCTAATTAAACATTAGGAAAAATAGAGGTTAATTGGTCTGATTAATATGGCCACATCCCTTAGAATTATAGAAAACCAAGTTTCCCCCCTAGTGGAAATGGGACTTGTTAGGCTCAAAAAGTGTACATTTGTATTTGTATTTAAAAAGATCAAACATTTATTTGTCAAAAGAATATGCAATTAAAATTTTACAAATGGAAAGTACAAATTACCACACAGTAATAAAAAAAATAACTTGTATTAACATCTACGTACATATAAATATATGCATCGTTCAATCCGACGTGTTTCAGAGTCATTAAACTCCTTCCTCAGGGATAGTTTTGCAATTGTTGTAAGTATGGTCTACAAAATAAAAAACATATTAGAACATATATCGATATTTATGTGTACAAAGCATCCTCTTGGAGCAAGGGTGGATACATCTGCAGTACTTACAGTGTCTCCATGAACATTGTCAAAAGACGGTCACAAGAATAAAATTCTTGGACATTTATGGACATTATTGATATTTAAAGTGGTAGTAAACTCAGCCACCTTGTATCTAAATAAACATTAGGGCAATTGTTGAAGCCACCACAAGATACATTGCTATATCATCTGCTTTTAAATATGGTATTATCCTATATTTTTGCCTTACTTTTATTTCCCTGGATGCCTGTAGAAGCCGATGCCATATTAGCTCCTCTATTCCGCATCCATCTCGCTATTGCTTCCTCCCTTTTTCTATGGCACTGGCTAATCTTGCACATGCACAGTAAGATTTAGCGAAGCCTCGTTTTCATCCTCAGTTGCTAACTCAGCCAAGAATCAACACTCTCGTGATATTGCGCTGCAATGCCGTGAGTGCTGATGACCATAGGATGGCAGGAGGCCATCTTAAATGACGGCACACCGATTGTGCCTCAGATGAAGGAAAAATTGACGGTGACGTCAATAAAGAATTCGGGCTACATCTTTTGACAGGCTGATGTGCAGAAGATTTAGACATGGGGGAGAGCAAGTTACTTTGCACTGTTTATATTGAACTAAAGTACCATTTTAATGATCATGCGTGAACACTGGGTGTTAATTAATACATAATTATTAATTTGTGGAAGGATGTATGTTACAGTGCTACTTTTACCCCAAAAAAATATTTTTAGGGCTTATACTATTTGACATTTGTGATGTTTATGTTGGCAACAGTAACATAAATACAACAGATTTTGTGGTGTATAATACACAATTGGGGGGGATTTGTTTCTCCTTCAAGTCGCAAAGTAAATATGTTTGAGTATATCCTCAAACCCTGGGCCTCCTCTATTAATTGTGGCCAACACACCCATCACCCCACACCCTCTCATAGCAGCAATCCATACAATTTAGTTTCTATTCCTTTTGTTCCCAAAACCAGCCTCCCCTTCTCATGCGCCCCTTGGAATGCCCGCTCTGTCTGTAACAAACTCACATCTGTCCACAACCATTTTATTGCTAATGCTTTGAATCTACTTGCTGTTACTGGAACCTGGCTTCAAGAATCCCATTCTGCTTCCCTCTCTCATGGTGGTCTTCTCTGGACTCACTCAAACCCAGTGGACGGACGGGAGGTGGAATTGGAATCCTTCTATCCCCACAAAGCACTTTTCAGGTTCTCCACACACCTCCCACTCTTTTCCTCCCCTTGTTTGAGAGGGACTGTTTTCATATATTTTCTCCAATTTCTTTTAGAATTGCTGTGATCTACTGACTTTCTGGACCAGTATCAAAGTTCCTTGATGACTTCTCTGCCCTACTTTCTCTCTTCTGAAATACCCACAATCATTCTTGGTGGCTTTAACATCCCTGTTAATACTAACACTATTAATTCTATCAATGACAGAAACTCACTGCCTTTTGATTTCTGAGGTCCTCCTGCTACTTTTAAACTTCTCAGTCTAGCCTCCTCTTTTGACCTGAAGCACTGGATACATGATTCTACTCACTCTGATGGCAACACCCGTAACCTTGTATTCTCCATCTGCACCTTCAGTGTCACTTACAATTCTACCCCCTCCTCTCCTCCTCCTTTTCCCACCAAGGTTCTGTTCTTGGACCTCTCCTATTCTTGATCTACACCTCCTCCCTGGATCAGCTGATAGACTCCCATGGCTTTCAGTACCATTTCTACACTGATGTTACCCAAACCTATCTCTCTACCTCTCAGCTTACTCCATCAGTCTCCTCATGCATCACTAAATTACTCACAACCATATCAGTCTGAATGTCACACCACTTCCTGAAAATCAATCTATGCAAAACCAAGCTCATGATTTTTCTTCCCCCATATGCCCCTTGCCTTGACTTCTCTGTATAGATTGATGGCCCAACCATCAACCCATCCCCGCATGCCAGGGTGCTAGGTGTAATCCTGGACTCTGAACGCTCCTTTCGGCCCCACATCCTGTAGCCTTGACTACTACAACTCCCTCCTCATTGGATTACCTTTACATAGGCTATTCCCCTCTTCAGTTCATCATGAATGCTGCTGCCAGACTCTACCTTCCCAACTGCTCAGTATCCTCCACCCCTCTCAGCCAATCCCTCCATTGGCTTCCGCTCACCCAAAGAATTTTTTTAAAAATACTAACAACTTATAATGTCTGCTCCCAGCTACATAACTAACCTAGTTTCAAAATACCAAATTGTCCTCTTCATTCCTCCCAAAACTTTCTGCTCTCTAGCACCCTTGACACCTCCTCCCATACTCACCTCCAGGACTTTTCCCAAGCCTCTCCCATCCTCCAACGAGGATCCCGATCTGTCAAACTATTTCCTACTCTGTCCACTTTTAGGCGATCCCTGAAAACACTTCTCTTTAGAGAAGCCTGTCCTGCCTCCATGTAACAACTGTACTTTTATTTTCTCCATCATCCAAAGCTATTACTTTTTGGATCACATGACCCTCCCTTTTAGATTGTAAGCTCTAATGGGCAGGGCCCTCTGATTCCGCCTGCATTAAATTGTATTGTAACTGTACTGTCTGCCCTCTTGTTGTAAGGTACTGTGCAAATTGTTGGTGCTATATAAATCCTACATAATAATATTAACTGGTTGCCGACCAGTTGCCACAGTTTTACTGCGGCAGACTGGCTCGGCTGGGCGAAACGACGCTACCTTACGTTGCTTCACCTTTTGGCCACTAGGAGCACAAGCGCGTGCCCGCAGCGTGTGCCTGGAGCATGATGACCGCCGAGCACCGTGACAGAGCGAGAACCGGGATCTGTGTGTGTAAACAAACACACAGATCCCGATTCTCTCAGGGGAAGGGAGACAGATCATGTGTTCATACTATGTATACTATGTACTATGTATGAACACCGATCTCTCTCTCTTCCTAGACAGTCCAGTCCCATCCCCCCTACAGTTAGAACACAGTGAGAGAACGCCCCCTAGTGTTAACCCCTTCCCTGCCAGTGACATTTATACAGTAATCAATGCACTGATTGCTGTATAATTGTCAATGGTCCCAAAAATGTGTCAAAAGTGTCCAATTTATCCGCCCGATAAAAACCGCAGATCGTCGCCATTACTAGTAAAAAAAATAATAATAATAAAAATGCCATAAATGCCATAAATCTATCCCCTATTTTGTAGACGCTATAACTTTTGCGCAAACCAATCAATATACGTGTTTTGCGATTTTTACCAAAAATATGTAGAAGAATACACATTGGCCTAAACTGAGGAAAAAAATGTTTTTTTTTTTGATAAAAAAATGTGGGATATTTATTATAGTAAAAAGTAAAAGATAGTGTTTTTTTTTCAAAATAGTCGCTCTTTTGTTTATAGCGCAAATAAAAACCGCAGAGGAGATCAAATACCACCAAAAGAAATCTCTATTTGTGGGAAAAAAAGGACGTCAATTTTGTTTGGGTAGAGCGTTGCACGACCACACAAGTGTCATTTAAAGCGACGCAGTGCCGTATTGCAAAAAATGGCCTGGTCATCTAGCAGCCAAATCTTCCGGGCTGAAGTGGTTAATAAAATATTAACATTCACATGGTAGTGCAACAGGCATACACAACACACCACTCCACTGACACTCCATTATTATTTGCCTGGGTTAACATCTCTGTAGGTATGTAATTTTTCACTTTACATATTTACAACAGACTTTTGTATCTTTGAGAACTTCTCCTTTAACGTGAAGATGGAATCATACTTCAGATAGCTGTGGTATGAAACATGGTGGGTATACGAGTATGGCTCTGGCATTTAGTTGCTGTGTGCATCAGTTTGGGCCATTTCCGTGTTTATAACTACTGAGATATAACATTTTGGGAGGATGTCAGGTTCCTGCACCTGTTATCTTGTACAGCTACACAAACCTTGCTGTATAGAATAGCTGTGACAGCATACTTGCATTACACTCACAGATTAATTCATCTTTAGCTAACAGTCTCCTTTTTTTCCCCGTCTTTGTCTCCCGCTCATTCTTCCTCTGTCAATGGGGGGGCTCAGGTGGTTGTCATGGTGACGTGTCGGGCCTACTCAGACGGATAAACTCTGCATCCTGCTCCTGAGCCACCTGAGGCTGCAAATCTGAGAACTAATTATACAAAGCCACGGCGGAGAGACTATCTTGCTCCATATTATAAGATTACAGTTATTAGAGCAGGCATAGGCAGCCTGGGGCCTCGCATCAGTGGAACTGCAAGTCCCAGCATGTGCTTCCAGCCATTAGGATTCACTGTTAACACAAATGCAATAGACTTAGTTTGACTTAGGTTGATGTAATTATTTTAGGATGCCGCAATGACATTCTGACTAGCAATCCTGCTTATCAACCTCAGAGGGCAGAGAGTTTCCTATAATCACATACTTAATAAGGCTGACAGGCAGATGTCTATTAAATAGGAACTTCAGTCCCCTGTAATTTGGTCCTGCCTCCTCTCCCCAGTGCCGCCACCTTCAAAAATCTGGTGCATGTGCAGATGCGCTGAAGTGCCCTGCCTGGCCTTTTGGTCCAGAGACCTGCGTCATAGTTGCCCATGCATGGGTGGAGTCCCAACATATGCGTAGGCACCCTGATATCCTTTGTTGTCTTCTGCACATGTGCAGGAATCTTCCTCAGGTGCTAAGACGTGCCACGGGTCTTTGGCAGGCCTCAAAGCACTACCAGAGTGCCCGGAGAACTGTCAGAGTGACGTAGGAGTTCAACTCCTACAGCAATCGCTCTCACCTTGGCAAGAAATAAGATAGCGCTATAGCACAAAAAGTATCATGATACATTTTAAAATCTAATTGTGGAAATGGGAGGTGGGGAGGAGCCAGGTTTAAATAATTGTCTTTATTGTGAAGGTCCACTGTAAGTTCAACGTCTCCCATCCTGCAGCTGTGGCGCAGAGAAGGGCAATTGTGCAGCTCTTACCAGTTTTACCACGTTGAAATAAAAAAACAAAATTCTTTATGACTCTCCCAAAGTCTGTTGGCCAAATTACATGGGTCAGAACATTTCTCAATTAACCTGTCCCTATTCCAAATTTAGTATTTTCAGCTAGAATGTAGCAAGCCTGAGCTTTGTTTATGTTATCTGGGTTCGTTAGGTTTCTTCTAAGCCCAATGACATTGTTAGCTTCTGTCTGCTTCTGGAATGTGTTCTTCAGTAGAGAGAGGGACAAGATGCAATGATTAGAGGTATGAATATTCATTCTACCCTGACCAATCACTGAGGGCTAATGCCAGTGGTGTGGAAAGGGGATGAGGACACATTTTTGGAAAGAGCTTCTAAAAAGGTCCTTGCCCCCCAGGCTTTGCCTTGTAAGGATATGTGTTTAGCAGGGTTAATTTGTTTGCCTCTCCAGCCTGATACCTGGTGGGAGGTTACAGCACAAGGAGGTATGTTTCTTGGGACCTTGTCCCAGCTGGGGGTCTAAGCCCGGGCCCAAAATCCTTAAGCAGGCCTGTGTTAGGGCCTAGAGAACCAGAGAGATTGTTTCTTGTTTGAGCATCTCTATAGGGGTCTGCTATGTAGAAATATGGCCAGGAGATCTTAGAGGAAGATGCTGCCAAATGGACATGGCATAGAGACCTCAATACTCAGCTGTTAAGGGTATCTGATTGCTCACATGGTCCTGAAGATCAGTTGCCATTGTGAGGCTCCTACTAGAGTTTCTAGGGCCACCAACAAAGGTACTAAAAGAATCCAAAGTAAAGAGGAGGCTGCTACAAAAGAATCTAGGGCCCCCAATTATTTGTTCTTCAAAGACCCATTTGTAACTGGGAGGCTGCCACTGAAACATTAGAGCCATCATCAACTTTAATACTGGTAGGCTATTATTCGAAAAATGTGGCCATGCTATTTTTTTGTATTGCTGAATAAAGAATATATTTTAGCTGTTTCCCTCTTTCCTTAGATAACAAAGTCAATACATTTTGCAAAAGAAGATTGGAGGCCTTGAGGTCTGTCTGATTATCACTAGTAGGGAAGGCATGTAAGAATTGAGAAGCACCTTTGGGTGTCATTGCTACAGTAATTGAGGATATTAGTTGTCAGCAGCTCCAGCCATTTTTTTGAAGGTGCTGTGCTGGTACTAGGGGTATAATTGGGAGAAAAGTCCCCGATCCTAAAACTCATGTTGTATTAAAAGCAAGGACAATATATAAAGTAATGCTTAGAAAAGTAATGGTACATATACTAAAAAATTATTTCAAATTTCTATCACATGACATCACCTTACACGTTGAATTCCATGATCCTCAGTTTTAGAGTTGCAAATCTCCCCAAACTTTTTTACCAACAAAACACACAGAATTTACAGAGTAAACAGAGTATATTTTCTACTGACAGCTTGAAATGTGATAGGAACTATCATTAATAACTAAAACAAACATTTTAACAGCATAAACAATATGGAAATGCAAACACCTACGATAAGTAATCTGCCTTGCTTTACAGTTAAATAGCAAGTGTGAGAAAATGTGAGGATGAATAAATGGTTACTCGGGTGTTTGGAAATCAAAGCTGCATACCTCTCAACATCAGAAGTTGGGAAAAATAGACACCTGGAGGGGAATAATGAAAAATAAAGAAAAAAGTATGATCCTGCCAGTAGAGCTGTTATTTTTCCATCTTCTTTAACAGATCAAGCTGTCCAACAAAAAAGGCAATTACAGGGGTTGGGACAATCTATAAAACATTAAAAGGGGTGCTTACAATGGTCAGTTCTTTTTTTCTAATGCCTTAAATCTTTTTCCTGAAATAAAAAAATGCCTGTAACTGTTTAAATAGTGTTAGATGGATTTGGGCTTTAAATTGTTTGCACGTACCAATGTATTGAAAATCAGGAAGAACTCCGGACAGCCACACACCGGGAATAAAATTCAAAAAGGTTTATTTAAAAGCCTGAACCACTTCAATCCAAAACTCGACAAAAAGGGGGGTACAGAGCTGACGCGTTTCGCACTGTATTTCAGTGCTTACTCATAGCTTGTACCAATGTGGGAGCTAATAGATGGGTTGTGGCACCATGTCCCTAAAATACTAAAGAAATTACCTTGGTCGTGCTTGTATGCAATATGGGGGCTTTTAGGGCACCATACAATTGATTTAACACATAAATAAGAATATAATACTTATTTAATAATACACTAAAATGAAGCAATTTGTATTGTTCTGACCCCACAATCCCTCTGGTGTCACAGCTGGCTATCCTTTGAGCCCCTTCATCTCCCCTTGCTTCTCTCCTGCTGGCAGAGGAGTGTGGGAGCAGCAATACTTAGGAACAGTAGCGTGTCCAGTTTAAGGCCGCCACCCTCGCATTGTGCACAGAAGGCTGGGGTTGCCTGAAGGCACCATGT
This sequence comes from Lithobates sylvaticus, assembly GCA_028564925.1. Lineage (NCBI taxonomy): Eukaryota > Metazoa > Chordata > Amphibia > Anura > Ranidae > Lithobates > Lithobates sylvaticus. Next base: position 95,799,151 of record CM053029.1, read on the forward strand.
CATTATCCCCAGTAATACAGCAGAAACATTGGTGTCAGCTTTGTCCACACCTAGAGCACCAGGCAAGACTTACAGGGCATGTGCCACGGATGCCTTGGGCTAGTGACACTCATGGTGGCTGCTGATGGGTGTTTATAGGGGTGCTAGCAGATTGGTGGTTCTCTATGTTCTGGTGCTAGCAGAATTGTTGGGTGTGCTATATCGTACGCAAGCACCTAGTGCATTGGTGTGCGCAGCCTATTGCATTAGGGTGTGCACCCCAAGGCTCAAACACACGTGTGTGTGTGTGTACACTATATTACCAAAAGTATTGGGATGCCTGCCTTTACACGCATATGAACTTTAATGGCATCCCAGTCTTAGTCCATAGGGTTCCATATTGAGTTGGCCCACATTTTGCAGCTATAACAGCTTCAACTCTTCTGGGAAGGCTGTACACAAGTTTTAGGAGTGTGTCTATGTGAATGTTTGACCATTCTTCCAGAAGCGCATTTGTGCGGTCAGGCGCTGATGTTGGACAAGAAGGCCTGGCTCACAGTCTCCGCTCTAATGTATCCCAAATGTGTTCTATCGGATTAAGGTCAGGGCCACTTCCAAAGTGTTCCCACAAAGCTGGGAGCATGACATTTTCCAAAATGTCTTGGTATACTGACACCTTAAAAGTTACCTTCACTGGAACTAAGGGGCCAAGCCCAACCCCTGAAAAACAACCCCACACCATAATCCCCCTCCACCAAATAATTTGGACCAGTGCACCAAGTGATTTTTAAAGTGCGCCAAAAACCACTTTTCATTGAATAAAGTGCATCCAATTGCACACTTCCCAGTATCTATTAAATTTGGGTAATAAGCCCCCCCCCCCCAATCATGTTTGGGAGGCCAGCAAGGAGAGGCAGACAACCCCATGGTACTATGAGGGGGCCAGCAGCATCTGTGTCCACAGGCAAAGGTGGATGTGGTCAATCCTCAGGCAGGGCACGTTTTTCTCTGTTTAGTGTGTTGCCTGTGATATCCAGTCATAACATGCAGAGGAGGTGGTGGACTGTCTTACTAAACCATCCTCATCCTCTATCACCCAAACAGAGACTAGTGCGCAGTCTACTGCAGCTGCTAGAGCGGCTTATTCTACCTCCTTGTTCACAGCATCATGCATGGAGGAGTCAGCTGAATTATTTGAAAACGGCATCAGCCACTTGCGCCTTGATGATGCACACCCATTACTTGATTCATATATTGGTTCTGAGGTAGAGGAAGGTAGGAACATAAGCCCACAGAGAGGGGATAACACTGGTAAACAAGAAATTGTCAGTCATGTTCCCCCATGAACTTGGGCCAGAGTGTACTATAATTTGGCTTCTTCACATAAGGCTTGCTTACTGTGGTGCAAAACTTTGTTATTTCCATCCAAAGTCTGCCAAAGAGACACCAGAAAAAAGTCTTTAATCTTGTTCAGAGTGCACTGTGGCCTCATCATGCAGACTGGCTCACCAAGCTGTTAAAACACTTCCCGCCCGACTTATAGCAAAATGACGGCCAGGCGGTGGTTCAGTTATCCTTACTGGGCGTCATATGCAGGATAACAAGCCAGCACACTGATGATCACCAGGTATGCCACTAATGGCCACCAGGGATGCCAATCTGTCCCGACAAATGATGCCAATCAATGCCCATCACTGATGCCTGCCAGTGCCTGCTTATCAGTGAACCCATCAGTGCCAGCCATCTTTGTCCATCAGTGCGACCAATCAATGTCCATCCATGGCCTTCAGTGCCACCTATCAGTGCCCATCAGTGCCGCCTATCATTGCCCATCAGTGCCACCCATAACTACTCATCAGTGCAGCCTTTCAGTGCCCATCAGTGCCACCTTTGCCCATCAGTGCCCATCAGTGCCACCTATCAGTGCCCATCAGTGCCGCATATTAGTGCCCATCATCAGTGCCACCACATCAGTGCCATCTCATTGGTGCCCATCAGTGCCGACTTATCAATACCCGTCAGTGCAGCCTCATCAGTACCCATAAGTGAAGGAGAAAACTTACTTATTTACAACATTTTATAACCAAAATTTTTTTTTTTTATTTCTGTCTTTTTTTATTTGTTTAGAAAAAAAAAAAACTGCAGAGGTGATCAAATACCACCAAAAGAAAGCTCTATTTGTGGGAACAAAGTGATAAAAATTTTGTTTGGGTACAATATAGCATGACCACTCAATTGTCATTTAAAAAGCGACAGCGCTGAAAGATGAAAATGGACTTGGTCAGTAAGGGGTAGTGGAGTGGAGTGCCTGGTATTGAAGTGGTTAAAAAAAAAAATAAAGAAAGCTTTCAGGGAAAGTCAATTTAAATGTCTTTTTTTTTTCTTTATAAATGTCAGTTTTTCTGCAGCAGGTTCTATACACAATACAGATGGGCCACTTTACAGGCAGACTAAGGGGATCTCCCAGGCACTATTTTAAAAGGGTAACTCCACTTTCTTGGGGAAAAAAATTGCAAATAAAAGAAAAAATAATATAGCGTATACAACTGCGAGTCATAAAAAAAAAAAGTCATATTATAATTGAATGTTATTAAAAATGACCTTTCCTTTTCAATCTGCAGCCGCTGTAATTTTCTGAAAATGCAATGCAATATGGCTACCTGGAGGTGTTCTGTACACAGAATGTGTACTGACCACACCTCGGAAACATAATTTCTGGGGTGTGTGGGATTGTGTGTGGGATTATCCCACACACAATCGGAATATCCGACAGAATGATTCTGTCTGACCTATTCTGCCGGAAAGTCCGGTCATGTGTACGCGGCATTAGCAACTTGTCATCATCACTCATTTTTTCCCTTTATGATTATTTATGAACTGAAGTTTTTCATTTTCACATGTTTGTTCACTTGGTTCACTAGATTATTATTTTTGTTTTTAACAGTCTATTTGCCTTTAGTAAATCAACCCCAAATCCCAGCTCTTTAAAAATAACAACTTCCTACAGGGCCAGATTTATAAGGAGGCAAAATTCGAAATTGCCCTGGCCCCCTCTATATTAATTAAATATTAAAAAAAATAATAATATACAAAATAAATAATAATAATAAATAATCTAAAATGTATAATGAAAATTTATTTTCTTTTATTAAATGTATCTTTTTGCAGTAATTAGTAATATTTTGCGGCCATCATCTGTAAAACCCTGGACTGTATGTTGTATTGTTTTTCAAAAATCTATTTTGGTGGCTCAAGCAAACCACAAATAGAGCACTATGACTATGTGTGTGTGGGCATGTGTGCCCTTGGAATGACGTTTTGTCATGCATTTTAAAAATGTGTGACTGTCATTGAGAATGTAAACTCTGTGTATAAGGGGCCCTTGAACCTGAAGTTTCCCGGGCTCCCCAAGGTCTTAATCTGGCTCTGACTTCCTGAATGCAGAATGATAAACGTCCTTCTTTCATCCACTGATTCCTGGTGTTCATTTACTGTCTTGAAGATCTGAACCTAAGCTCCAGAACTCTTCTGAACTGTCTATGCTCCTCTTTAGAGCATTGGCACTGCTCTGAGATCACCCCTGCCTATTCTAAGCACACTACCATCTTCTGCTGCTCTCTAGAGCAGTGGTCATCAACCCTGTCCTCAGGGCCCACTCACAGGCCAAGTTTGCAAGATAGCTTAAATACATCACAGGTTGGCTGGATTCAGTTGCATTGGCATGGTTATCAGATAATGAGAGGGAGACACTAGTACACCTAGTAACTACGGAGGAGGTCCTCTCGGTCATTGGTTCATTCCATTGGGGAAGTCACTGGGGCCGGACGGTCTTCCAATTGAACTTTATAAGACTCATGGAGAGCTTCTAGCCCCTGTACTGGCCTCACTTTATTCGAACTGTCTGAAGGAAGGAGCCTTACCTAAATCAATGAGCCATGCCCATATAGTTTTAATCCATAAACACCTAAAAGATCCATCATCATGTGCTTCATATAGGCCCATTGCCCTTTTAAATGTAGATTTTAAGATTCTGACAAAACTAATTTCTAGGCGATTACAACCATTGTTGTCTAATATCATTGACTCAGATCAGACAGGGTTCATGTCTAGTAGGACTACAGATGTGAATTTAAGGAGATTATATACCAATATTCATGCCTCACATCTTAATACAGGTTCTAGGGTTATTGCCTCCTTGGATATAGAGAAGGCTTTTGAAACTTTGGAGTGGCACTTTTTATGGGAGGTACTCCGCAGAATGGGCTTTCCAACGATGTTTATAAAATTGTTGCAGGTTTTGTATAGAAATCCAACAGCTGCAGTGAAGATGGGGGGAGGATTGTCAACTTCCTTCTCATTGTTTAGGGGAACTCGGCAGGGCTGCCCTCTTTTTCAGCGTCCCTTTTTGCTATTGCTATGGAGCCTGTGGCAGAAGCTTTACGTACCTCCCCCAATATTAAGGGACTGCGGATTGGGTGGTTGGAGGAGAGGGTAGCCTTGTATGCAGACGACCTTTTATTATTTTTAAATGATGCTGGACCCTCTCTTTAAGGGGATTTTAAGATATTGGACTCCTTTTCAATAGTTACAGGGCAGAAGGTAAATTGGAGTAAGTCTAGGTTGTTCCCAATAGATATCGGGGGCCTGCAATACGGCCTTGAAGAATACCCCACTGCAGTGGGTGGAGAACTTCAAATACTTAGGAGTTGTAATTTCCTGTCAAGCTCCAGAATTTACCTCTTTGAATTTGACTCCGATTTTGGGAGACATTAGGTCAAAATTTAAACTATGGAAGTCTTTACCATTGTCTTTACTGGGACGTATTAATCTTTTAAAAATGAAAATTATATCAAAATTCATGTACTTATTTAGACACTCTCCCCAGTGGCTCCCTATGTCCTTTTTTACAAAATTAAATCAACTTTTTTCATCGTTTCTATGGGGAACAAAGAACCCCATGTATAAACGAATCACCCTGATGCGCCCTTGTGAACAGGGAGGTCTAGCCTTTCCGGATCGATATAAATATTTTTTGGCCACCCAGCTGGTTACAGCCGCATGGTGGCTAAATCCTGAGTTATATAACTCCTCCAAACCGGCTGGAAGCGGCAGATGTAGGTTCCATGGATGCTCTTAAGGCTCTTCTATTTAGGGGTCATAGGGCACCATATTTGTTGACTCCTTCAATGCTTATTACTATGCGAGCCTGGGAGACTGGTCTTAGATCTGAGCATTACCCTCAAGACACTTTTTCTCCAAATGCACCTTTATGGTTTAACCCTACCCTTCCTCAATTTTTTAAAACACTGGAGCCTATTGCACGGACTAAATATAATATAAAAATACTTTCTCAGGTGATTACCGATTGGAAATGATCTACTTTTTCTATACTTACTTCGACTTTTAATGTTCCAAATTCTACTTAGATATTTTCAGCTTCATCACACCTTTAATACACAATTTTCACAGGACAGTTTAAAGATTAAACAATCTGTTTTAGAACTAGCGCTTAAGTCCGAGTGTTTGGATAGGCTTACTTCGAGATTGTATTCTCATTTTATATTAATCTCTATCTTGCCATTAGAGGCTCTTAGAGCTAGGTGGGTGCGAGATGTACCAGATTTAGAAATGGAGGATTGGAGGGGTGTGTGGGATTCCCTCTGCAATCTTTGATATCTTTGAGAGATCGTATGATTCAATATAAATTGATACATAGAGCATATATTACGCCATACAGACTTAAAAAGAGAAATCCTGTGTGCTCTTTAGATTGCTGGAGATGTGGAGCAACTCAGGGGGATTTTACACACATCTTCTGGACTTGTCCATATATAGTTATTTTTTGGAAGGAAGTGGTGCATTTATTGAACTCTATCAACTCTGATCCATTTACGATCTTAATGTCTGTTTTGTTTATTGGGTTTGGTAGAGACTATTCTTCCTACAGCGTCTGAGCAAGCGTTTGCTAATATAACACTATCCTACGAAAGGAAAGGTATTGCGTTGCATTGGAAGAAACCTCGGTCTCCTACGCTCTCATATTGGAAACAATTGGTAAAATATAATCTTCCATTATATAGAGATACGTATATGAACAGGGGTTGCCCTAGTAAGTATGATAAAGTGTGGGCCAAGTGGTTGGATCAACCACTTACAGCATCAGGGGCCATTATACATAACATGAGAATTTTTATGATTATAGGTTTGGATCCATTGGGGAGAGAAGGAACTAATGCTTGTCTCTTTTTTTGTTTTGTTTTTTTCTCTTCTTTTATTTTTATTTTTTTTCCTTTCTCCTATAGATGCATTATTGTTATATTGGATTTTGAACTTGTTTTTATTTATATTTCCAGTTCAATGTGTATATTGTTTTCTGTTGTGATTTGTGTTGTTTGCTTGTTAAGAAAACGAATAAAAAAGATTTATAAAAAAAAGAAAAAGAAATACATCACAGGTGATATCATTTTCTGCTCAGTGATTGCAGTATTCTAGTCTGTATCTCCCCAAGGTAATACATAAAACCTGGCATATTAGTGGGCTCTGAGGACAGGGTTGATGACCACTGCTCCAGAGAGTCACACCATGTGCGCTTACTCACACCTTCTCTGATTCATCATGACGCCCACAATAGACCCTTCCTTGGTGTCCCCTGCTGCCCACACAGTTTGCAGGAAGAAATCCAACACGCTAGAAATCCTTCCCGCACACCACCCAATCCACAAGGCTGCTTCAATCTAAATTCCAGGCAGAAATATAAAATATTTAATACACTTTTTGATTAATAAATACAAATGTATTTTCAATGCAAGTAGCTCATCTGACTTTGAATCAGCTACCTATTATTAGCCCTAGCACTCAGGGACAGCACTAATTAAAGCGGTTCTGCACCCATTTTTGAACGCTGGTGCCATTGTTTTTAAAATTGTCTTCTTATTGCTCAATGCTGCTTTTTTTTTTTTCCACCTACCTTACGTTCTCCGCTGGTGATTGTTGTCCTCCAAATGCTTCCCTGCGTTGATGGGCGGGGTTTCTGCGGGGATCAGCGTCATTTCCCCTGAGCTCCGCACTGTCTCCTGGGATCTCGAATAAACCATCCCAGGAGTCAGTGCGCCTAGCCGTAGCGAAATCTCGCGAGATTTAGACGACGTGACGTCATCACGCTCGCCTTATCTCGCCTTATTCTAGGGCAAACAATGCCGCTCGTAGCTGTAGCCACTGAGTGTGCGCGGGAACCAGCAAGGAATGCTGGTTCCTCCGAATGAGGGAAGGAGCAAGTGATTGCTTGTGGGCTTCAAATGCCCACAAGCAAGATGAGATTTGCCGAAATTTGCTTTCTAAGGAATCGATTAGGAAGAAAAAAGAAGTAAAAGTAAGTATATTAATAACATGACATTGTTTTTACTCATTTAGGAAAATAAATAATTTTTTTTTGTCTGTGCAGAACCGCTTTAAAGGTGCTAATAACTAATATTCTAACAGATGGAAAGAGGAGAGAGAAGGCCTCAACAGCCCTCTGCTGCTCCTTTACTGTCCAATTAGAGGTTAGAAAGGTGACCAGGTTGAATTGCATAACTGTGGCTGAAAAAAGACAGGTCACCAGTGTGAAAGGGACAAATCTCAGTACTTGTTGGCATGGCTTCTTTTTCTCACAGAATAGGCGCAGGTACCCCCACCCCGGTCACCCCTTGTCTCCACCCCCTTTCCCAACCCCGATCATTGTCCCTTGTTCTACCCCCCTACCCACCCCATAGTACATCTTCTTTTAATCTAGAATAGAGAACCAAATATAATTTTGTGGTGCTAAGTAATCTATAAATTTTTTTGATGATAACAAAAAAAACAATAACAATAAAATAGATCCCTTTCAGCCAGCAACAATTGACCCCCAGCAACAATAGAGACCCCCCAGCAACAATAGACCCCCCAGCAACAATAGAGACCCCCGCAACAAATTACTGCCCCCCCCACCCACCCAGCAACAATAACCACTCCTTTAACAGTAAATTCCTCATAGCAACATAAGACATCCCCAGCAAAAACAGATGTCCAACTAGCAACAAAAGACCTTCCCAGCAACAATTAACCCCTGCAGTAAAATATCCCACCTGCAGCCAGCATCAATAGAGCATCCAGCACACCTCAGCCCCCCCCTGCTATTACATCCATTCAGCGCTGAAACCGAGTTCCACCGTATTCCTGCTGAAAAAAAGCTCCGCTTGTTGGACAGGAGAATAAATCTTTTGGCAAGTAAAACAGCTCCTATAAATGTATTCTAGCTTTAAAATTGACATAGCATCAGATGCATTGTTTATGCTACAGCAGGCACATGGATGCTAGGTAAGGTGTAAGTGCAACACTTACAGGTATTTATTACCTCTTACAGCATTCCCAGTGATAACGTTATGATATTCTTTTTCCCCACAAAGCCTGAGCCACCTTTGTTCAGGTATCGTCCATGCTCAGCACCCACTTCTCGGTTTGAAATTAAATGATCATAGAAATCCTGGAGCCTGTGCAGTTCTTGGTTGCATTCACTAATGTCAGACACAGATCTGCCCTGGCTGCCTCCCAACATGTCGACTGGTACAAAGTTACAATGTTGCAGTCTGATTACTGGGGGAGAGGAGACTGAGGAAATGCTTCCTGCAGCAGACTAATTTAGGGAAAGTCCCCTGATTGGAGTTTAAAGACTGCTTTCTGATGGTAAAGTATTGTGGAAATCTAGATAATGATAAAAGCGGAATTTAAAGTATTACTAAACCCACACCAGTAAAATCAATCTGTATATGCAGTAAAACATGCTTGTTATACTCACTGTGGAACCAAAGGGGTTAATCCTCTGCATTGTGTATAAAGACTGTTTGATCCTGTCTTCTCTAAACCTCCTCTTCTTTAATTGACTCCAATCCATCTCATGATAGAGCATTAGGAGTCAGGCTGCACATGCTCAGTTGCTGATGTGTATTGCTAGAGAGTTTTTTTTTTTTTTCCTTAAGAGAGTGCATGTGATCAGCACAGGGCCAATCAGCACTGTCCAGACAGAAGATTATGGGAGAATGAAAACTCCTCCTACAAGCATTAAGCAGAGACTGATACAAGTAACAAGACTGCTCTAACTGCTGATGAGAAAAGGTATTTAGCAGTTTAGAATTACTAAAATCAGGGTTTTTTTTTCAGCTGGAACTTGGTGGAACTCAGTTCCACCACCTCTGGCTCAGGCCCTCTGCTCCCTGCTCACCACTATCACTTGTAAACACAGAAGTCAGAAGTGACAGCTTGACTCTCAAAGGCTCCTGTAGATCTGATCTCCTGAGTGGCTCCCATTGAGCACAGGATGGGGACAAGGGAGATGCAGATGCCGGGGTGCAATGAGGATGCTGACATCCCCAGTGGATGATCTCCCTGCAAGTGAGAGAGGTGGACCCAGCTACAGTGTGTGGGGAGGTGTTAGGTACCTGGTAGTGCTGAGCCTGACTTGATGGTTGGAGACCTCTCTTACAACTCTGGTTCAGGGCCTGCTGGATTGGGGACAGCGTAGCCGTGAACTCAGCGGGTAGGAGTGTCCGTGTGGATGCAGCAGGCTGATGCAGGGTAGATGCAGGGCTTGCTCGGCGGGTAGGTCTGCAGATGAAGGTTCGGCAGAAAACCAGGAGGCAGGAGGTAGACCGACAACAGGAGCAGCAGCAGACGGCTGAAGTAGCTGACAGCAACGGCAGTAGATCAGCAGATGACGGCAGCAGCGAAGACCTGTGCAGGGACACTGGAGCAGGGATGGTCAGGCAAGCCGGGTCACAACAGGTAAGGCAGACAGGTAAGGACGGCAGGCAGGAGGATGGTCAGGAGGCAAGCCGGGGGTTCAGCAACAGTAACACAGTCCAGAGCAGGGTCAAACAAGCCGGGGTCAAGGAACGGAGAAGGTAGCGGAGTCAAACAAGCCGGGTCACAGGTAGGGAGCTCAGACAGGTTCAGGTTGGGGTCACAGGTGGGAGCTGAGATGGACAGCGCCGCATGCAGGCAGCTGTCCCCTTTAAATAAGGCCACTGGCGCCAAAGCGGCGCCGATCGCGCACGTGCACGCGCACGGGGGCGCGCGCGCCCGCTATTCGCGCACGGGAGCGCGCGCACGAGTCCCGCGGGCGCGTGCACGCGCCCGCGGCGCGCGCCGACGCGCGCGCCGGCGTTCAGAGGGACCAGGGCTGCCCAGGTGCCCGCGCACCCTCCGGCTAGGGTGCCCAGGACGGCTAGAGCCCTGACATTGCCCCCTCACAAGGGGCAACCTCCGGGTGCCCATTAGGCGTTGTCTTTCTGGATGGGAAGAAAGAAAGGTGCGGATTAGTCTCTTGGCATGAAGGTTGCATTCTGGCTCCCATGAATTACTCTCGGCCCCATACCCCTTCCACTTAATCAGGAACTGCCTCTCCCCCCTACGTCTCCTGCAATCAAGGATGGCCTCTACCTCGTACTCCTCATTACCTTGGACCAGGACAGGTCCGGGTGGGTTTGTACCCCTATCAGGGAAGGGATCGGGCACAGCGGGTTTCAGGAGAGAAACGTGGAAGACTGGGTGGACTCTCATAGAGTCGGGCAGGGACAGCTCATAGGAAACTTCATTGATCCTCCTCTTCACAGGGAAAGGTCCTAAGAACTTGGGAGCAAGCTTCTTAGAGGGACAAGCAAGTCTAAGGTTAGTTGTAGCTAGCCATACCTGGTCGCCCACCTGCAAGTTCAGCTCACCCCTCCTCTTCCGATCAAAGAATCTTTTGCTGTCCTCCTGTGCCTTGGTGATTGCCTCCTGAAGAATCCTGTTGTTGCGGCTGAGGAACGAAGCTGTATCCTGGACTGCCGGGACTGAAGATTCTGGGAGAAAGTCAGGGAGAAAAGACAAATGAAAACCGTAATTGGCAAAAAATGGGGATTGTCCTGTGGCTGAATGACTGGCATTATTATAGGAGAATTCAGCTAGGGGTAATAGGGACACCCAATCGTCCTGCACAAAGGACGTGAAGCACCTTATGTATTGCTCTAAAGTCTGGTTGGTGCGTTCCGTCTGCCCATTAGTTTGGGGGTGGTATGCAGAAGAAAGGGCCAGCTCAATCTTAAGGATCTCACAAAGGGCCCTCCAAAAACGGGACGTGAACTGGACCCCCCTATCTGATACTATATTGGCCGGAACCCCATGTAACCTGACTATCTCCTTAATAAAAAGATGGGCAGTCTCTGTGGCAGATGGTGTTCCCCTTAAAGGCAAAAAGTGGGCCATTTTGGACAGCCGGTCCACTACTACAAAAATAGCAGAGCACCCCTCTGAGCACGGAAGCTCGACTATAAAGTCCATGGACAACATTCGCCAAGGTCGATCAGGTGCAGGAAGAGGCTTCAAAAGTCCCCAAGCTCGGTTCCTAGACGTCTTGCTGCGGTTACAAACAGGGCAGGAGTCAACATAAGACTTGCAGAATTCCTTTAGTTTGGGCCACCAAAAGGTGCGTTGCACCAGCTCCACAGTTTTACGGCTCCCGAAGTGTCCTGCCAGTGGGTGGTCGTGTAGAAGGGTCAGGACCTTCGCCCTTACAGATTCGGGGACGAAGACTTGACTTCCCCTCCAGAGAAGTCCATCACTGGAAGTTAGGGTGACCCCATGGGGTCCCTGGGAACTGGCGGATGCCTCCCGGATTTGAGATAGCAGATCTGGCTGTAAAAGTAGAAAGTTTCCGGAAGATAGGATGGTGTCTGGGATGGTGGAGTCCTTGGGACTGTCAAACATCCGGGAAAGGGCGTCAGGTTTCACATTCTTGGAACCGGGACGATACGTAATATGAAAGCAGAACCTTGAGAAAAACAGAGCCCAGCGGGCTTGTCGGGGCTTGAGTCGCTTGGCAGTTCGTAAGTACTCAAGGTTCTTGTGGTCAGTGTAGATGAGTACTGGATGATTAGCTCCCTCCAAGAGGTACCTCCATTCCTCTAGTGCCGATTTGATAGCCAAGAGTTCCCGGTCCCCGACATCATAATTCCTCTCGGCTGGAGAGAGTTTCCGAGAGAAAAATCCCACTGGGTGCATGGCGTCTTTATTGCCCTGTCGTTGTGACACGACCGCCCCAACTGCCACTTCAGATGCATCGACCTCCAAGATGTAAGGGAGGGCAGGGTCGGGGTGACTGAGGATAGGGGCGGAGGTAAACAGTCTTTTAAGCTGATCAAAGGCCCCTTGAGCTTCCGGGCCCCAGTGGAAGCGTGTGCCCTGCTTGGTCAGCTGGGTGATGGGGGTAATGATAGCAGAGAACCCCTTAATAAACTTCCTGTAGAAGTTTGCAAATCCTACGAACCGTTGGATTCCTTTTCTATCTACAGGTGCTGGCCAGTCAAGAACGGCGGACACCTTCTGAGGGTCCATTCTAATGCCTGCCGGGGAGATTTCAAGTCCCAAAAACTGGATTTCCTGCTGCTCAAATTCGCACTTCTCGGCCTTTGCATACAGGCCGTGCCGTCGGAGTCGAAGGAGTACCTTGCCCACATGCCCACGATGTTGTTCTAGGGTTTGGGAGAAAATCAAGATGTCGTCCAGATAGACGATCACGAAAATGTCCAAATAGTCTCTGAGTACATCATTGATGAAATGCTGGAACGTGGCCGGGGCATTACAGAGCCCGAAGGGCATGACCAAGTACTCATAGTGGCCGAAACGAGTCCGGAAAGCCGTCTTCCACTCGTCCTCGGCCCGAATGCGGACCAAATTGTATGCACCCCTGAGGTCCAATTTGGTGAAAACCGTTGCCGATCTTAGCTTCTGAAAGAGCTCAGGGATTAAGGGCAGGGGGTACCGATTCTTGACCGTTATTTTATTGAGCTCCCGGTAGTCCACACAGGGCCTCAAGGACTGATCCTTCTTGGTGACGAAGAAGATGCCTGCGCCAGCAGGAGAGGTGGAATGGCGGATGAACCCCTTCTTTAAGTTTTCGGCAATGTAGGTCTTCAGGGCCTCTTGTTCTTTCTCGGAGAGAGGAAAAATGCGACCGAAGGGAATTTCAGCCCCAGGGAGGAGCTCGATGGGGCAATCATAGGGACGGTGGGGCGGAAGGGAGTCTGCCCCCCGCTTGCTGAAAACGTCCAGAAAGTCATGATAAGGTTGGGGTACAGATTGGCGCAGGTCTTGATCCGCGTCTAGGTAAAGCAAGGTAGAGGATGTTCCGGGGGTTGCAGGTAGGCAGTGTTCCTGGCAGTACCGAGATTGAAATTCTACCTCCCCGGTGGACCAATGGATCAGCGGGTTATGGGCCTGGTGCCATGGCATACCCAGGATGACCGGGAACAGGGGAGAGGAGATCACGTCCATGGTCAGAAGCTCCTGATGTTGAGGGAAAATTGTAGCGGTTAAGGGCAGAGTCTCTTGAGTCACCTGGCCAGACTTAATGCGGGACCCATCCGCCAGAAACACAGTAAGTCCTTGGGTCTTCTTCTGGAGCGGCAGGGCGTGAGTGTTGGCGAAGGTGGCATCCACGAAACAGCTACACGCCCCGGAGTCAATGATGGCGCTGGTGAGGATTGTCCTTCCCTGGCACTGCAACGACAGAGGAAGGGTAAGGTGAATAGTACTGGCTGGGCAGGGTGCAGAGAGAGGAGAAACGGATGACAAGCACTTACGCGTCTTGACAGGGCAACCATTCACGAAATGTCCAGAGCCCCCACAGTACAGACACAGATTCAACTGGCGACGTCGGGTCCGTTCCTCGGGCGTCAAGGGGGCACGTAGAAGACCAATCTGCATTGGTTCGGAACCATCTGAAGCAGGTCCCACGGGAGGTGTAGAAGGAGCAGGTAGGTAGCGAGTGGCAGGAACAGGAGCCCTAGCGACCATCCAAGCTGGGCGACTGGGCAAAGCAGAGCGTTCAGCTCGGCGCTCCCGCAGGCGACGGTCCAATTGGATTGTCAGAGTGACAAGGTCCTCAAGATCCTCAGGAACTCCTACACGGGCCAGTTCGTCTTTCAACCCCTCTGAGAGGCCCATGCGGAACTGGTGTCTGAGGGCTGCATTGTTCCATTGAGTATCCGCGCTCCAGCGCCTAAAGTCCGTGATATAGTCCTCAGCCGTCCTGCGGCCTTGCTGGAGCGCGGATAGGGCAGATTCAGCTGTAGCCGTGCGTTGAGGGTCGTCGTACAACTGTGCCATTGCCTGGAAGAAGGCGGCTAGTGACTGGGTCATGACACTGTTGGCTCCCAGAAGACGGTGGGCCCAGGACTGGGGTTCTCCTTGTAGAAGGGACACCACGAATCCCACCTTGGTGACTTCCAGGGAGAAGGTCCGGGGTTGCAGGGCAAAGTAAAGCTGGCAGGCATCTCGGAAAGCTTGAAACTTGGACCGGTCGCCTGAGAACCTTTCTGGGATAGGTACTCTAGGTTCAGGGGGAAGCATCACCACTGTTGGTTGGGAAGCAGGTTGCACTGGTGGTGGAGGTGCAGCAGCCATGGGGCTGGCAAGTTGTTGAACTTGGCCTTCCAGCTTGGTGTATCCCTCCTGCAGGGATTTCACGGCTTGTGTGAGGGCTGCCAGGTGGGAGCACATTTCCCGCATGGTTGAGGCTCCATCCGCAGGCTCAGTCATATTGGCTGTCCGTACTGTTAGGTACCTGGTAGTGCTGAGCCTGACTTGATGGTTGGAGACCTCTCTTACAACTCTGGTTCAGGGCCTGCTGGATTGGGGACAGCGTAGCCGTGAACTCAGCGGGTAGGAGTGTCCGTGTGGATGCAGCAGGCTGATGCAGGGTAGATGCAGGGCTTGCTCGGCGGGTAGGTCTGCAGATGAAGGTTCGGCAGAAAACCAGGAGGCAGGAGGTAGACCGACAACAGGAGCAGCAGCAGACGGCTGAAGTAGCTGACAGCAACGGCAGTAGATCAGCAGATGACGGCAGCAGCGAAGACCTGTGCAGGGACACTGGAGCAGGGATGGTCAGGCAAGCCGGGTCACAACAGGTAAGGCAGACAGGTAAGGACGGCAGGCAGGAGGATGGTCAGGAGGCAAGCCGGGGGTTCAGCAACAGTAACACAGTCCAGAGCAGGGTCAAACAAGCCGGGGTCAAGGAACGGAGAAGGTAGCGGAGTCAAACAAGCCGGGTCACAGGTAGGGAGCTCAGACAGGTTCAGGTTGGGGTCACAGGTGGGAGCTGAGACGGACAGCGCCGCATGCAGGCAGCTGTCCCCTTTAAATAAGGCCACTGGCGCCAAAGCGGCGCCGATCGCGCACGTGCACGCGCACGGGGGCGCGCGCGCCCGCTATTCGCGCACGGGAGCGCGCGCACGAGTCCCGCGGGCGCGTGCACGCGCCCGCGGCGCGCGCCGACGCGCGCGCCGGCGTTCAGAGGGACCAGGGCTGCCCAGGTGCCCGCGCACCCTCCGGCTAGGGTGCCCAGGACGGCTAGAGCCCTGACAGGAGGTACTAGAGCCGGCTGGGTGCTTCAACTTAATACAGCAACAAACGTAAGGTGGAAGATGGTGAAGCTTTTAAAGTGGTTGCAAACCCTCCTGAAAAAAAAAAAAAAAAAACTCTGCAAGATAAATGCATAGCATACTAGCTCATTATGAATTACTTACCCGAGAACGAAGCCCCCGCAGCTGTCCTCGTCTCCCCCTCAGGTCGGCGACAACTATCCCGGAGGTTACTTCCAGGTATGGCGGATCCGGCACTGTAATTGGCCAGGGCCGCGATGACATCATTCCCGCGCATGCGCCGGAGCCCAGTACAGTACAACTGAAGCAACGGCACGTACGTGCCATTGCTTCAGTTGGCTTAAGTGCGCATGTGCCGCATGACGTTGGCACATGCAAATACAGGAATATCTCCTAAAGTTTTAGGAGATATCCAGTGCAGCTACAGGTAAGCCTAATTATAGGGTTTACAACCACTCTAAGGAAGGGGGGAGAATATGGGGGCAGTAGAGGGGGTTGCCTGCCGAGGTCAAAGCTGAAGAGGGGTGAAAGTGAGATGTGGATGGGGAATGCAGAGGTTAGCAGCTGTGGAAGAAGGCTGAATCCTTCACTCTGTGTGTGGCGCACCCCTGAACTCTGTATGCAGTGCAACCTTGAACTCTGCACTCTGTGTTACCCCCAACTCTGCAAGTAATGCACTCCTGGTATTTAATGCCCCTTTAAGACCCTCCCACTGTTAATGAAATTTTACCACACCCACTATTTCATGCAGTTTGGAGGGTGTGTGTGTGTTTTGGGAGTGGCTCGTGGTTGAGTTCCTGCACCTGTTTTCTAAGAAAAAAATCCCTAACTAAAATAATTGCATTTCCATGTTCTGTGTACTGTGGGAGACCAGATATAGTGAATGCAGGCTCCTGGGTTTATTAACACTTTAAATGTTACTGAGAGGTCCTGTTTAATATGGACCACACTTCATTACATATAAACTTTGATTTAACTTTCTAGTACTTTATTCTCTCATCTGAGAAGATTACAAGCCCAAAAACCTCCCGTACAATCCTATCGAAATGGTAACGAGATGACGCACCAATCATCAGCTCAGCGAAGAACTTGCAAGCTGCTATTTTCAATTAAAAAATGCAAGCATGAATGTCTAGGGTTACTTGGGAGGTTTCATGTCAGTGATTTTCTTTTAAATTGAAAATCACAGTGTCTGAATGAGTCAATGAGCTGACTGTTGTGGCATTATTCCAGAATGGGAGTTGTTGGGAACTGCCCTGATACTGTCAGATAGGCAGCAGTTTTTGAAAGAAGAGCCTCCTAAGAGCCGGTATGAAATGCTCTCATGTAACACTAGGCAAAACCCAAAGTGCCTGCAACTGACAAGCAGTTCAATCACAAAGAAAAACTGCACTGTATGTGCTAGAAATGCACATACCCAGACTGGACCAGAAGCAGGTTCAAGTCTTGTACTCGTGTCAATACTATATGCATATATTATAATATATTGTAATATCAGTAATATTACTTTACTGTTACTGTTATAGGTAAATAGTAAGTTTGTTGCATTTTAACAAGCTTCAGATTGCAGCAAAAAACGTTTCTTGCAATGTTTGCAGACTGTGAGAGAGGAAGGGTTGGTCTTCAGCACAAAGTACCTTGGAGATGCAAGAGAAAGTTATGTCTAGGGCTAGAAGAGGGGTTGGTTAGCAAGAGGATTAAAGCTATAGTTATGCCTCGAACACACGGTCGGAAATTCCGATGGAAAAAGTCTGATCAGATTATGTTGTCGGAAAATCCGATCGTGTGTGCGCTCTAGCGGGCTTTTTCCGTCGTAAAAAATCTCAAATTTTCCGACAACAAAATCCGATCAGACTTTTTCCGATCGTGTGTAGGGAATTCCGACGGACAAAGTGCCACGCACGCTCAGATCAAATTACGAGACCAAAGCTATTGGCTACTAGCCTCTACGTTGTTCCGTAGTACGCAACGAACGTCACCACGTTCGGAACGATCAGATTTTCCGACAACTTTGTCTGACCGTGTGTATGCAACACCAGTTTCAGACAAAATCCGTCGGAAATAATCAGACGGATTTTGTGGTCGGAATTTCCGACCGTGTGTACGGGGGCTTAGAATTAGGGTTGATAACATTCACCACAGGCTTTTGGCAGACACGGCCCCTAACTCCGGGAAAACGTGTCCAAGCTGGGAAAGGGATCTGTAATTAGAGCTGAAAGAAGAGCAATGGGAGTGAATATTTTCAATCGCACACAAAGGCTAACTCAATGTCTGAATCCAAGAAAATAACTACAAAACTCTGACACGATGGTACCGTACTCCGGTACTACTCAGCAAATACAATCCTAACATTCCTAATACATGCTGGAGATGCTCCAGGGAACCTGGCACTCTACTACATATCTGGTGGTCATGCCCCCTTCTACAAAATTTCTGGTCACAAGTCCATGATCTAACAACGCAAATATCCACATATGCCCTGGAACATACCCCGGTTCAGATCCTCCTCCATCACTCCACCATATCGGCACACGCATACCGCAAATCTCTAGTAGTGCATTTAATTATAACGTTGCCAAAATGTGTATCCAAATACACAGGGATTCCTCTCATATCCCGGCCATCCCAGAATGGTTCAACCGCATCAATAGAATTGCAGAAATGGAAGAATTAATCCATATAGCTAAAGATACTCCAGCTAAATTTTCACACACCTGGGCCTGCTGAACTCACTTCCGAACCACAGATAACTACACAACAGTGATGGGTCACACACATAATGACGCCACGCGCTAACAGGTTTAAGCTAATGGAATCACAGTAAATACAAGTCATACTTTTAAAATAGACACAAGGCCCCCCCTGCCCCTAACCAAGGGACGAGTACGGGGGACACGTGTCAAGGTCCTTAATCACAAGCATATCAACAGCATGCTCTCTGCCTCTTCCCCTTCAACTATCATACTAGGCTGTCGTTTAGACAAAATAAGGCTTCTGGTGGAGGCCAAGGAGTCAATTCCCCTGCCCGCCGTCCCCCTCATACTCCTCTCCCCTTTCACCCCTCCCATATCCCCCCTCCTCTCCTTCTACCCTCCTCTACTCTCACATCCATACAACACCTTAGCTTAGTCCTCCAGCGTATGTTCTAACATCTAATACCATCTCACTGCTTTTGATGGAACACTCCTTTAACGCAACTTCACATCACTTCAACTCATATCCAACACTACCACATAATCTATTAACCAAGCATAAGAACCCATCCCCATTCTCATTGGCAATATAAGTTAAAAGGGGATCCCTAATACATAAAACCTCACCCCTTATGAACTTAGTGATAGAGGAGTTTTTACTTTCTTCAATTTACTATTGAAACGTTATTAGTTGTTAAGATGGAGGAAAGGGCATGCTGTTTTGTTCTACACGTATAAGTTCCATACTACAGACTACACCAAATACTGTTTTTGTGTTTACATATTGTTTACATGATGATATTGTAATCTGCTTTTATTTTCTTCAATAAAAACTTATTGGAAAAAAAAAATGAAGTAGGGTTGAAGTGATATTAAAGTGGTTGTAACCCTAAAAAAAAAAAAAAAATATATATATATATATATATATATATATATATATATATATATATATATATATATATATATATATATATCCTCTTCCTTTAAGGCACGATCCATAGCACAGTGTTTGTGTTGTGTAATTTGTTGTAATATATCTGGTTGATCCTGCCTTATCCTGTGTCCCCCTGTCTGTGTTGACCATGGTAATCATGGCTGCTGATCCATGATACTTTGGTCAGGTTACAGGATTCCGTCAGCCCGTTCTCTGCTTTCAGTCTCTCCCCTCTCCCCCTCCCTCCATGCCTGTTAGCATGAGAGCAATTGTCCTCCCTGTCGCTATTCTGCTGCAATATGCAGCAAATATTTATGTATCCCCCCCGGATTACACTGCCAATAACTACAGTGTGTGTGTTTTTTTAAAAATGAAAAATATTAAATACCTTTTTCCACACTGCCGCTGTGCGGTCACGGGATCCCCCTCTGCTGGCCGGCTGATGTCACAAAAGTGTGCAGGCTATGGAGAGAGTAAGTGTGAAGTTGTCATGGAAGTGAAAACATGAATATTTTACAAGGGAACATCTTGCAAAACTCTATATAGCCACTGGTTATCTGGAGTAAAGAGGGAATGGTGCTAAAGTCCATAATGGTTCACCAAATAACGCAAGAAAAGAGCACGCTTATGAAGTATACCTTTTCATGAACTGTAAATGCACATATCATAAAACCAGTATATGTTGTCAGTTTTACTTGGTTAAGAATCTTGTTTTTATTAGTTTTCAGTTAGTGTATGTGCCCTGTAAGCAGTGTTAATTTTGATGACTAAAACATTTTTATAGACTAAATTAATACTATTTTAGTTTACTAAAATATGTCTAAAACTAAACAATTGAGATGACTAAAATACGACTAAAACTAAAATGCCATTTTAGTCAAAGGACTATGACTAAAACTAAACTGAAATTTGACATCAAAATTAACACTACCTCAATACCATAAATAATTAACATATCAGATTTTTCACTCCAGCAGTAGTATATAATGATTTTGGAAGTTGTAGAGAAATGCTTAAATAATGCATTACAATTTAACTACACCATTAGGTTTTAGACGACTAAATTAGTCAAATTGTACTAGAGATTCAGTCGACTAAATACGTCTAAAACTAAAACAATTGCAGAAGACTAAAATGGGATTAAAACTACAATGCCATTTTAGTCAAAAGATTAAGACTAAAACGAAATCAAAATTTGCTGCCAAATTAACGGCCTGTAAGGTATAATAGGGCTTTGCCAAAAACATTTCAAGTCCCATTCCAGGGTTACTGAAAGGTGCAGTACATTACTAAGGGTCATCTATGCCTAGTGCCCAATAGGTAGTGGGGCACCACATTAACCAGAAAACACAGACACGGTAAGTGTTTTCTGTTCATATGTAACTTTTTTTTGTTTTTTGTTTTTTTTTTGTTTTTTTTATGTAACATTACAGAAGGATACAGAATATGTTACAGTGAGGCTTAATGTGGATGTTAATGTTAATATTACAGGGAGGCCTAAGGACACACAATATATTGCACTATTAATCATTTCCTAATGCCAAGTCCTAATTGTGCCTCGACTATACTGAATTTGTCTATACTACTGATACATATAGAGTACCAAGGCACTTTATCCAGTATGAGTGCAAGGACCACCATCTCTCTATATATACAGTATATATAATATATATATATATATATATATATATATATATACACACACACACACACACACACACACACACACACAGTATGATTGAGTGTCTGGGATTATTTACATATCAGAGGGAATGGTGATGTAACAAGTTCAATGTCACTCAGGTGCATGAATTAGGTTCTAGGGATAATAAAGTCTGGTCATTGTGACTACTGGGAGACCATGCACTAAATACACCTACCCTATTGGCTGGTACACTTGTTGGGTTATTTTTTTGCTCAGTAGACAGCAACCACAAGCAACCATGTAAGGGCCTTGTGCCTACCTATTTGATTGATAGCGAACATATTACAGTGCACACATTCAAGAATGACGTTTCCTGCAGGGCTAGTTAAAAACACCTGAACATATTCCAAAAATACGGGGGTTTGGTCACACTATATGGTTATATAGTGCTAAGCCCACTTACTGCGACAAAGTACCCCTAATTAGTGGGTCCTACCCTAGTAATAGAATGAAAGATCCTGCGTCTCAACCATGGGAGCCAAACTCCTCTATGTGGGAGAACTGAAAGGATTCCTCCTATACACTGGTGGCCACTAAATAAGAGGTAATGAAGAGGGGGAGGGGTTCTCTAACCCAAAAAAACCTGGTCAGGGTTTATTACAACATACAAACACATATTTGGGAAGCACTAGTTCAATGTCACTCTGGTGCATGAATTAGGTTCTAGGGATAATAAAGTCTGGTCATTGTGACTACTGGGAGACCATGCACTAAATACACCTACCCTATTGGCTGGTCCACTTGTTGGGTTATTTTTTGCTCAGTAGACAGCAACCACAAGCAACCATGTTAGGGCCTTGTGTCTACCTATTTGATTGAGCCCCAAGCTTGAGCCCAAATGCACATAAGTATTATAGCCTGGCACAGATACAAGTGGTAGTCCACTTTTCAGAGGATATTGCTTCAAACCTTGCTGCCCTCTGGGACTGGGGGTTTCCTTATCTCTAGAAAATTTTAAGAAAGAGGGTGCACCAGCCTAGTGCATTTTTCCACATGTATTTATTGCAATATCATAAAAACTATTCACAAGCATGAGATTATCAATGCGCTTAAGCAAGCCACCTTTCGGTAGCTTGAAAGCCCCAGAGTCGACAGCCTCCAGACTATGGGAGAACCACGCTAGAGTCCCTGCTGGCCGACACATTTCAAAGGGTTTTCCTTCTCCCTCAGAGCCTCAAGGCTCTGAGGAAGAAGGAAAACCCTTTGTAGCATATGCACACTCACTTTACATTTTCAAGAGATGCATTTGGAGAAGGCCTTTTATATAAATTTTTTGACTGAACAGCTTGAAACGAGTTATAGCCAAAACAGTTGACAAGCCTCTGTGTTGAAGATTAGAAAACACATTGAAGGTATCCAATCCTTGAGAAACTGGATTTAGGCAAGCATTGGTAGGCTCATATAACAGCCCTTTTCAACAATGGACCTGTTCTAAAGCCTCGTACATGGTACGATTGTTGGCCAACCAAGCCTCTGATTTTTGTCTTAAGGGCGTGTGCCAGGATCTTGTCTTGCATACTAACATTACACAATTGTCGTGCCACAAACACAAACATAGTGACGTACTACGAGGAATTTCAGCTCTTGAGCACCACCCTTTGGCCCCCTTCTGCTAATTTTAGCATTGATTCAGAGCATGCGTGTTTGTACTTTCGACTTTTGTGTGACGGAATTGTGTACTGACCATACAAAAATCTGACGTCAAAGTATTGTCCGCCAAAAATTTACTAGCCTGTCATCCAACATTTGTAGGCCAAAAATTGGAAAACAATTGTCAAAAGGAGCGTACTAATGGTAAGATTTTAGGACAACAGTCTGTCAACAGACAATTCCCTGCCAACATACGTACCACTGTGTACAAGGCTTAAGAAAGGGTTAGACAACAGCAGACCTTTCACCACCTTTCATATCCTAAGGAGTCTTTTTTGAATGATGGGATTGAGAAGGAATTGAGTAACATACACTATTGATTGCTTAGGAATTGCGTAGGTTAAAGGTTTCCACTGGTTAGACTGAAGTTTTAGAGGGCTTTTCCTTTATTACATGCAATTACCACTGGCTTCATTATCTATTATTTCCAGTTATTTAGTTTGTCCATAGGTGGCTAGTAGAATAGCTGTCAGGCCTTGATCCTTTCACTGAATGGAATTCGATCTGTGACACCCTCTCCAGAGTGCATTTGCACAGCTAAGCTCTTGTTTTACAATCAAAACTACCGGTACTTAGAATAATTAGTCACTTTTTCTAAGGGCCAGTGACCCTTGCAAACATCAGACTAAATTTACTTGCAAGCAATCCAAACTCTGTACTGAGCCAAAGACCAAGTGAACTTCTCTTAAGTATTCTTTTCACTTTTATTTTGCTGTTACATATGTATGTTTTTCATTTTTCATTTTATAAATATTTTTTTTACCTTTTTTATTTGTTAAAACATTTAAAAAATCAATGAACTGAATATCTGAACGCTCAAAATATAAACAGGAAAAAGTTAGGAAGCTACCATAGTGTAAACCCTGTCCGGGCATGGCAGCAAATGATAGACATTTTTATAAAGGTCAGAATTGCAACAGCTGATGCTATGAATGGGGCATGTTTCTGTTAAAATATTTTGTGGTCACTACCATGTGTATAATCAGTCTCAGTGATGGTCTGTCATGAAGGCTCCATCCGTGGCCGGCGACCTGGTGATCCTGCCAGTAATCGGCGCCTCAGCATCCCTGGTTCCCGTTCTCGGTTGCCATTGCGCCCGCAGACGGGGGCGAGCGTGCGCGGACGGGTGCGCGCCTCCATTGGCGCCAATGAGGCTATTTAAACCCTTCTGTCACTGACGGTCCCCGCTGTCTGCTCTACAACGTTCTGTGCTTAAACCTGATCTGAAGTCTGTTTACCTGTATCTGACCCGGCTATCCTTGACCATCCGCTCTGCCCCTGTGTATCGACCTTGGCTTGTCTGTGACCATCCTCTTGTCTTCTCCACCTGTACTGTGCTGCCAGCCTGATACCTGACCCGGCCCGTTTGACCACTCCAGTCTGCATACAGATCCAAGTCTGCCTGTTGTTCCAGCCTGCACACAGATCCAGCTTACCTGTTGTTCCAGTCTGCATACAGATCCAAGTCTGCCTGTTGTTCCAGCCTGCACACAGATCCAGCTTACTTGTTGTTCCAGCCTGCACACAGATCCAGCTTACCTGTTGTTCCAGTCTGCATACAGATCCAAGTCTGCCTGTTGTTCCAGCCTGCACACAGATCCAGCTTACCTGTTGTTCCAGTCTGCATACAGATCCAAGTCTGCCTGTTGTTCCAGCCTGCACACAGATCCAGCTTACCTGTTGTTCCAGTCTGCATACAGATCCAAGTCTGCCTGTTGTTCCAGTCTGCACACAGATCCAGCTTACCTGTTGTTCCAGTCTGCATACAGATCCAAGTCTGCCTGTTGTTCCAGCCTGCACACAGATCCAGCTTACCTGTTGTTCCAGTCTGCATACAGATCCAAGTCTGCCTGTTGTTCCAGTCTGCCTACAGAACCTGCTTACCTGCAGAGACTTACATACCTCACCCGCTGAGCTGATCCAGGAAGCTCTTGTACCAGTCTTACCATTCCTGCCATGCACCTGTGCCCCTCCTGACTCCTGGTCCTACTGTCCCATCATCAGGGGACCGGCGAGCGGGAGCCGCAAGGGAGGCCCTTCTCTGCTAACCAGACTCACCACTACCAGGGGGCGTGACAGTAGCAGACAGCCATGTCTGAGTCTGAGCAGGGGGCCTCTTCTATGGAAGGACTGTGCCAACACCTGGCGGGACTGACCGAGGCGGTAAAGAATCTCCAGCAGGGATACACCCGGTTGGAAGAACGGGTGCTGGCCCTACCACCAACAGCCCCACCCGGGGGAAGTCCAGGTCCGTCGGTGGTAATGCTCCCTCCAGAGCCCCGGGTACCAATCCCTGAGAGATTCTCGGGTGCCCGCAACCTCTTTCGGGACTTCCGTAATTCCTGTGAACTGTTCTTTGCACTACAGCCACGTATCTTCTCCCTGGAAGCCACCAAGGTGGGCTTCGTGATCTCCCTACTTTCCGGAGACCCGCGGACCTGGGCCCACCGCCTCCTAGAGCAGAAGGACCCCGCATTGGCCGGTCTTACTTCATTCTTTGATACCATGGCTCAACTCTATGAAGATCCCCAACTCTCCGCAACCGCAGAGACCACTCTGCGCACCCTCCAGCAGGGGCGAAGGCCCGTGGAAGATTATGTCGCGGACTTTAGGCGCTGGGGTGCGGATACCCAGTGGAACGACGCGGCTCTGCGTCACCAGTTCCGCCTAGGACTTTCTGAGGCACTAAAGGACGAGCTGGCAAGAGTTGGGGTGCCCCAGACCCTGGACACTCTGATCAACCTGGTCATTCAGATTGACCGACGACTCAGGGAACGCAGGACGGAACGTGCATCCGGTTTCTCTCGTCCTACCTGGATGCTCCCCAAAGCCCCAAGTCACCTGCAGACCGGCTCGGCCCATCGGCCTGCACCTCTTCCTGATTCCTCAGAGCCCATGCAGCTGGGGCTCTTGAGGCCCTCTCTAACCTCAGAGGAACGTCAACGTCGACGGGTCAACAACTTGTGCCTCTACTGCGGTGAGCCCGGGCACTACGTAAGGAACTGTCCGGCCAAGGCTCGTAAGTGCCCTCTCATGCCTGCTAGCTCTATGGACTCCTCAACCCAGGTCTCCTCTCACCTTGCCCTCTCTGTCTCGTTGCAGCTTCCGGGAAGAACCCTCCAGGTACCCGCCATTATTGATTCCGGGGCATGCAGCTGCTTCATGGACTCGTCATTTGCTGCCCAACACCGGATTCCCCTCCAGTCTAAGGCCCAGGAACTGTCAGTGTACTTGGCGGATGGCTCCTCCATCCGTTCGGGCCCGGTTACGCAAGAGACCACCCCACTGCCCATGACCGTCTCGGGCAACCACCAGGAACTTCTTTGTATGGACATTATCTCCTCTCCATTATCCCCTATAATCCTGGGCATGCCGTGGCTGAAGGCCTACAACCCAGTTATCGACTGGGCCACTGGGATGGTCTCCTTCTCCTCTCTATATTGTCAGATGTCTTGCAGACCCTCTAATTCCTCCCAGTTGGCTACTCTGCTAAGTGCGGACTCTGAGGTGGACCTCCGTCAGGCTATTCCCCAAGCCTACCATGAATACCTGGATGTCTTCAGTAAACAGGCAGCAGAGGTGCTCCCACCTCATAGGGCTTATGATTGCCCCATCAAGCTTTTTCCTGGAGCGGAGATTCCCTTTGGAAGGGTCTTCCCCCTGACAGAGGTGGAACAAGGCAAGTTAAAAGAATACATTGAGGAAAACCTCCGAAAGGGCTTCATCCGTCCATCTACCTCTCCTGCGGGTGCGGGCATATTCTTCGTGGAGAAGAAAGACCACACCCTTCGGCCCTGTGTGGACTATAGAGAGCTGAACAACATAACGGTTAAGAACCGTTATCCTCTCCCATTGGTCCCTGAACTTTTCCAGAGGCTTGGCACGGCCACCATCTTCACGAAACTTGACCTTCGGGGGGCCTACAACCTGGTTCGAATTAAAGATGGGGATGAGTGGAAGACGGCCTTTCGGACACGTTATGGGCATTACGAATATCTTGTGATGCCCTTCGGCCTATGCAATGCCCCCGCAACTTTTCAATACTTCATTAACGATGTACTTCGGGACTTCCTGGACTTGTTTGCCGTGGTATATCTGGACGATATCTTGATCTTCTCCTCCTCTCTAGAATCTCACCGCGGACATGTCAAGGAGGTCCTGGGACGGCTCCGTATCCACGGTCTGTATGCTAAGGCAGAGAAATGCCAGTTTGAACAGGAGAGTATTCCCTTCCTTGGGCTGATCATTTCAAGTACAGGCATCAAAATGGATCCCCAGAAGATCTCAGCCATCTTGGAATGGCCCACTCCGGCAGACAAAAAGGGCATCCAACGGTTTATTGGCTTTGCCAATTTTTACCGTAAGTTTATCAGAGGGTTTTCCGCCATTGTGGCACCCATCACCCAGCTGACCAAGCAAGGGACCCGGTTTCGGTGGTCTTCCGAGGCCCAGGAGGCCTTTGATGCCCTTAAGACTCTGTTTACCTCGGCACCCATCCTCAGGCACCCGGGCTCCTCTCTACCCTTTACCCTGGAAGTTGATGCCTCCGAAATCGCGGTGGGAGCTATCCTATCCCAGAGGCAGGGGGACAAGTCCCTGCTGCACCCAGTCGCCTTCTTCTCCTGCAAACTGTCCTCGGCCAAGAGGAACTATGATGTGGGCGACCGGGAACTACTGGCGATCAAGGCTGCCCTGGAGGAATGGCGATACCTCCTGGAGGGGGCCTCTCACCCCATTTTAATATTTACCGACCACAAGAATCTGGAATATTTAAAGTCAGCAAAAAGATTGAAACCCAGACAAGCCAGATGGGCACTTTTCTTTTCTCGTTTCACCTTTCACATGACATATCGGCCCGGATCCAAGAATGTCAAACCAGACGCCCTGTCCAGGATGTACCACAAGCACCAGGAAGAAACCTCCCCTGACACTATTCTGGCCCCTGGAAACTTCCTCCTCCTTCAAGAGGACTTACTGTCCCGATTCAAACGTGCCTCAGCAGGGCAAAGGCCCACTTCTGAAACCCAGCTACAGGAGAAGGATGGTCTACTCTGGTACGGGGACAAGATCTACACCCCAGAACAACTCCGGGTAACAGCTATGGAGCTATGCCATGACCACGCTTTGGCTGGTCACTTCGGTGTCGCTAAGACCACCGACTTGGTACAGCGTACCTTCTGGTGGCCTCAACTGCGGGCCGACTGTAAAAAATTTGTGGACACTTGCCCTACTTGCACCCGGAACAAGAATCCCAAGACCAGGGCCTGGGGTCTCCTTAAGCCTCTGTCTGTCCCAGATCGTCCCTGGAGGATGATCTCCTTAGATTTCATCGTGGAGTTACCCCCAGCAGAGGGCCACACGACGATCTTCGTGATCGTCGATCGCCTATCCAAAATGGCTCACTTTATCCCTATGAAGGGGACCCCCTCAGCTCCAGAGACGGCACGGGTCTTTATCAGAGAAATTGTCCGCCTTCATGAGGTCCCGGCTAACATCGTCTCGGACCGAGGGGTGCAATTCACCTCTCGATTCTGGAGGTCCCTGTGCCAGTCCTTGGATATTGAACTCGCTCTCTCATCTGCCTACCACCCTCAGTCTAATGGGCAGACGGAGCGGACCTATCAGACCCTAGAGCAGTACCTGCGCTGTTTCTCCTCCTTTGCCCAAGATGACTGGATTTCCCTTCTGCCCCTGGCCGAGTTCGCGTATAACAACGCCACCCACTCCGCCACCAAACAGACCCCCTTTTTCGCTAACTATGGGTATCACCCGGCATTCCTGCCTAACTCGCTTCCTGACTGCACTGTGCCAGCAGTCCAAGAACGGATCCAGTTCTTTTCCACCAACAACCAACTTCTCCAAGAAACCATGACCAGGACCCAGGAGTACAACAAAGCCGTGTTTGACAAAAAGAGACGGGGGGAACTGGTGCTTGTCCCGGGCGAAACCGTATGGCTATCTACCTCCAACTTAAAATTGGCTTGCCCTTCACGGAAACTGGGCCCCAAGTTCTTGGGCCCCTTCCCAGTCAAGAGGAGAATCAACGAGGTGGCTTATGAATTAGAACTTCCGGATTCTCTGAAGATTCACCCGGTGTTCCATGTGTCCTTGCTGAAACCCTCGGTCAGTAACCCTTTCCCCAACTGGAGGGCCATCCCTCCTGACCCAGTCATGGTGGACGGGGAAGAGGAGTTCGAGGTGGAAGCCATCCTTAACGTCAGAAGAAGGCAGAACCAAAACCAGTTTCTAATCAAGTGGAAGGGGTATGGCCCCGAGGAAAACTCTTGGGAGCCCGAGGAGAACATCCACGCTAAGAGTCTAGTTCAGTCCTTTAAGAGAGCCCATCCTGAGAAATTTGCCCCGAGGGGCATCCGGAGGCTGCCCCTTAGGGGGGGGCAATGTCATGAAGGCTCCATCCGTGGCCGGCGACCTGGTGATCCTGCCAGTAATCGGCGCCTCAGCATCCCTGGTTCCCGTTCTCGGTTGCCATTGCGCATGCGCGAGCGCGCGCGTGCACGCGCGCGCCCGCAGACGGGGGCGAGCGTGCGCGGACGGGTGCGCGCCTCCATTGGCGCCAATGAGGCTATTTAAACCCTTCTGTCACTGACGGTCCCCGCTGTCTGCTCTACAACGTTCTGTGCTTAAACCTGATCTGAAGTCTGTTTACCTGTATCTGACCCGGCTATCCTTGACCATCCGCTCTGCCCCTGTGTATCGACCTTGGCTTGTCTGTGACCATCCTCTTGTCTTCTCCACCTGTACTGTGCTGCCAGCCTGATACCTGACCCGGCCCGTTTGACCACTCCAGTCTGCATACAGATCCAAGTCTGCCTGTTGTTCCAGCCTGCACACAGATCCAGCTTACCTGTTGTTCCAGTCTGCATACAGATCCAAGTCTGCCTGTTGTTCCAGCCTGCACACAGATCCAGCTTACCTGTTGTTCCAGTCTGCATACAGATCCAAGTCTGCCTCTTGTTCCAGCCTGCACACAGATCCAGCTTACCTGTTGTTCCAGTCTGCATACAGATCCAAGTCTGCCTGTTGTTCCAGCCTGCACACAGATCCAGCTTACCTGTTGTTCCAGTCTGCATACAGATCCAAGTCTGCCTGTTGTTCCAGTCTGCCTACAGAACCTGCTTACCTGCAGAGACTTACATACCTCACCCGCTGAGCTGATCCAGGAAGCTCTTGTACCGGTCTTACCATTCCTGCCAGGCACCTGTGCCCCTCCTGACTCCTGGTCCTACTGTCCCATCATCAGGGGACCGGCGAGCGGGAGCCGCAAGGGAGGCCCTTCTCTGCTAACCAGACTCACCACTACCAGGGGGCGTGACATGGTCAGTGTTCTGGTTCTTAGATTGCTGTTGTCAGAGAAGTGCTGGCCATAGTACAAGTGAAGTTCTGGGGTGCATACAGATGTGCGGGTGTTCGTTTTCCTGTGTGTAGCCGTGCGTATATGTGTGTGCAAGTGTGCATATGTGCGCAAACTCACGTACCTACAGCTACTGATACTAGTGCCAATTGGGCTATTTAAAGGGGTGGTGAACCCTCGTGTTTTTTCACCTTAATGCATCCTACGCATTAAGGTGAAAAATCACCTGGCAATCACAAGCCCCCCAGTTTTACCTGAGCCGCTTCATCTCTTCGGCGAGGACGCGCTGGCCCTCTCTCCATGGGGTCCTGGATCTTGATTGGACAGGTTGATAGCTGCGCAGCCATTGGCTCCCGCTGCAGTCAATCAAATCCAATGACGCGGGGCCGAGTCCGGCATTCGTGTCTGTGGATGCAAATGCTGGACTCGGGAGCTTCTCCTAGGGGTTTATCCGATGCGGGGAGGAGCCGCGAGAGCCGCCGGGGGACCCCAGAAGAGGATGTTCGGGACCACTCTGTGCAAAATGAGCTGCATAGTGAAGGTAAGTATGATATGTTTGTTATTTAAAAAAAAAAAAAAAAAAAACAATCCTTTACAATCACTTTAAGCTCAGCACCTGTACTAGTCACTGCTGTCTGATCTACAGCATTCCTGTGCTCCTGTGCCAAGTTCTGTATTTACTTTTGTGTTTGACCCCGCTTGTCTTGACCATGTTGATCTTCTCCTGCCCTGACCCCGGCTTGTCTTGGACTCTGCCTTGCTTCCTGCTCACCTGCTTGCTTTTATGACGCTGACCTTGGCCTATACTTTGACTATTCTCCTGCCTGCTGTCCATGCCTGATCTGACTGTTACTGACCCAGCTTGTCTGACCACCCATCCTGTCTGCTCAGCATACCCTGACCAGCATGCTACTTACCTGGTCCCCACCAGTCATCTGCCAGCTAAGTGCCCGCCAGCCTGCTTGCACCAGTTATCTGCCGGCCAAACAACTGCCAGTCTGCCATCTGCCAGCTCAGAATCTGCTGCACCTGTTGCCATCTTCTGTCCTGGCCATCTGATCCATCCCAGGCGAAGCTCCAGCCACTTACCTGCGCAGTCTACCAGACACCACACAGGCACTCGCACCTCACTGTGCTTTTGCAACTGCTGTCTCACCACCAGTGGTCACTGATCAGAGTCTAAGAGAGTCCTCCCTCTGTTACACCACTTGTACCTATAGGTAAGCTTTTAAGGCTTACCTGTAGGTACTGTAAATATCTCCTAAACTTGTACAGTTTAGGAGATATTCACTATACTGTATGTGCTGCTGCTGATGCCATCGGCGCATGCCCACTGAAAAAACAGCCCGCTCGTACAGTTTCCTTAGTACCCGTGGCATAAATGTCAGCACCCGTGTGCATACGAGGGAGTGAAGTAATCGCAGCTCCGGCCAATCACAGCTGCAGCAAACACCAACTCTCTTATCAATTCTATTTACCCACCATCTCCCAAGGAGCTAGCATTAGTATGAAACATCTCATCCTTCCAAGCTTTAATACAGTTACTTGAGGTAACTCTGGAAGTAACTCCAGTGAAAAATGGCCATGGGAGCGGAGTGCGGGCAGCACTGCAGGGCATTGTTCTAAGGTAAGTATTTCATAACTGCTTGCATTGCATACTAACTCATTATGCCTTTGTTTTGCAGGGGTTTTTTTGGGGGGGGGGGGGGGTTGGAGGTTTACAACCTCTTTAACGTCAGGCTCTACAACCAAAGTTGTACCTTTAGCTGGAAAATCTCTGCACAGGGTGAGGCTTTGTAACCACCATAGTGGATCCTCAAGGTTTTGATGGTTGGTCCTTTATGCTGATTTCATTTCACCAGGTTGTGCAGTCTTTATGTCTCTCTTTAGCTGAGGAAAAGACAGAAGACCTGTAGTCTTTACTTTATTACAGTTATTGCTTTCCGGGGGATCAAGACTGATTCTGTTAACATGGTATTGTGTTTGCTAGCTGAAAAGTTGTCTAGCTTACATTGGCTTGTGACAAGGACCTACAGAGTTGAAACTAAAATAGCTGCAGGTATTTATTGGGCATTTGCACTATAGAAGTATAAAGAGAGGGAGATCTTAGACCACAGTACATAAATACAAAAGACAATTGTCTTTAAATCAGTAATCTATAAAAAGAAATCTAAAAATGATAGGGACAAAAATGTACATAAAAGACAAGACATACCGAGGCCTCAGCAAATATTGGAAAACTTACATAACATTTTCATATTATTAAATCTGAAACTCAAAAATGTCTAATAGAACTCTAGCCTGGGAGACCTGAAATAAAAAAAAGTAAAAAAAATAGTCTCCAATATTTACCGGTAATTGTCTTTATATTTAAGAGGCTCTGTTCATGCAATACTGTGCCTCATATATGAACCCATGCGTCAAAGTTGTTTGACAAAAGTATCCCAAATCAATTAGCACTATATTAAGAGTATTGTGCATTCAGATGGACATAAAGCTCTAATTATGCAAAAGGTTCAGGATGTGTTGAATAAAAACACTTAGGCAGGTCATACACTGAGCATATTTCTTTCCTGCAACCAAGGGTTTGCTTGATTTCCCCATCAACACAGACAGACAGTATTGATGCAGGAATCCCTCCTGCCAGGCCATTGTCTTCTTCTGGCAGGGGGGCAGGGGGAAGACAGTGATTATCGCTAGCGGCAATAGCAATAATCGCAAGGGAATCTGGCATGCTGATTGTACCCAAGTTGATTGATCGATCAACTTGGTACATTCAGCCGGCCCATTAACGATTCAAATTCAAACTGTATATGGCCAGCCTTAGGCCTCTTTTACACTTGCCCAGCCTTGGATCGCTCTACAAAGGGATTTTGACAGGGGACAAGGAGGTATTACATTACCTCCTTACTGCCTGTTTTAAGCCCTTAAACCTAAAACCAGTGAACCACAATCGTGTGCGTGGCATGTGGTTGCTGAGCATTCATTTATATGGGTCACGTTTGGCAGGTGGTACTGTCCACCAAACACGACATCGGGGATAATTTTTTTGTACTGCTTGCCTTTGCAGTTTAGGGGCAGAGGTTAGGGGCCTGTAAAAATGCTGCTCAATCACTTGTTTTCATCACTGCCTCCAACCTCCAAGTGTAAACCAAGCTTTAGTTCTTGGGCCAAAAGTCATACCTTATACCTTTTGTTATAGATATTTGATTTTTGTACAATTCCTACAGGTGGAGTCCTTTGAACAAAAATCACTCTTTATCGTGAGTGAGAAAGATGATTTGGCAGATTTCTGGGAATTAATAATCTATATGACAGTGAAGAGAATATTCAGTAACATTGTTAAGTATTTTTCTCAAGCTGTACACTAATGCAGCAGGGATAAGCAAAATTGAGAGCTTTCTTTTCTTCGAAGTTTTGCAACAATCAAGATTTTACCATTTTGGCTAAATGATTGTTGTCAAATGGGAAGTTAAAATTAAGAAGGTTTTTGTTTTTTAAGGTTGCAAAGGGCAACAAATGATTATGGGAGCTCCTTTCAACTATCAAAGGCCTGTTCTTTTCCTAGTAAATTGCCTCATTAGCCTCACTTTTTTACATTTATTTCACACAATAAAAAATAAAAAAAGGGGGAAATCAGTCAGATTTCGTTTCAAAAACGTTTTTTATATTAATTCTTTTAACTGTTTTTTGTACAAAAAATAAATGTGGAATGAAAGGTACAAAAGTGCAATAATAAAAAATCTATTTTGTTTTTCAATGTTTCATTCTTGTTGCATGGTACTGGCTTTATACATTTCTGAAATCATATGTAGTTATCCTCAATTACTGTATTATGAGAAACTGTTTTCGTCTTTAGGCAAATCTTTGAGCCTAGATAGAAATACAATTCCAACCTATTAAAGAAATAGTGGTAGAAATAGGAGGAGATGGCCATTTCCCCTCTAAATAGTACCGTAGGCTGACCAGCTAGCATAAGATAAAAATAATATGATAGAGAAAAGAAAAAAAGAAGGGAGGAAAGGAGTCATTCAAATTGGGCCTTAGGAGTCCACCAAAGAATACTATCAACGGTACCAAGTTTTATCAAATTTATTTTTGATATTATTTAGTGCATGTGAATTTATCAATAATACAGTGTCAGATTTAATAGGAAATATGGATGTTAGGCCCATGTGCATGGCTGAAGATGGTGGAATCCTGAAGCCTGAGCTCCGCACCACGCTAGCCATAAAGTGCTGATAGCAGCCAATATAGGACATCACTGATGTTCTTCAACAGTTCCAGTAATACTCTGCCAAGATGGCAAAAGGCTGGCAGAAAAAGCCTGCTATAAAACTACCCGATGTGAGATCTTCAGCTGCCTTGAAAATCAATATGGCTTCTGCAGTCCAGCTACCTCCACAGCAGTAGGCTGCCATAGCACTGGACATCGAGGACGCACAAAAATAGTCCTCAGGCAGGTGAGCTCACCCAACT
Organism: Lithobates sylvaticus; assembly: GCA_028564925.1. Lineage (NCBI taxonomy): Eukaryota > Metazoa > Chordata > Amphibia > Anura > Ranidae > Lithobates > Lithobates sylvaticus. The sequence goes on from CM053029.1 coordinate 95,833,397, forward strand.
TCTTCCAATGAGGATTTTCCTTGTAGGAGTTCAGCCATGCACACAGAGCTTTCGCCCTCACTTCATCCACATGTTAGCACAAGGGACAATCTGCAAGCCTCACGCAAGCCTCACTTGTATATTGCCAAGGATCATGCAAAAATCATCTAAAAAAAGCCTCAGATATTCAACTCAGAGGATATTTACCCCTTACATAAGCTTTGGACAGCTGTCCTGGCTTCTCAATGTCCTGCCTATAAGCCTTATAGGCTGGAGACTTGGCAGATTTATAGTCTACTGTTTTAAACGTCAAGTTGATGAACAAGCCAAGGGTTGATAACGAGTAGCAGTGAAGTTGTTGACAACACAACAGCAGGTATGCAAGGAGCAAGATATTGGCTAGAAAGAGTATAATAATCTGTAAAAGTGCAGAGTCATGGCTTAAATCAGGAAGTTCTTGGGAGGAGCAAAGAGTTCAAGGTTCACCAGAAACAAAATACAAGGCAAGGTTGTCTAAGGGATCAGGCAGTGAGTTGTCCAGCATCTCAGGTGGTACAGCACAAAGAGCAACAGCCAGACACTGCAGAGGTCCCAGGTTCAGGTCCAGACCCTGACATGAGGTCTCTTCAGACAGGAAGTAAAACCCACTTTTACTGAACACCATGACTACACTCAACATGACACCACCAATTAAAACTTTAATTCACAAAACACAGGGCCTAAATTCATCTGTCAAAAGGTTGTATTTATCTTGTAGGATGTATCTTACACTCTCATTCAATGGGACTGGCACACTTCTTTGACAGGGTTTTTTTTCTTCCTCATATAAGCCTAATTTTCTACACAAACACTACTTGCATCATATTTGGTGAATGCACCAGATAAAAAAAAAGAGGAGCGGTCATTTACTTCTCTGGAAACATATCTTTAGATTCAACGGTCACATCCATTTCCTATTATGCGCCCAGTTGTTGTTCTTTGTATTCTATTTTACAGTTTATTTTAACATACTGAAGAAGTAGGCTTGATTGGTGAGGATTCCTATATGGCGCTGGACTTGGTCCTCCAAACAAGACAAGGCTTTCCTCAAACACCCATCTAAATTAGTTTCCAAAATTCGCCAAAATGTTTTTCAATCATAACCCGATTGATGTCTGGAGCAAGCTCAACCCAACCACATGGGACTATACCGACTAATAACAGGTGCATTCTACTTACTCATAAATTTACCAGATCATCCTTTTCACACTTGCCTTCAGTCCTCACAGCTTAAGTTACTGAAGTGCCTTGGTCAGACCACTCCCCAGCAACCTTAGCTTACCACTGAAAACAAAACACCAATTTAAGTCTAAATATTATATATAATTTAATAAAGCACGCCTCAAGAACCCTTATATCTGTTTTGATATCAAATTGTACTGTAAAGAATTGTTCACTCTAAATACACCTGAAGAGACTTTCCTCACAGTTAGCTGGGCAGCTCACAAAGCTGCCATCAGGGTGCCTTTTATCCAAAATGCCATTTGTTTAAAAAAAAAACAAAAAAAAAACAGGCAAGCACTTATTGAACAAAAATAATTACTTTGTCTCGGTTACCCAAAGAACATAAGCAAAACCTAAACTTTGATCTTTGCAGCAAGACTGACACCACAAGATTGGAACTTAATATTTGTTTTACTACAAAAGGTTGAAAAAAGCCTTTGTTGGGCAAATGCTAAATTTTACACCCAATCGGACCAGCCAGGCATGCTTCTTGCAAGAAAATGTATCCCAATCTTTACAGACTGCAATCCCTAAACTTTGAAATATTATAGGGAAATCCAACTGACCAAACTAACAGCTAGTATTCTACTATCTGCAAACTGGATAGGAGAACTATGGAATCACAAAGAAGGTGCTCCTCATTCCATAGAGCTCTTTATGTGGTTGCCATTAACTGCTTACCGACCAGCGCATGCCGACGGCAGAATGGCACTGGCAGGCAAAAGGACATACAGCTATGTCCCCTTTTCAGAAGCAGTGTCACGAGCACGTGCGCGCCGCCAAAGGTGCAGGCATGTGTACCGCGGTCTCCGTGACTGCGGGTCTCGTGGACTCGATTTCCGCCGGGTGCCCACGATCTTGTCACAGAGAGGAAGAATGGGGAGATGCTTTTGTAAACAAAGCATTTCCCAATTCTGCCTAGTAACAGGACAGTGATCACAGCTCTCTGTCATCGAGAGCAGTGATCACTGTCCTGTGTGTTGAAGTCCAGCCCCCTCACAGTTAGAATCACTCCCTAGGGCACACTTAACCCCTTCACTGCCCTCTAGTGGTTAACCCCTTAACTGCCAGTGTCATTTACACAGTAATCAATGCATTTTTATTGCACTGATTGCTGTATAAATGCCAATGGTACCAAAATAGTGTCAAAAATGTCTGATGTGTCCGCCATAATGTCGCAGTCCCGATAAAAATCTCAGATCACAGGGGAGGAAATGATACACGAAGGACACACATAACCAAAGAATTACAACCACAGTGGCCTTAATATACAAAGATTTATTTATTTTTGAAATTGTCGTTGCAGTTATTGATGTATAAGCAATGAATATAACAGAATGCAAGGCCATCCAGCATTGCTTCTTACATGCCCTTCACAGATATATGATATATGTTATGTTTGAAAGCTGAAAAAAACTTTTTTGTCTGTGTGTTTTGTGTTGTTTTTCAATAAAAATTATCTAATTTAAAAAAAAAAAAAAAAATCGCAGATCGCCACCATTACTACTAAAAAAAAAATTAATAATAAAAATGCCATAAAACTATCCGCTATTTTGTAGACTCTAAAAATTTTTAGGCAAACCAATCAATATATACGCTTATTGCGATTTTTTTTTACCAAAAATATGTAGAAGAATACATATCGGCCTAAACTAAGGGAAAAAAAAATATTTTTTTATATATTTTTGGGTATATTTATTATAGCAAAAGTAAAAATATTGCTTTTTTTCAAAATCGTTGCTCATTTTTTGTTTATAGCGCAAAAAATAAAAACCGCGGAGGCGATCAAATACCACCAAAAGAAAGCTCTATTTGTGGGGAAAAAAGGACTTCAATTTTGTTTGGGTACAACATCGCATGATTGCGCAATTGTCAGTTAAAGCAACGCAGTGCCGAATCGCAAAAAGTGCTCTGGTCAGGAAGGGGGTAAATTCTTCCGGGACTGAAGTGCTTAAAGCAGCACAAAGCAGTCTAATGTCCCACCATTTCCCACTTATTCCTTTATGGGCTATTTCTTGTAAATCAATGACACTTCTCCCCATACTCCAGTAGCCCCTAACCCCATGTTCCAACCAGGACTACAGCAATTTAAGTGGTGATTAAACAAAACTTATACAGTATAGGGCAGGGGTCTCAAACTGGTGGCCCTCCAGCTGTTGCGAAACTACAAGTCCCATGAGGCATTGCAAGGATGACCGTTACAAGCATGACTCTCACAGGCAGAGGCATGATGGGTCTTGTCGTTTTGCAACAGCTGGAGGGCTGCCAGTTTGAGACCCCTGGTATAGGGTATTTTCTTGACCACAGAGGACTTTAATCCCGGAAACATTTCCAGGAACAAAAAACTGACGTAAAAATCTGAGCATTTAACTGTTCCCTACTTTATCCAAAAGAAAACAAGAAGACGTTTTGACTTTAGACCTACTTTAAAAATCTCCATGTTCCGCAGAAGACTAATATTAAAGCTAATTATGCTCTTTGCTTTCAGTTCAGCAGTTTTTAGGACCTTGTATATCCATGGTGGTGCCCAGGGAACAGCAGGAGACTTCTCTATTGCATCTGGTACCTGGCTTCTTGAAATCCTTTTTTTTGTATTATGGCCACAGAATCTTGTTAAAATGTTGTTGAGCATTGTTGATCTTATTTAAGGATTACTGTAAAGCTTGCCGGAACACTTCTATTAATTATTTACATTATTCTACCATTAATAATATTATGAATTATTATTATTAGTTATGAGGACGATGATGGTAATGATTACTATTTTTAGTAATGATAACACTATTAATATTTTTTTATTATTAATCATCATCATCATATTATTATTCTATTAGTGCCACTCAGAGGAGCCCATTATATGTAGCGGGGACATTCAAAACTGAGGAAGACTACAGTTCAAGTGATGAAAAAACATCATATGACTACCTTTTTAAAGGCAAAACAGGTATTGAAGCGGAGTTCCAGTGGTATTTTGTGTTTATTAACCACTTGCTTACTGGGCACTTAAACCCCCCTCCTATCCAGACCAACTTTCAGCTTTCACCACTGATGCACTTTGAATGACAATTGCGCGGTCATACAACACTTTACCCAAATGAAATTTTTATTTTTTGTTAAAAAAAAATGTAAAAAGACGAATTAAAAAAAAAATATATATATATATATATTTTTTTTATTTTGTTATAAAAATTTTAAAACGGGTAATTTTTGTCTGTCATTGATGTACGCTGATGAGGCGGCACTGATGAGCACCAATAGGTGGCAGTTATGTGCACTGATGGGTGGCAGTGATGGGCACTGATCGGTTACACTGATAGGCAGCACTTTTAGGTGGCCATGATAGGTGGCACTGGTGGGCATTGATAGGTGGCACTGGTGGGCATTGATAGGTGGCACTTGTGGGCATTGATAGGTGGAACTTGTGGGCATTGATAGGTGGCACTTGTGGGCATTGTGAGATGGCATACATTAGGCATAATTGCCTCTTCCTTTTCGGGGACCGATGTCCCTTTAAGATAAGGCGTTGATCGTTTTTTTTTTTCTCCTCCGCTGTCAGCGTGAGGAGAAAAAAAAAATTATCACTAAGTTTTTGTTTTGATCATGTGATCAGCTGTCATTGGCTGACAGCTGATCACATGGTAAGGGGCCGGGACCGCAGGAAGCATGTACAGCGTGTACAGGGGACTTCAGATCCGCGCTGTGGCCGTCATTCGGCCATAGCGCGGATGTCAAGTGGTTAAAAGTCAGCAGCTACAAAAAGTGTAGCTGCTGACTTTTAATAAACACACACTCACCTGTCCCATGGTCCAGCGATGCGGCCACCCGAAGCCTTGATTCTCTCCCCCTCCTCTCCCTGATACCGGCATTGTACTTTTGAGTGGAACTCCTCTTTAACAGCTACAACTTTTAAAATGTTCAGTGTAGATATAGTAAACAGTGCTGCTTTGCTTCTGTAATTGAAGCTAGAGGCAGATATACTGTATGAAAAGCACAACATAATTTAGCCTTGTTATTAATACCAGATTATTGAATGTGCTTTTTTTTTGCAAGCAATGAAAGTACCTGTATTGACTTGGTATCAGTCTCTTGCAGCCTATGAAACAGCCTGTACAGCAGAGCATGGAAAGAGGAAGGGAGAAGCAGCACACACCAAGTGTGCTGCAGTTTTAAAGGAGCATGCTGATTGAAGGAGAGAGTGGAAAGGCAAAGAGATGAACTTGTCAGTGTGCTGCTTCTCATTTCACTGTTCAGTCACAATAGTGGAGGTGGGGAGAGCACCTGTGGAAGTTAAAGTGATTGTAAAGTCTCATTTAAAAAAAAATAAAAAAATAACAAACATGTTATACTCACCTGCTCGGTTGCAGTGGATTTGCACAGAGCAGCCCTCATCCTCCTCTTCTCAGGTCCCTCTTTGGTGCTCCTGGCTCCTCCCTCCTGCTGAGTGCCCCCACAGCAAGCAGCTTGCTATGGGGGCACCCGAGCCGAGCTGCAGCTCTGTGTCGACCCCGCCCCCTCTCTCTCCTGATTGGCTAACTGACTTTGATTAACAGCAGTGGGAGCCAATGGTGCTGCTGCTGTGTCTCAGCCAATCAGGAGGGAGGGTCCTGGACGACCAAGGGGCTCGTGGACAATCCTGGACAGAGAGGGGGCTCAGGTAGGTATTAAGGGGACTGAGGGGGGCTGCTGCACACAGAAGGCTTTATATCTTAATGCACAGAATGCATTAAGATAAAAAAAACTTCTGACTTTACAACCACTTTAAACTAAAGCAGAGGAACATTATGTCCCCTCCCCTGTTAGACAAGGCTGTTCAGTGGGGCAGAGCTATGAAAATATCAGGACTGGATGGACAGAAATACAATTCATTTTGGTAGGTAAAAGAGCTCATGTATATCTCCCCCCACTTCAGATTTTAAGTTCCATGATCAGGGGGGCCCTCCTATCCATTCAGTATTGAACTGTATTGCGAGAAAGATATTGTAAAATACTGCGCCAACCCAAAGTATAAAAGCAGCCAACACAACAATAAGACTGATTGTAGATAAGTATGGGGGTAAAAAGTGTAGCGCTAAGGAATGTGTCAAGTGAGAAAGCCTAACAAAACTATATATATATATATATATATATATATATATATATATATATATATATATATATATATATATATATATATATATATATACACATATATAAACATGAACAACTTTCTCTTGTTCATATATATATATATATATATATATATATATATATATATATATATATATATATATTAGTTGTGTTAGGCTTTCTCACTTGACACATTCCTTAGCGCTACACTTTTTACCCACATATTTGAACTGTATTTTAATTGTACGGTCTCCCTTTATATTATAAAGCATTGTGCAAACTGTTGGCACTATAGAAAGCCTGTATAATAATAATTATATAAGTTAGATGATAGTTATACACAAACTCTAATGCAGTAGAATAAATAGAAACATAATAATCAATTTCCAGGCTACCTCCCTGAATAGTATGGAAAACCCAGAGTGGTAAACTGCATAAACACAAACCCAATCAGATCGTTACAAATGCATCTATAAAAAGCATCATCAGATACAATTCCACGGCTTTTCCAATGACGTATGTGGATATTATTAGACAGACTCTGGCAAAAGTCATTACTTTGTATTCACGAATAAGCATATCCAAAAACCTCAGCTCCATATTCAACCCAAAATAGATCATTTATTTTTATAGCTTGAGTTTTCCAGGATTAAACAAAAGGGGAAAAAAAAGAAAAGAAAAAAAAAAAGGGTATCTGTATCCTATTACATAGTTACATAGTAGGTGAGGTTTAAAAAAGACACAAGTCCATCAAGTCCAACCTGTGTGTGTGATTATATGTCAGTATTACATTGTATTTCCCTGTATGTTGTGGTCGTTCAGGTGCTTATCTAATAGTTTCTTGAAACTATCGATGCTCCCCGCCGAGACCACTGCCTGTGGATGGGAATTCAACATCCTTGCCGCTCTTACAGTAAAGAACCTGTAGTTTAAAGGGATTGTAAAGGTTCGTTTTTTATTTTCTAAACAGGTTCCTTTAAGCTAGTGCATTGTTGGTTCACTTACCTTTTCCTTCGATTTCCCTTCTAAATGTTTATTTTCTTTGTCTGAATTTCTCACTTCCTGTTTCTCCTCAGTAAACTTCACACCATCATCCGAGCGGTGTTTAGTCAGCCAGAAAAGCTTACTGAACAGCTTACTGAGGAGGAACAGAGAGTGAGAAATTCAGACAAAGAAAACAAAGACAAAAAACATTTAGAAGGGAAATCAAAGGAAAAGGTAAGTGAACCAACAATGCACTAGCTTAAAGGAACCTATTTAGAAAATAAAACAATAAACCTTTACAACCCCTATGAGTTTAAACCTCTTTTCTTATAATTTTAATGAGTGTCTTATTGAACTCCTGAAAAAAAGTTTTATCCCTATTGTGGGGTCACCAGTACGGTATTCGTAAATTGAAATCATATCCCCTCTCAAGCGTCTCTTCTCCAGAGAGAATAAGTTCAGTACTCGCAACCTTTCCTCATAACTAATATCCTACAGACCCTTTATTAGCTTTGTTGCCCTTCTTTGTACTCGCTCCATTTTCAGTACATCCTTCCTGGGGACTGGTGCCCAGAACTGGACGGCATACTCCAGGTGCGGCCGGACCAGAGTCTTGTAGAGTGGGAGAATTACCGCTTTATCTCTGGAGTTGATCCCCTTTTTAATGCATGCCAATATTCTGTTTGCTTTGTTAGCAGCAGCTTGGCATTGATGAGCCTATCATCTACTAGGACCCACAGGTCCTTTTCTATCTTAGATTCCCCCCCAGTGTATAGATCGCATTCATATTTTTGCCACCCAAATGCATTATTTTACATTTTTCTACCTTAAACCTCAATTGCCATGTAGTTGCCCACCTCATTAATTTGTTCAGATATTCTTGCGGAGAAGTTATTGCCCTGCTTAGCTTAGTATCATCCACAAATACAAAGATTGAACTGGTTATCCCATCCTCCAGGTCGTTTATGAACAAATTAAATATGATTGGTCCCAGCACAGAACCCTGGGGGACCCCACTACCCACCCCTGACCATTCCGAGTACTCCCCATTTATCACCACCCTCTGAACTCGCCCTTGTAGCCAAAATCTATAATTGGGAGAAAATTATGCTTTCACAAACAGATCAATAAGCCATCTGTGAGTTAAGCCTACTAGAATGTTAGAACCTAACTTAACAATTCAATATGCTTCACGTCAGTAGTTTGGACATGAGATTCCCTCCTCTCTCATTAGGCAATCTTCACTCAATAGAATGAAAAAATTAAATCATATGGGATGTATAACCTTTATGCGTTTAAAAAAAAAGTCTGGAAGTCTTTGAGGGATGTTAAACATCAGACAGAAACTTATAAATTATTTTAATAACAGAAGTAGCAGTGTAACCTACAAATTCCCTGATATAATGGATATAAGATAGTATATGATAATGTATATGATAATGTATATGATAGTATGATATAAGTAAGCTCCCATTCGCACCGGTGCGGCTTGTCATGTGATTTGACAGTTCCAAATCGCATGACAAGCTGCACTCCATTGCCAGCAATGCAACCATTCATATCACCGTGATTCATGTCGCAGCGATTATGAAAAAGGTTCCTGCACTACTTTTTACCGCTTTCATTGCGACTTGCATAGACTTCTGTTAAATAAAGTCGCAGGCCATAATGAATTTGGCAGTGAAAATCGCACTGATGTGCGGCTTTGAAATCACACTGAAGTGGCACGATTTCAAAGCCGCACCGGTGTGAACCAGAGCTTAAAAATATTGGTTCATATGGAAATATTTCTTAGTAAGGTCCTAATTTATCATTAAAGGGGTGTTTCAGCAAAAAAAAAGTCAGCAGCTAAAAAAAAAGGTAGCTGCTGACTTTTAATAAGTACACTTACCCTCCCAGGGCGCCCGCGATGTCGGTCGTGGAGGCCGAGATGTCCCTCGGCGCTTCGGTCCCAGCGCCGCCATCCTCAGTAATGGAAACAGGCAGCGAAGACTACGGCTTCACTGCCCGTTTCCTACTGCTCATGCGCGAGTCGTCGCGCATCGCTTTGTGAATGGGGAACGCGATGTGTTGTGGGACACACAGTTCCCATAACACACCGCGCCCCATTTACTAGAAGACAGCGTAGGAGCAGAAGACAGAACAGCGCCGCGGAACAGTAAGAGGCAGATTAGGACGATCTGCCTAGCAACAGCCATTTCTGGTAAGTAAAAGTATAATTTTTTTTTTTTTTTTTTTCATTTTAAATTTTTATTAACATTTTTATCCAGTTTTTTTTTTTCAGGGTGGCCCTCCACTTTAAGCGTGGTTGGTCTATAGTTTTTGAAGAGGCTGTTTTTTTCTGAATATTTATCACCACTGGAAATGAGCAAAATGGAGAAGTTTTATTTCTCCAAAACATAACTGAAATGCTTAAAAGGAGCTGTAAAGGCAGAAGGTTTTTTTATATCTTAATTCATTCTTTGCATTAAGATAAAAAAACCTTCTGTTTGTAGCAGTCCCCCAGCACCCCCTAATTACTTACCTGAGCCCCATTTCTCTCCAGCGATGTCCACAAGTGTCTTAACCATCCGGGACTCTCCGCGCTCCCGCGCCGGTCGGGACCCCCGTGAGTCCGATCGCGGTCCCCGCGGACTCGATCGCCGCGGGGACCCCCGCGATCGTCTCACGGGGCGGCTGAACGGGGAGATGTCGAGATAAACAGCATCTCCCCGTTCTGCCTAGCAACTAATGATGCCGATCTCTGCTCCCTGTGATTGGAGCAGAGATCAGCATTCACTAGCTGACAGCCACGCCCCCCACAGTAAAAAACACACCCCTAGGCATACTTAACCATTACACTGCCCCCTTGTGGTTAACCCCTTCACTGCCAGTGTCATTTATACAGAAATCAATGCATTTAAATGCATTAATTGCTGTAAAAATGACAATGGTCCCAAAAATGTGTCAAAAATGTCCGATGTGTCCGCCATAATGTCGCAGTCACAAAAAAAATTGCAGATCTCCGCCATTAATAATAAAAAAAAAAATTATTAATAAAAATGCTATAAAACTATCCCCTATCTTGTAAACGCTATAACTTCTGCGCAAACCGATCAATAATCGCTTATTGCGATTTTTTTTACCAAAAATATGTAGAAGAATACGTATCGGCCTAAACTGAGGAAAAAAAATGTTTTTTTATATATTTTTTGGGGATATTTATTATAGCAAAAAATAAAAAATAATGCATTTTTTTCAAAATTGTCGCTCTATTTTTGTTTATAGCGCAAAAAATAAAAACCGCAGGGGCGATCAAATACCACCAAAAGAAAGCTCTATTTGTGGGGAAAAAAGGACGTCAATTTTGTTTGGGAGCCACGTCGCACGACCGCGCAATTGTCAGTTAAAGCGACGCAGTGCCGAATCGCAAAAAGGGGCCTGGTCCTTTGGCTGAAAATTGGTCCGGTCTGAAAGTGGTTAACTGCTGCGTAAAAAAGTAAGGTCACCAAACTGACTGTGCTATCTATAGAGACTGTTCAAAATCTCAGGACCACATGGACAAAATTACAGATCCTTTGGCAAGTAAAATAGTTCCCTTTTATGTAGCAATTTATTTACCAGTTTTCCTGGAGTTCAGCTATAATGGCTGCTTTCATGTCTGTTTATGATATTATAACTAAGCAGCAGCAGTTATTTACTGTTTGGCTTTCTGGCTTTTGTAACTTTCTGGATTGTAGATTTCCAAAAATGAGACCCCCCCCCCCCCCCCCTTCCCCCCCACCATTCCATGCCCTGCACTTCATAAAAAGCTTAAATTAGGTATAAAATAGGTAAACTTGTTTTGTCGGCACTCTTTTTATTATGCAAGGCGTAGTGCGCTGTTGTGTGTTTTTAATCTTTAACTAATTATGAATAAATTGCGCATAGATTCCAAACTTACCTGATTGTGCTGGGAAAGCAAACGGCGAATCAGTCGCTTTTCAATGAATTCAAAGCTATTCCAGCATGATTTTGCTCCAGTGTGTATGTAATTTGCTCACAGTTTGGTTTGTTATGCATTTTAAAATCACTAATTTGTTTGTGAATGGCATATATATAGTATATATACAGTGCCTTGAAAAAGTATTCATACCCCTTGAAATTTTCCACATTTTGTCATGTTACAACCAAAAAAGGTAAATGTATTTTATTGTTTTTTTTTATGTAATAATAGTGGCACATAATTGTGAAGTGGAAGGAAAATATAAATGTTTTTTTTTTTTTTTTAAAATAAATATGTGAAAAGTGTGGCATTGCATGGGACATCCGCCCTTGTACTTCTGACCAGAGTGGAAGATGATCAATCCGTCCAATGGATGGCTCGGATTGTCAGTTCACAGATGTAAGCAGCAAGATGGGCAGAGTTCTTTTCAGTGAAGCAGCTGGTTACATCTGTGAATTGCCGATCTGAGACATCCATTGACGTCACGAGGAACATTTTCCATCGCTATTCCTTTATGGACCTATCAACTTTCAATTTATCAACTTTCACAGGACACTATATGGACTCATTTAGAGTTTAATTTTGTGTTTATTCACATTGTTTCATATTGTTTTCTACATACACACGATTTTGTAACTGTACAAAATTTCGAAGCACTGCACATTTAATCTAGCTCTGGCTGTATGTTTAGGGTTGTTGCTCTGCTGGATGGTGAACCTCTACCCCAGTCTCAAGTCTTTTGCAGACTCTTAAAGCGGCATTCCAGCCGCAAAAAAAATTTTTTTTTTAAAGTCAGCAGCTACAAACACTGTAGCTGCTGACTTTTAATAAGGACACTTACCTTTCCAGGGAGCCCGAAATGTTGGTCCCCCGAGGCCGATCCGTCCATCGGATCGGGTGCAGGCACTGCTATTCTAACTAAGGGAAACAGGCAGTGGAGCCTTGTGGCTCCAGCTGAATGTTGCAGCTGAAATCAAGACTCATCAGACCAGACATCTTTTTTCCGATCTTCTATTGTCCAATTTTGGTGAGCATGTGCGAATTGTAGACTCAGTTTCCTGTTCTTAGCTGACAGGAGTAGCAACCAGTGTGGTCGTCTGCTGCTGTAGCTCATCTGCTTCAAGGTTCGTTGTGTTGTGCATTCAGAGATGGTATTCTGCATACCTGGGTTGTAACGAGTGGTTATTTGAGTTACTGTTGCCTTACTATCATCTCGAACCAGTCTGCCCATTCCCCTCTGACCTCTGACATTAACAAGGCATTTTCGTCCACACAACTTCTGCTCACTAGATATTTTCTCTTTTTCGGGTCATTCTCGTGAAAATCCCAGTAGATCAGCAGTTTTTCAAATACTCAGACCAGCCCGTCTGGCACCAACAATCATGCCACGTTCAAAGTCACTTAAATCCCATTTCTTCCCAATTCTGATGCATGGTTTGAACTTCAGAAATTCGTCATTACAACGTCTAGATGCATTAAGTTGCTGCCATGTGATTGGCTGATTAGCAATTTGTATTACCAAGCAACTGAACAGGTGTACCTAATAAAGTGGCCGGTGTGTGTATATATACCATACAATGTGTCTGCATGTACTGAAAAAAGTGGACAGTCAACTCATAGGTCCATACACATTATCACAATCCTCTAATACAAAGTTTATCTCCTGCACTCAGGTGTGTTGCTCAAATTGTGGATGGCCTTTCCCTATTCCAAATATCCAGGGAACATCCACACCTCTATTACTTTTAAGTGTCCACTATGCCTTGCTGCCCTTCCTCGGACTGGGGTAATCCAAACATACTATGTATAAAAGAACAGAGAAATCGGGCAAATAAACTCACAAACCAATATAAAGGACATGCTCATAACAATATCCAAGCAAAATCACAATATATATCACAATTTCGCAAAATCACACTATTCTAAGTCTGGGTAGAACCCGTTAAGAACTCTTTTGTGTAGAAGAGGTGATCCCAGCATATGGGATTGCTTTGGGCACCAAAAGTTGGGAGCCATGCACTGGACCCTGTTTGCACACAACTGTCTCTTTTTTTAATGGAATTTCCCTTTCTGGAAACAAATTCTTCTTTGTGTTCTTGTGTCCTTCTTTTTGGTCTGATGTAAAGACTTATGTATACCTGGCAGTGCCCCCACTCCTCCTTTCAAGGGTCAATTGCTTATTTAGTCTAGGGCAGGGGTCTCTAAACTTTCCCAACAAAGGGCCAGTTTCTGCCCTTCAGAATTTAGGAGGACCAGATTGTTGCTTGTGTGAGTAGAAAGTGCCCCAGCTTTAGCTGCAGTAAACAATGCCCCATCATTGGTATCAATGGGAGGAAGAGTTCAACCCATTCATGGTGTCAGCTGCCTCAATGCTTTTCTGTTGATGGTGTCAGTGGGAGGAATAGTGCCCTATCATTGGTGTCAGTGGGAGGAATAGTGCCCATCGATGGTACCAGTGGAAAAAATAGTGCCCCGTCATTGGTGCCAGTGAGAGGAATAGTGTGCCCACATTGGGGTCAGTGGGAGGAATAGTGCCCCATTGATGGTACCAGTGGAAGAAATAGTGCCCTATCACAGGTGTTAGTGGGGGGAATAGTGCCCCATCATTGGTGTCAGTGGAAGTAATAGTGACCCATCGATGGTATCAGTGGAAAGAATAGTGCCCCATCATTGGTGTCAGTGAGAAGAATAGTGTCCCATCAATAGTATCAGTGGGAGAAATAGTGCACCATCATTTATGTAAGTTGGAGAAATAGTGCCTCAAGGGTCAGATAAAGGCAACCAAAGGGCTGCATCTGGCCCCTGAGCCACAGTTTGAAGACCACTAGTCTAGGGAGTAAGGTAGGGGGTAAAAAAACGTACCTGACTCCTGTTCCTCCTCTCTGTCCACTGAAGCTGCTCATCTTCGCTGCTTGATCAGTTGCAGCTCTCCAATGCTATCACATGAGGATGCCGAGGGCAGTCTTCATCCCAGGAGTGAGAAAGAACTACCGGGGAAACAAAGAATAAGGTGGATAGTGTGTGGGTGGGGGTGTGATTGCAAGATAGAGTTTTACAGTAACCAGTTCTGCTTTAAAAAAAGAATTCCAGGAACAGTATTTTATACATAGTTTCATTGCTCCAGTTTGGACCAATATTCAGTATATACCATTCCTGGCCAATGTCCATGGAAGCTGGAAATCACTGAAGTGGACACTGCTACTCTAGTGATCTCAGCTTGCTTCCGGGTCTCGCACCAAGTGGCTGCACCTCTGCTTACTAAACACAGGAGGTCAGCTGCTCAGCACGAGTGCCATTCAGAGAATCCTTTGTATTTTCTTATTGCATAATGAATGCGAAACATGCTCTGATTGGAAGAGATGGAGAGCATGACTCCCCCCACCCCCCCACACCTCACTACCTTGTTGAATCAGAGAATGCTTTGCATTCATTCAGAGGTGCAGTCATTCAGCAATGCAATCTGGAAGCAAGTGGGGATTACTGGAGTAGCATTGTCGTCATTTCCAGCTTTGTGTGGCATCGACTAGGTGTGGTGTATATACTAAATATACTTACTATGCTCCAAGCTGGAAAAATGTAATTATGTATTAGATACCCATGCCTGGAATTATACTTTAAGTACCAAATTATACTTTAAGTTGGGAGTTTGGCCAACTCAAAAGAGCTGCCTGAAACTGTGTCCACAGCCAAACATTTTTTTTTCCAGTTAGTTTTGAGTAGTGAAGGTTTAGAATACCTAAAAGACATTTATTGCTGTAATTTTGAATTGATTCACCCCTTTATGTGTTCTGATAACTATTGTCACCTAGACAGAAAGTGTTGGAAAATTCAAATGTTGAGTGGTCACCAGAACAGTATTGATATGGGAAATCTTACAACGGGGACAGATGGTTGAGCCATGTTTTGCCCCCCAACAACCGCCCCACCTAAGCTGTAATAAGCATCAGATAGGGGTGTTTACAAGTCTACCCAATATGTAGCGATCAGTGGGCAGCAAGCCCACCAAGGAGGCGTCGCAACGCTTTCTCACTGCCTGTCAGTAGCGTTTAAAGCATGTTCCGAACATGGATCATGTTTCAGAGGAAAAGTAGATGTAGACGCAAGTCTAAATCTACTCTTAGACAGCCATTCTCAACTAAGGTTCCTCCGGAGTAGGGATGAGCCGAACACCCCCCCGTTCGGCTCGCACCAGAACCCGCGAACGGACCTAAAGTCCGTGCGAGCTTTAGAACCCTATTAGTTATAATGGATGCGAACGTTCGAAATTAAAAGTGCTCATTTTAAAGGCTAATAATCCTTTTTCAGGAGCAGTGATTTTAATAATGCTTAAATTGAAACAATAAAAGTGTAATATTCCTTTAAATTTCGTACCTGGGGGGGTGTCTATAGTATGCCTGTAAAGGGGCGCATGTTTCCCGTGTTTAGAACTGTCTCTGCGCAAAGTGTCATTTTTGAAAGTAAAAAAGCTATTTAAAATCACTCGCGGCTAATGTTAATTCACGGCTCCCGTAACACAGAGAACAGTGATTCATTGAAACTCATTCATAAAAAAA
Source organism: Lithobates sylvaticus (assembly GCA_028564925.1). NCBI lineage: Eukaryota > Metazoa > Chordata > Amphibia > Anura > Ranidae > Lithobates > Lithobates sylvaticus. The sequence goes on from CM053029.1 coordinate 95,849,246, forward strand.
AGTCATTGATAAAAAATAAAAAAAAATGAAAAAAAAAAAAAAAAAAAAAAAAGCGTAGGGGTCCCCCCAAATTCAATAACCAGGCCCTTCAGGTATGGGATGGATATTAAGGGGGATCCCAGCCAAAAAAAAAAAAAAAAAAAAAATGGCGTAGGGTCCCCCTCAAAATCCATACCAGACCCTTGAGGTCTGGTATGGATTTTAAGGGGAACCCTAGCCAAAAAAAATGGCGTGGGGTCCCCCTCAAAATCCATACCAGACCCTTATCCGAGCACGCAACCTGGCAGGCCGCAGGAAAAGAGGGGGGGGACGAGAGCGGCCCCCCCTCTCGCCTGAACCGTACCAGGCCACATGCCCTCAACATTGGGAGGATGCTTTGGGGGTCTAAGACCCCTAAAGCACCTTGTCCCCATGTTGATGAGGACAAGGGCCTCTTCCCCACAACCCTGGCCGGTGGTTGTGGGGGTCTGCGGGCGGGGGGCTTATCGGAATCTGGAAGCCCCCTTTAACAAGGGGACCCCCAGATCCCGGCCCCCCCCCCGGTGTGAAATGGTAAGGGGGTACAAAAGTACCCCTACCATTTCACCAAAAAAGTGGCAAAAATGGTAAAAATGACAGGAGACAGTCTTTGACAATTCCTTTATTAAAATCTTCTTTCTTCTTTCTTCATCCTTCGGATTCTTCCTCTTCTCCTTCCTTCATCTTCTTCCATCTTCTTCTTCCATTTTCTTCTTCCTCCGATCCGCTTCTTCTTGCGCTGGTCTTCTCGTCCTTCTCGTCCGGCATCTTCTTCCGTCGGCGTCGGCGTCGGTGTCGGTGTCGGTGTCTTCTTGGGCCGCTCCGCGCAATGGGAGGCTCCCGCTGTGTGAGGCTCCGCTCCATCTGACAGGTCTTTTAAAACGGAGGGCACCTGGTGACCCCGCCCCCCTCTGACGTCATGGGGAAAGCCATCATGGAATTCCCCATGACGTCCCTGTGCGTCAGAGGGGGCGGGGTCACCAGGTGCCCTCCATTATAAAAGACCTGTCAGACGGAGCGGAGCCTCACACAGCGGGAGCCTCCCATTGCGCGGAGCGGCCCAAGAAGAGACAGAGACACCGACACCGACGCCGACGCCAACGGAAGAAGATGCCGGACGAAAAGGACGAGAAGACCAGCGCAAGAAGAAGCGGATCGGAGGAAGAAGAAAATGGAAGAAGAAGATGGAAGAAGATGAAGGAAGGAGAAGATGAAGAAACCGAAGGATGAAGAAAGAAGAAAGAAAGATTTTAATAAAGGAATTGTCAAAGACTGTCTCCTGTCATTTTTACCATTTTTGCCACTTTTTTGGTGAAATGGTAGGGGTACTTTTGTACCCCCTTACCATTTCACACAGGGGGGGGGCCGGGATCTGGGGGTCCCCTTGTTAAAGGGGGCTTCCAGATTCCGATAAGCCCCCCCGCCCGCAGACCCCCACAACCACCGGCCAGGGTTGTGGGGAAGAGGCCCTTGTCCTCATCAACATGGGGACAAGGTGCTTTAGGGGTCTTAGACCCCCAAAGCATCCTCCCAATGTTGAGGGCATGTGGCCTGGTACGGTTCAGGCGAGAGGGGGGGCCGCTCTCGTCCCCCCCTCTTTTCCTGCGGCCTGCCAGGTTGCGTGCTCGGATAAGGGTCTGGTATGGATTTTGAGGGGGACCCCACGCCATTTTTTTTGGCTAGGGTTCCCCTTAAAATCCATACCAGACCTCAAGGGTCTGGTATGGATTTTGAGGGGGACCCTACGCCATTTTTTTTTTGGCTGGGATCCCCCTTAATATCCATCCCAGACCTGAAGGGCCTGGTTATTGAATTTGGGGGGACCCCTACGTTTTTTTTTTTTTGTTTTTTATTAATGAATGACAGCTCTCTGTGTTACAGGAGCCATCAATTCATTAGCCGCGAGTGATTTAAATAGCTTTCTTCCTGCAAAAATGACACTTTTTTGCAGGGAAAGTTCTAAGCACAGGAAACCTGCCCCCCTTCACAGGCCACCTATAGACACCCCCCAGATGTGATACTGCAATGCTGTTCTAACAGCATGCACACACATATCCCCAGAAATAAAGCACATATTGTTGTCAGCAGTCAGCAGCACACTGACACGCTGACACTGTCTGAAACATAATATGCGAGGCCGCCGGCGCGGCGGCCTCTTATACCGTGGGGCGTGTACTAAAGCCCCTGAGCTATAATTGGCTACAGGCATCCTGCCTGTAGCCAATTATGGCTCTCCTCGCTGCCGGCGCTGTGATTGGCCAAGCATGCGGGGTCACAGTGCATGCTTGGCCAATCATCAGCCAGCATTGCACTGCGCGGGCCGCAATGCATTGCGGGGCCGCTCGCATCACACGAATTTGATGCGAGCGGCCCCAATAGTTCTGGGCTCGCCGAGCGAGCGAACACCCGGTGCTCGATTCGAACATGGGTTCGAATCGAACACCGGGCTCATCCTTACTCCGGAGATTGCTAGGTGTTCCTTGATTATTGAGGAATTTCTTCCTCTCACATAAACTGCCACTGACAACAATGATTTTTTTTGCCATCTGTAAGGAGGGGGGTGGGGGGGTTCTTCCTAATGACCACACATGTAGGAGGGGCATTCTTTCCCGTGACCATCACGCTAATATATCATAGTAGTTATTAGCAGGAGTTCCCTGAGACTCAAAAGTTATTTCAAATGTTCATTAATCAAAAAAGATTGAGATTGTCTGTTCTAAGATGAGGTTTTCCTTATTTTGGTGGTATTTTCACTTACCTTCGAGGTTTAACCTTTCCCTTACTCTGTCCAAAACTCCAAAATAAAATTTTGCTGTTGGTGTACTTTAATGCAGGTCATGTCAACTCAGGTGTAAATGGAGCCTTAAAGAGGACCTGTTCTGCCTATAATCTGTCCAAATATTTCACAACCAAGATCAAGGGTAGTAAATAATTTTAAGTGGGTATTCTTTTTATAAAATGCATACATTTATGCATAGATATAAAAGAAGGCAAAGTAAAGCCTACAGCGCTTACACCAGCTTTTCTGAACCATTTTACCCCAGATGAACTCTTGAAATAAATTTCAGATCTCAGGGGACCCTGGTAAAATCGAGAATCGGTGGAGAGTGGGAAGAGAGCCCCTTATATTGGTGGCCAGGGTACAAAGCTTGCCTTACAGTGGTGGTTAGAATGCCACATTTACAGACAGAAGATCATTGGTTCCATGCCTCTGGCTCTGCCGAGTGACATTCGAGACAGGCACCATCAGATGGGTGGTCAATTAGCCATAGCTCAAGTAACCCTTGGTAACCTCAGGATGAATCCTAGGGTTCCACAGAACCCTAGTTGAGAATGATTTACTTAAACTGGGGGTGTTCAACCTTTTGACCTTCCTGGGCCACATTGGAAGAGGAGGAATTGTCTGAAGTCGCATATAAAATACACTAACAATAAGGATAGCCGATGAGCGGAAAAAGTCAGACAGATCACAGGTACAAGTACTACAAGTTTTTGTAATTTTTTTATTATAAAAATAAAAGAAGGCAACAAAAAACTAGTGCGATATTGGACAATGTTTTTGATAAACATTCTCATCAATATTGGGTTTGATTAGTGTAGTAGCAATTCTCAATAAATTTCTTCTTCTAATTTTGTTCTTTGTGTGTCTGAGCCTTGAAAATAGTTGCTTACAAATATAGGTGCTGCCAAAAACTCATGACATGAATAAGGTGTGAAGTGTTGGATATTTTCTTTGAGAAGATAAAACTTACAAAAGTCCAGTAAAGACAAGCTGTCAAATTTTTCTTTGTTCGCTAATGCCGCGTACACGCAGTCGGAATTCTCGTCGGAAAAAGCTCTGATGGTTTTCCCGTCGGAATTCCGACGGAATTTCGCTCAAACTGTCTTGCCTACACACGGTCACACCAAATTCCGACGGTCTGTAACACAGCGGCATAAAACACGTTCGACAGCACTATAGAAGGGAAGTTTAATGCTTCCGAGCATGCGTCGAATTGTTTCCGAGCATGCTTTGGAATTTTACGTGTCGGAATTGCATACATACGATCGGAAAATCCGATAGAAAGGTTTTCCGTCGGAAAAATTTAGAAAAATTGAGTCCGTCGGAAATTCCGACAGAAAAAGACCGATGGGCATACACACGGTCGGAAAATCCGTTGAAAAGCTCCCATCGGACTGTTTCCATCGGAAATTCCGACCGTGTGTACACCGCATAAGTGTGAACAAATATTTACGAAAAATTCCAAAATAAAAAGTTCACATTTTTAGGTAAGTTTACAATTTTGTGCTGGGCCGCATTCATAGCTGTCTGATGCCGCGTACACACGGTCGGAATTTCCTATGGAAACAGTCCGATGGGAGCTTTTCAGTGTGTATGCCCAACGGTCTTTTTCTGTCGGCATTTCCGATGGACTTTGGATTGAGAGCCTGTTCTTAATTTTTCAGACGGAAAACTTTTCTATCGGATTTTTCGATCGTGTGTATGCAATTCTGACACGCAAAATTCCGACGCATGCTCGGAAACAATTCGACGCATGCTCGGAAGCATTAAACTTCCCTTTTATAGTGCCGTCAAAAGTGTTGTATGTTGTGGTGGTATTGACCATCGGAATTTGGTGTGACCGTGTGTAGGCAAGACAGTTTGAGCGAAATTCCGTCGGAATTCCGACGGGAAAACCATCAGAGCTTTTTCCGACGAAAATTCCGACCGTGTGTACGCGGCATTAGACGTATGCGGGCAGGTTAGACACCCCTGACTTAAACAGTCCAGTTCCATAACTGTTCTTTTTTTCTTGGCATTCAGTTAATATGTGATATTTCCAGTTCTGTACACTTCAGGTTTTGCTCGGTTTACAGAAATGCATCTTCTCTGTTCATTCTAAAACACGCAGGGTTCAATCAAGGCAAAACTTTTAAATCCATGTTTGCCGTCTTTAAAAGTTACTAAGTGTTCTTTGATACGAGCACATCTGCTGTTTTCACCTATAATATCCCCTAAAAATATGCACCTAAAAAGCTGTTTTCCATTCTCCTCTCTAAAGTCTCACTTAAGGTTCAATCCATCGATTTAGAAAACCGCTCTGAAAAGTCGGCTTAAAAACACTGCAGGCAATGTTACGTTATCTTGGGTTCGGGAAAACCTACAGGAAGTGTTAGTTAGCCAAGTGCCTCGAAACTCAGCTTCCACTGAGCAGCCATCCCTCTGTTTATGCAAAATTCTCATTTTAAGATTCAGTATATAAATATTGGCTAAGAAAAAAAATCACTTAGCCCCAAACCACAGAATTAATAATTTACCATAAACATGCACTTAGAACGCCTGCCTCTTCACATGCTGGAGAATAGTGTGTATTAGTAGTTAAGTGTAGTAGAAAGGGGAAAAAATGTTCTTCTATAGTAAAAAAGAAATAGGCAAGGGCATATTTGTTTACTTAAAGTGGATGTAAACCTGACATTTTTTTTTTTTCTTTTCTTAATCCAGCTCTGAGCAATCCTCTTATCTTTTTTCAGTGAATTAAAACTTAAAAATGAACCCAATAAATCGGAAATTTTAAATATAAGTTTAAGCAAAAAGTAGGAATTACCATTACAGAGGGAATTCCCATTCCCTTGGGAGGGATAGGAATTAAAATACCTTGGAATAAAACTAACAACCTCATTGGGGGAAATATATCTAGCTAATTTTATCCCACTACTCAATAAGATTAAAGTAGAGATTAGGAAAATGTGTTGTTCCCTAGTGTTCTAACTGTGGGGGGGGGGGACTGACTAGGGAAGGAGAGAGATTGGTGTTCATACTTGGTATGAACACACAATCTCTCTCCTCTCCCCTGAGAGAACCGGGATCTGTGTGTTTACACACACAGATCCCGGTTCTTGCTCTGTCATGAGCAATCGCGGGTGCCCGGCGGTCATCACGCCCGCTGTGCACTCACATCAGCTAGTGGTCAAAAGGCGAACCGACGTACAATTATGTAGTTTCGTTCAGGGGAGCCAACCTGCCGCAGTACAACTGTGGCAGCTGGTCAGGAAGGGGTTAATGCCTTCCTGTCCGGCCATCATTTTACAATAGGAGCACTGCTGTTCTGGGAGGACGTCACATGAGCCGTGCACCCCATGGGCCATGCTCCGGCGCGATCTGTCACCCGCCATGTCAATCGGACATGCTCGATGACAGCATGTGGCACCATGTGACCGCTGTGGCCAATCACAGCAGATCACATGACAGTGGAACACAATGAAAGGCTTTTGTTCATGCCTTTCTTTGTGTACTATTGTGATGAGCTCTGTGATTGATCACATGGTACAGGGGGCCAATCACAGCCCAACTGTACCATGTGATTAACTATAGCCAATCACAATAGTTAGCACTGAATGAGCAGTTTTAATTCAGAATAAATGGTTGCCTATAACTGTAAAATTCACAGTTATAAGCAACCATAGTGTGTAAGAAAAAAAATCCCGATCACCTCCCAGAGTATTGCTCTGGTCACTGTATGTATATAAAAAAGAGTAAAAGAAAAAGAAAAAAGTAATCAAAAATATAAAAAATAAAAAATATATATATTTTTTTTTTTTTTTATTTCTTGATTTTCCAAACAAATGTACCAAAAGTTACAACTTCAAAAAACTCACCATGCCTCTTACTAAATACCTTGGACTGTCTACATTCCAAAATGGGATAATTTGGGGGATATTTCCTGGCATTTTTTTTGGGCTTCACGAAATGAGATAGTCCATCAGTATTGATCAATTTTCACATACATCCCATAGTTTATGGACTCTATAACTTTCCTACAGACTAAATAATATATTTTCACTAACGAAATGTAAGCAGAATACATTTTGAAAGATAAAAAGTGCATTTTATAACCACCTACATCAAACTTTCTATACAAATGGCCAGTTTATTCTCCTTCAGACTGGGCTGTGGGCAGCGGAAATAGAATTATTTTGTCCGGCATCAGTAAACTATGCCCCATTTATGCTATTAGGGGAAGGAATAGTGCCCCATTGTTGATGTAAATGGCAGGAATTATGCCCCATTGTTGGTGGGCAGAATAATGACCCAATTTTAAAACCATATATCTATGCAACTGCGCACTGCCAATGAACGAAACCTGTACTACTTGAACGGGCGTGGCCTAGAATTTCAAATGACGGCTGCTAGATATCATTACTAGCGTCCAAATAGACATTAACCTCAGTCGTTAACAAGATAGCGTCTATATAACAGAAGGCGTTTTGTGCTCTCGAATTTAGCAAGGCTGAGTCAGTAACGGTGCAGTGTGTGTTTTGACAGCGTTTCGGTATTGATCCACCAGTGGCAAAGAACATTCGTTGTTGATATAAACAATTTGGAGAATCAGGGTGTTTATGTAAGGGGAAGAGTCCAGGGTGAGCATGCACTTCAGAGGAAGATGTGCAACGAATTAAAGAGGCTTTTCAGCGAAGCGCACAAGTTCACTCGTCGTGCTAGCTGAGAACTTGCAATCTCTCATACGACTGTTTGCCGTGTGTTAAGACAACATTTGCTTTGAGGCTATACCAGACTATATTGCAACTGGTGCAAGCTCTTCATGTAAGTGACAGAAGAAAACTTTTAGATTTCTGCCATATGCTCTTAAGCCCCATACACACGGTCAGAAAATCCGACCACCAAATCCATCGGATTTGGTCCGACGGATTTAGTCCGACACTGGTGTTGCATACACACGGTCGGACAAAGTTGTCGGAAAATCCGATCATTTTGAACGAGGTGACGTTTGTTGCCTACGACGGGACTACGTAGAGGCTAGTAGCCAATAGCTTTGGTCTTGTAATGTGATCTGAGCATGCTGTCCGTCGGAATTCGCTACACACGATCGGAATTGGTGTGATCTGACTTTGTTGTCGGAAATTTTTTAGAGCAGGAGATACAACTTTGTCCGTCGGACAATCCGATGGAAAATGTCTGATGGTGCCTACACACAGTCGGAATTTCCGACAACATTGTCCGATAGGACACAATCCATCGGAAAATCCGACCGTGTGTATGGGGCTTTAGACGACATAGAGGACAACAGATTCTTACCGCGGTTGATTTTTAGTGATGAACCAACGTTTCATTTAAGCGGTAAAGTTTTGCGTTTGGGACGAATTCAACTATCGTCTTGATGTTATCTGTGCAGCAGGTGGAGGTCATATAGAGCTTTTATAACATGGTTAGTGAAACTTGAGGACTTACTTAAAGTGGTTCTAAAGGCTGAAGGTCTAAAACCTTCTGTGTGCAGTGCCCCCGCATCCTTACCTGAGCTCCCTCTGATCCAGCAATGTTCACGATAGCCTCGGCTGTCCTCGGATTCTCTCTCCTCATTGGCTGAGACAGCAGAGGGTGCCCATTGGCTCCCACTGTAGTCAATCACATCCAGTGAGCCAAAGAGGAGAGAGCAGGTGGTGGGGCTGGGCCCTGGCTCTATTTGTTTAATGGACGCACAGAGCAGTGGCTCGGGAGCGAGCATGCAGTAGTGCCCACTAGTGCAAGGGGCTTCCTCTAGGGGCACTGCTCAAGGGAGAGGAGACAGGAGCGCCAGTGGGCTACCCGAAAAGAAGAGGATCTGAGCTGCTCTGTGCAAAACCACTGCACAGATCAGGTAAATATAACATGTTTGTTATTTAAAAGAAACCAAAGACGAAGATTTAATACCATTTTAATCGTTTGTAACTTCATATGTAACTGTATCACTGTTTTTATTATTGGATAAAACTATTTGAAATCAGGTCGATCTTTTTGAAATACACTGTATATCAGCTTTAGATGGGCACTAAGTGGTTGAATCACCTACTGACCTCCAATATCCTCCTGGAGACTTTGGTAGTAATATTGTCTTTTCGTGTTCTGTACCACCCTCTTCCACAAGGTCAAAACAAAGGTGACTTTCTTTAGCTGGAATTCCCACTCTTTCTGTTCATTCATTATTACAAAGATCACACCTTGGAGGACGATACCAGGATTTGGCTCTGTAATAGCCGTGGCAGCTGGACTGAACTAAGAATTCTGCTGGGGATATCTCTATTGGAGGCCCAGAGAGAATCCATGCCAGTATGTGATACAGCATGCCAGCAGCTATACAGATCTAACACCTCCTGTTTTACCATCTACCATGTCCATATGAAAGGAGTCTCTTATACGATTTGTAAATAATTTTAACCAATCTAAACAGCATAGGAAGAATGACAACCTTAGGCTGGTCATACAGTATCTCACAAAAGTGAGTCCCTAAAAATAACTCAACACACAGCCATTAATGTCTAAACCACTGGCAACAAAAGTGAGCACACCCCAAAGTAAAAATCTCCAAATTGGGCTCAATTAGCCATTTTCCCTCCCCAGTGTCATGTGACTCTTTATTGTTACAAGGTCTCAGGTGTGAATGGGGAGCAGGTGTGTTAAATTTGGTGTTATCGCTCTCACTCTATCATACTGGTCACTGGAAGTTCAACATGGCACCTCATGGCAAAGAACTCTCTGATGATCTGGAAAAAGTAATTGTTGCTCTACATAAAGATGGCCTAGGCTATAAGAAGATTGCCAAGACCCTGAAACTGAGCTGCACCACAGTGGTCAAGACCATACAGCAGTTTAACAGGACAGGTTCCACAAAAGAAGCTGAGTGCACATGCTCAGTGTCATATCCAGTGGTTGTCTTTGGGAAATAGACGTATAAGTGCTGCCAGAATTGCTGCAGAGGTTGAAGGGTTGGGGGGGGGGGGGGGGGGTCAGCCTGTCAGTGCTCAGACCATGTCTGACCATGGCTGTTGTCCCAGAAGGAAGCCTCTTTTAAAGATGATGCACAAGAAAGCCCGCAAACAGTTTGCTGAAGACAAGCAGACTAAGGACTTGAATTACTGGAACCATGTCCTGTGGTCTGATGAGACCAAGATAAACGTATTTGATTCTGATGGTGTCAAGCGTGTGTGGCAGACAAGTGTGTCTTGCCTACAGTCAAGCATGGTGGTGGGAGTGTCAGGGTCTGGGGCTGCATGAGTGCTGCCAGCACTGGGGAGCCACAGTTCATTGAGGGAACCATGAATGCCAACATGTACTGTGACATACTGAAGCGGAGCATGACCCCCTCTCATCAAAGACTGGGCAACAGGGCAATATTCCAACATGATAAAGACCCCAAACACACCTCTAAAGCCCCATACACACGGTCGGACAATCCGCGGACCAGGTCCGTCGGATCATGTCCGTCGTACTTTGTCCGATGTTGGTTTTGCGTACACACGGTCGGACAAAGTTGTCGGAAAATCCGATCATTCTGAACGTGGTGACGTTTGTTGCCTACGACGGGACAACGTAGAGGCTAGTAGCCAATAGCTTTGGTCTTGTAATGTGATCTGAGCATGCGTAGCACTTTGTCCGGTCGGACAACCGTACACACGATCGGGTTTGGTGTGATCGGACCGGGTTGACGGCAAATCTTTCCAGCAGGAGATAAGACTTTGTCCGTCGGACAAACCGACGAACACTGTCCGATGGTGCATACACACGGTCTGATTTTTCAACAACATTGTCCGATCGGACAGAATCCATGAAAAAGTCCGACCGTGTGTATGGGGCTTAAGACGACCACTGCCTTGCTAAAGATACTCAAGAGGGTTAAAGCAGTGCTGTAAAATAATGGTGGACACACAAAATATTGACACTTTGGGCCCAATTTGGACATTTTCACTTAGAGGTGTACTCACTTTTGTTGCAATGGTTTAGACATTAATGGCTGTGTGTTGAGTTATTTTGAAGGGACAGCAAATTTACACTGTTATACAAGATGTACACTCACTACTTTGTAGCAAAGTGTAATTTCTTCAGTGTTGTCACATGAAAAGATATAATAAAATATTTACAAAAATGTGAGAGGTGTACTCACTTTTGTGAGATACTGTATATGATTTAAAAAGAACAAATGGATTCCCCTATCCACACAAGCAAGGTGAATGGAATCCTCCCCACTGTTTCATTGTATTGGCTGCAAAAGGTTCTTTACAACATCCCATTTGACCAAAGTTGATCATCAGATCAACTTTTGTCAAGCAGGAATGGCCATAGATAAATCGTAAATTTGGCCAGTCCCTGCTGAACCAGTTGAATTTTGATTCATCTACATCCCGGATATGCAGCACTTTGATATATGATGTGCAGCCCTCTGACCTCAGCAGTCTGTACTGGGAAAATCTAGGGTAATAGTATTGAACACTACTATCCTAATGTACAGTTCCTTGAAAAAGTAATCATACCCCTTGAAATTTTCCAAAGTTTGTCATTTTACAATCAAAAACATTTTATTGGGATTTTATGTGATAGAGCAACACAAAGTGGCACATAATTGTGAACTGGAAGGAAAATGGTTTTAATTTTTTTTTACAAATAAATATGTGAAAAGTGTGGTGTGCATTTGTATTCAGCCAAATACTTTGGGGATGTCTCTACCAGCATTGCACATCTAGAGAGTGACATTATTGCCCATTCTGCTTTGCAAAATAGCTCAAGCTCTGTCAGATTGGATGGAGAGCGTCTGTGAACAGCAATTTTCAAGTCTTGCCACAGATTCTTAATTGGATTTAGGTCTGGACTTTGACTGGGCCATTCTAACACATGAATATGCTTTGACCTAAACCATTCCATTGTAGCTCTGGCTGTATGTTTAGGGTCAATGTCCTGCTGGAAGGTAAACCTCCGCCCCAGTCTCTTTTGCAGACTCTAACAGGTTTTCTTCTAAGATTGCCCTGTATTCAGCTCAATTCATCTTCCCATCAACTCTGACCCGCTTCCCTGTCCCTACCGAAGAAAAGGATCCCCATGGTGTGTTCAGGGTTATATGCAGTGTTAGTTTTCTGCCACACATTGTATTTTGCTTTTAGGCCAAAAAGTTAAATTTTGGGCTCATCTGACCAGAGCACCTTCTTTCACATGTTTGCTGTGTCCCCTACATGGCTTCTCACAAACTGCAAACTGAACTTCTTATGGCTTTCTTTCAACAATTGCTTTCTTCTTGCCACTCTTCCATAAAGGCCAGATTTGTGGAGTGCACAATTAATAGTTGTCCTGTGGACAGATTCTCCCACCTGAGCTGTGGATCTCTGCAGCTCCTCCAGAGTTACCATGGGCCTCTTGGCTGCTTCTTAATGCTCTCATTGCCCGGCCTGTCAGTTTAGGTGGACGGCCATGTCTTAGTAGGTTTGTAGTTGTGCCATACTGTTCGGATGATGTATTGAACGGTGTTCCGTGAGATGTTCAAAGCTTGGGATTTTTTTTTATAACCTGATCTGCTTTAAACTTCTCTACAACTTTATCCCTGATCTGTCTGGTGTGTTCTTTGGCCTTCATGATGCTGATTGTTCATTAAGGTTCTCTAACAAACATTTGATGGCTTCACAGAACAGCTGCATTTATACTGAGATTAAAGTACACACAGATGGACTTTATTTACTAATTAGGTGACTTCTAAAGGCAATTGGCTCCACTAGATTTTAGCTAGAGGTATCAGAGTAAAGGGGGCTGAATACAAATGCACATCACTCTTTTCAGATATTTATTTGTAAAAAAAATTGAAAACCATTTATCATTTTCCTTCCACTTCACAATTACTGTATGTGCCACTTTGTGTTGATTTATTACATAAAATCGCAATAAAATATATTTACGTTTTTGGTTGTAACATGACAAAATGTGGAAAATTTCAAGGGGCATGAAGACTTTTCCAAGGCACTGTAACATGTTCCCAGTTTGATATGGTCTTCTGCGGTATATCCCCAGCCAAAAATATAGCATGTCCACACTGTCTGACCCTCATTTCCTCCATTAGGTCTGTAGTTTCTGATATTCCTCTCAAGCATTACATATTGTAGGTCCTATGATGATGTCAGGGGCTGCATTTGAGGCCCCCTTTAGCTCATAGGTTGACAACCACTGATCTAAAGTATGGCCAGCTTTATTTTTTTGTTATACTGTGAGTGTCACTCACGCAAAGTGTAAAAAATCATAATTAAAGAACTAAAATGTGCATGTGGGTGAAAAGAAAACTACCAGTACCCGCTGATAGGATGCTGCAGCATTAACGGTGGGTTAATACACTGGTGTCAAGCTTTACTAGTCTTTTGCTGCACTTCTTAATAAATTCTATTAGATAAAGTGCTAATGTGCCATGTAATTGAAAACGTGAATGAAGAAATGGACTTTGAAGGCACATATAAAACTATACAAAATGTTTTAATAGTTCACAACAAACATAAACAAAATTACATTAATCAAAAATAATATAGACAGAAAAAAAATGTATTACAGGACCCAATGATCACACCCATAAATCAATTGCCTATCATGTATTTCCTGTGGGGTAATGGTCATCAAACTAGAAAAACCTCCACTGGGATATGGTATATATGGGTGGGTTGTTCTTAGGTCCTGGTGATTTGGAATCACTTGATGCTCGACATGTTTTGCGATTTTTGTGCCATATAACTTAATTGTGCATAGAAAACCTTGTGCATCAAATAATATACCATATACAAAAATAATCAATATACAAAATTATCAAGCCTGATGACGTCTGGATGACGAAATGCATAGGAGCAGGCTTACTGGTCACGTTTGGTCGACACTTCCGCTGATAGGAACGCACGCTGGCTCCAGGATCTACGGAGCAATGGCGTACACACACACAGTGTACAGCTGGCATATCATTTCTAGTGACGGGACACTGCACTTTAATATGTGAGTGACATTCTATATGTTTTTAAAGATTGCTTTTAATAAACAGTATCATGCTATGTTCGTTTTATGATTGCTTCCCTTCCATGATCTGGAGCACATAAGAGGATTCCTATGTCACCGGGCGGAGACAGATCCATTTAAGCCTTATTGACCCACTTCAGCATAAGCCCATACCTGCGGGTAAGTGGGCACTCTGGTGGAAGTCTGCACGTTTGTTTGCAGTGAATTTGCACAAGCACGGAGCACTTTCCAGTTTGATATTTGATGAACTTTATATGCACTTTTTTAACTGGCTACATGCTTACTTGTAAATCTATGGACTGCATGTAGTTTTTCATCTTGACTTCACGTTTTTTTTTTTTTTGATGAGTTTTTTTTATATTGATGATTTTTTGTATACAGTATAGTATATGACTTGATGCACAAGGTTTTCTATGCACAATTAAATTACATGGCACATTATCACTTTATCTAATAGAATTTATTAGGAAGCGCAGCAAAACACTAGTAAAGCTTTATTTTTTTTTGTACTGTGGTTAAAGCTCAGGGAAAAAAAGTTTTACCATACAGTGGGGATGTGCCCACACTGCACAAGTCCACTGCTTGTGTTTTTCTAGAGCAGGCGTCTCCAAACTATGGCCCTCCAGTTGTTAGGGAATTACAATTTCCATTATGCCTAGTGATGTCTGTAAATGTCAGAGTTTTACAATGCCTCATGGGACTTGTAGTTCCGCAACAGCTGGAGGGCCGTAGTTTGGAGATCCCTGGTCAAGGGGATTGGAGAAAGTGCGCTCCCCCCACAAACCAGCGGTGGACTGTTCCCGAGGTCCCCATGTCCAGAGCAGTACTATGGGCGTGATGACGTCAGGAAAAGTCTACCAAACAAGGCTGCAAGACCGTGGGAAGGCAGGAGCCATAGAGACCAGTCTTGTGCGGGGAGGAATAGGTAAGCTCCGTTCTCCAAAAAAAATTAGTAGTTGACCTGTGCAGTGCAGGCACAGCCCCACTGCATGGGAAGGAAATCTTTTTTGCCCGGAGTTGGGCTTTAAGCAATGGAACATGGTCCCTGACCCATCCCAAGTATGCTAATTGCACAAGGAAGTACTATCAGCACAAAGATAAAATGCTACTGTTCTCATCACCTATGAGAAAGCTTCAAATGTTGGGTTGACCTTACCGTGTAGTGTAGTAGACCATGATTGGGTCACAGTGCTGCTCTTCTTCTCTCGGTCTGCTAGTTATAAATTTGTGAGAATAGAATGCAAAGACAGACTGATGCCTCGTACACACGTACGGACTTTTGCCGGCGGACCTAAGTCCAGCGGACAATCCGCTGGACTTTCCGGCTAGGTCCGCTGGACTTTCCGAGGGTGTGGACTTGCCCACACACGCACGGACTTGTCCAGCGGATAATCCGCCGGCCAAAAGTCCGCGGGACTTTTGAAAATGAACGGACTTGCCCACACACGGAGCAGTCCGTTCATTTTGAACGTAACTTCAGGTTACGTAGCTAGCGTAGGCAGTAAATGCCGCCGCGCTAGCTCCGCAAGCTGGCATGGATTTAAAGGGAATCCCCACGCCGAAAAAACGGCGTGGGGGTTCCCCCCAAATCCATGTCAGACCCTCATCCGAGCACGCAGCCTGGAAGGCCAGGAAAGGGGTGGGGACGAACGAGCGCCCCCCCCCCCTCCTGAGCCGTACCAGGCCGCGTGCCCTCAACATGGGGGGTGCCCTGGGGAAAGGGGGGCCGTGCGGCCCCCCCACCCCAAAGCACCTTGTCCCCATGTTGATGAGGACAAGGGCCTCTTCCCGACAACCCTGGCCGTTGGTTGTCGGGGTCTGCGGGCGGGGGCTTATCGGAATCTGGGAACCCCCTTTAATAAGGGGGCCCCCAGATACCGGCCCCCCACCCTATGTGAATGAGTATGGGGTACGATGTACCCCTACCCATTCACCTAAGGTGTAAAATGTAAAGTAAAAAAAAAACACCCACACTTTTGAAAAAATAGTTTATTGCACTGCTCCGGGGGTCTTCTTCCGTCTTGGGGGTCTTCTCGCCGGACTCCCCCGCCATTTACCAAGCTCTTTTACCGAGCGAGGGGAGTCCGGCTACCTTCTTCGTCGTCGCCGCCGTCTGGGGGTCTCGATCCGCCTTCGGGGGTCTTCTTCCGTCTTGGGGGTCTTCTCGCCGGACTCCTCCCCTCTCTTCTGCTCTTTTACCTAGCTCTTTCACGAGGGGAGGTGTCCGGCTACCTTCTTCGTCGTCGCCGCCGTCGTCGTCTGGGGGTCTCGATCCGCCTTCGGGGGTCTTCCGGGGGTCTCTTCTGTTCTTGCGGCGGTCGTCGTCTTCCGCGCCGCCGGCGCCGCCTTCTTCTTCTTCTTGTCCTTCTTGTTCTTCTTCTTCTTCCAATGTTGACCCGACGCTCTCTCTGCCCGGAATGCCTGTGCCGCTCTGAGCTCGGACTTATATAGGGACATGGGCGACAGGGTCACATGTTCATGTCACATGGTGACCCCGCCCCCTTGCGATGTCACAGTCCCAGCATCCTCCGGGACTGTGACAACACAAGGGGGCGGGGTCACCATGTGACATGTGCATGTGACCCTGTCGCCCATGTCCCTATATAAGTCCGAGCTCAGAGCGGCACAGGCATTCCGGGCAGAGAGAGCGTCGGGTCAACATCGGAAGAAGAAGAAGAACAAGAAGGACAAGAAGAAGAAGAAGGCGGCGCCGGCGGCGCGGAAGACGACGACCGCCGCAAGAACAGAAGAGACCCCCGGAAGACCCCCGAAGGCGGATCGAGACCCCCAGACGACGACGGCGGCGACGACGAAGAAGGTAGCCGGACACCTCCCCTCGTGAAAGAGCTAGGTAAAAGAGCAGAAGAGAGGGGAGGAGTCCGGCGAGAAGACCCCCAAGACGGAAGAAGACCCCCGAAGGCGGATCGAGACCCCCAGACGGCGGCGACGACGAAGAAGGTAGCCGGACTCCCCTCGCTCGGTAAAAGAGCTTGGTAAATGGCGGGGGAGTCCGGCGAGAAGACCCCCAAGACGGAAGAAGACCCCCGGAGCAGTGCAATAAACTATTTTTTCAAAAGTGTGGGTGTTTTTTTTTACTTTACATTTTACACCTTAGGTGAATGGGTAGGGGTACATCGTACCCCATACTCATTCACATAGGGTGGGGGGCCGGTATCTGGGGGCCCCCTTATTAAAGGGGGTTCCCAGATTCCGATAAGCCCCCGCCCGCAGACCCCGACAACCAACGGCCAGGGTTGTCGGGAAGAGGCCCTTGTCCTCATCAACATGGGGACAAGGTGCTTTGGGGTGGGGGGGCCGCACGGCCCCCCTTTCCCCAGGGCACCCCCCATGTTGAGGGCACGCGGCCTGGTACGGCTCAGGAGGGGGGGGGGCGCTCGTTCGTCCCCACCCCTTTCCTGGCCTGCCAGGCTGCGTGCTCGGATGAGGGTCTGACATGGATTTGGGGGGAACCCCCACGCCGTTTTTTCGGCGTGGGGATTCCCTTTAAATCCATGCCAGGTCACGGAGCTGGCGCGGCGGCAGTAACTGCTTACGCTAGCTACGTAACCTGAAGTCACGTGCTAAATGAACGGACTTGCCGATGAGCGGCAAGTCCGTTCATTTCAAAAGTCCCGCGGACTTGCCCACTAACGGCGGGATTGTCCGCTGGACTTCCAAGTCCAGCGGATAATTTGAGAACAAAACCTGAAACTTTAGTCCGCCGTACTTTGGCGCCAAAAAGTCCGCCGGCGCCCACACACGAGGGGATTATCCTCTGGACTTCAGTCCAGAGGATAATCCCGCGGGATTGTCCCTTCGTGTGTACGCGGCCTTATACTATCCCATTTAGGAATTAAATAGAATTTTTTTTTTTTTTAAAGTTTATTTTATCTGTACATATAATAAAGAGCTTTAACATACAATAAAGTAGACTCATTTCAAGTCTTCAATTCAATATTCCAAAATATGGCTGACTAAATGTCAAAAGAATATTGAATGTCTATAAATACAAGGATCTGCATATAGAAGAAAATGCAATACAAAAACAATAGCTGGCTGTTAACTTTTACGGCAGAGTACATTAGGAACACACCTCAGGGTATACGGAAATTATTCTAATATGAATGCTGAGTGCTACACTATCCTTTCCCGCTAGATATCAGGTGGGCTGCCACGGCAAAAAAAAAAAACACAAAAAAAAGAAAAAGATGGAAGATGAAACTGAATTATTTTAATATATACATAAACAATTATCATTTATTTTATTCCTGGAACCAACCTTTATCCCTTATTTTATTTTTGGAACCAAGCTTTATCATTTTATTTTATTCCTGGAACCAACCTTTAAGAGAACCTGTCACCATCCCATGAATATTAGGTTTAAGATGTCATATAAAGCTATTCTCATTGCAGAAGCTGTCACTGCCTCTCTTCCAAATGGAGTGCTGCAATTCTTCACCTCCTCTGATCTTCTGACACTTCTGGGAGTATTGGAAGCTCTGCGTGCTTTCGCTCCCCCTCTCCCGGCCTTGAGGTCAACCGTGCGTCTCACAGTGGCCAGGGAAGCTTTGTGTGATGTGCAGTCAGAATTGTTGTGCTTATAGATGCTTTCTTGCTGACCCATTGTTTGGTGCTGAGATATCATTCAGGTGGAGCAGACTATAAAACCTTTTTGAGCCAAATCGGATCGTACATGCAACACTCATACAGTTGTTGCCATTGTCCACCAAATAATATGGGTGGTCATCATCTGACCAGACTGTCCAAATATGCCTATCAAGTCTGTTGCAATTTGGGCAGTCCACGGCCAAAAAGGAGAAATCTTAGGTGGCCCAATTGTCCCCTATACGAACATCTTTACCTTTAGAGAAAGCCACACCGGAAACCCTGAGTTTTCCCCATGGACACTGGGCATAAAAATTGCTTCTTATGCTTATTCAGCCTGCAGAAGCAACTCTATGTTAGTCTATGTTTTCATGCACATTTGGGTGTTTACGGGCCTATTAGTAGGGGAGAGTTTTTGACAGGGGCTTTCGGGCAGAAAAAACATTTGGTGTGCCTAAATGTGTTTAGGCACCTGAAGTGATTTTAAGCGTACATTTTTCGAGTGTTTTGGTAGAAAAACCCTTATGAATGCAAACGCGCCTAAACGTATGTACAATATGCTCCATAGGAGCATTTTTGTGTCTTTTTTCTGCCAGCAGTTCTGCCAATGTTTATGCTGCCTAGTGTGCAGCATAAAAAACAAAATAATTTGTTTCTGCCTGCTTTTAAAGTAGCTTTAATTGCTTAATTGTGTCTTTGTTTTAATCATATTTTTTTTTTTAAGTAATAGTACAGACTCATAATTTTTTTTTAAATAATAAACATGTTATACTTACCTGCCCTGTGCAGTGATTTTGCACAGAGCAGCTCCAATCCTCCTCTTGTTGGGTCTCCTGCTGGCGCTCGTCCCCTCCCCCTTGCCGAGCGACCCATAGCAAACCGCTTGCTATGGGGGCAGTTGTGCATGCTCACCCCCAGGCCGCCTCTGTGTGTCCATAAGATACACAGAGCGAGACTTGGCCCTGCCCTCCACTCCCTCCTCACTGGCTGTGATTGATAGCAGCAGGAGCCAATGGCGGTTGTGTCTCAGCCAATGAGGAGGGATGGACCCAGGAGAGCTAATGCTCTCATGCACATCGCTGGATCGAGATAGGGCTTGGGTAGACATTTGGGGGGGGGGGGGGGGCAGAGTGGATTGCTACACACAGAAGGTTTTTTACCTTCATGCATAGAATGGTAAAAGGTGAAAAAAACCTTCAGCCTGTACAACCACTTTAATATAAGATTTTCCAGCAAACACCAATGACTGTAGTAGTCCATACAACTCAAAAATAACAAGTGTGTTTTTATTTTTAACTCTTTCTTTATTATTTTCAGCTTATCAACATACATTTTTCACAGACTGACCTTCCTTATTCCAACACATATAAAAAAAAAAAAAAAATTAAAATATATATATATAAAAAAATAAGGATCAATAGCTCAGGGGTTAGAGCACTGGTCTTGTTTACAGGGACAAAAAACACTGAAATGACATTTGTAGGCACATATTGTTGAGGTTATTAAACAACAATTACAGCCGAGTCTTACACGCATTGCATGCTGAATCTGTTCTATGGAAAGATCATGAAGGCTGTAACCTACTGCTGCTTAAAGCAGAGCCAGCAAGTGTCTCCTTACCTACTGTGAGAACGGGAAGTGCAGCTGCCCCTGGGTCTTCTCAGAAGCTTGGACTGCCACCCCCGGGAGTCACAACGTGAACAATGTGCTTTTAATGGCTTCCGATGCCCCTTCTCCGAGCAGGGGTCACTGGTTAGATCTTCAAGTACTGGTATAGCATGAAACGGGTCCCTAGACTCTCGCACAACAGCAAAATCACCGACTCATTTAAATGACACCATTGTGCTATGCCCATGATAATGTCTTTGCTGTCCCTTGCTTAGGGAGGACTCGCCTAATCATGGTTGCTGTTTTGGGAATTTTTTAGTGACCTCTGGTTCTCCAAGGTGAGAATGGTCACCCTATGGGCAGGAAAAAATGGGTCTGAGCTATAAAAACAATTGGAAAGGAAAGAGAAATCCTTGTTCAATTAACAATTAGATTGCAAACGTGTCCAGCGCAGGTTAGAAGGCAAATGCTTAAAGTAAAGTATAAAAATATAGGAACTGCTGACCTGTTTTTAAAGCCGCAGTCCGTTCTATTGTGTGGCCCATCCAACCTTTTGTGAAGTTGGTATACTTCTATTTGTATTTCTTGCTATTTGGTCTTATAAAAGTTCAGTTCCACATGTTACAGACTAGCTGTACTCTGAAGTATATATATATATATATATATATATATATATATATCAATCCAAAAAATATATACAGTATATAAAAAAATTGGGATCTGGAGACCAAAAACATCCAGGAAACAAATAAATTACAACACATATATCAAAAGAGAGATTCAGTGGGCATGGATGCCACAATGAGAATAAAGCAGCTTGAAATTAAATTTCTTAAAAACAAAAATTACACATACATTTTTTTGTCAAATAAATTTGTATTTTTTCCTTCAGTGTGCGTTTCCATATGGACGTTTACAATAATTTTTTTAATGGGCTTATATTGTGTTTGTAATGCATTTGAGGGTTTTTTTTTTGCACACAAAATCAGAGTCCTAAAGTACGCCCTCGTGTTTATGTGCATTGCAGTATGTTTACAGTGAAAAACATTTTGGATTGTGATACTTTTTTTGAAAGTACTGGAACTGAATTCAGTGTGGAAAGGGTAGTGTTAAAGTTATTCTAAAGCCTAAATATTTTTTACCTTAATGCATTCCTTGCATTAGGGTAAAAAAAAATGTTTAGGCATCGGTTCTGGCCCTTCACCCCCCCCCTCCTTTTACTTACCTGAGCCCTCATTCGATCTATCGATCCAGTGCTGTGCACATCTGCAGCTCCTCTCTCCCCTCACTTCCATGTCTCACTGGCTTTGCAGGGCTCAAGAGTGAGCCCCAGGGCTGTGAAAAGGGGGTACCACCGGTCCTCCTGTATGGGGCCTGGGCCAGCCAACCTCCATGCTACCTTCACCTTCTTGACTTACTGTAGGTGGAGAATGTCATTCCTGTGCTGCCCCATTCTTTTCTTTGCTGGAGAGAAATTTGGACATGAAAACCTAAGCACCTAGTGGACCTGTTATAGCAGTATTTTCTAGAAGTCTCATTTAATATGTCTCCAGTCTATGACTGCCTTCTGAAGCATGTCCCCAGTCTCCAAAAACTTTCATAGCATGTTCAGTTTCTGACCAATGACCATCTCCTGCAGCATGTCCCAGTCCTGACCATCTGTTGTACCATGTCCACAGTCTTTGACCATCTCTTTTACCATGTCCACAGTCTATGACCATCTCTTTTACCATGTCCACAGTCTCTGACCATCTCTTTTACCATGTCCACAGTCTCTGACCATCTCTTTTACCATGTCCACAGTCTCTGACCATCTTTTGTACCATGTTTGCAGTGTCTGGCCATCTTTTGTATCATGTGTTCTGTCTCTGACCATCTCCTGTATCATGTCTGAAATCTCTGACCATCTCTTGTACCATGTCTGCAATCTCTGACTGCCTCTTGTATGCAATCCGTAGTCTCTGACTATATCCTGTTGTGTGTCTGACACCGAAAACTTACTGAATTTTATGTGTGACCCTTTGGTAATGTCAATGGCCGCACTTGAAGTCCTCCATATCAAGAAAGTTGACCACCACTAACCTAAACACAATGGATGATTTGAGATCTACATAGAGTGAGATTCAAGGAGTATGTGAAGTTTTTTTTTCTGCAGCAGATAACCAACCCTGCTGGCAACATTCACTTCTGAATAGCTTTGGTCCTTACATCTCGTTGGTTCTGAATACAGCTCCTCCACACATACATGTCTTCTGTTTTTAAAAAATCATTCTTGATTTTCCTTTAAAAGTGCATTAAATAAAAATTGTCTCTGTTTCCCACAGCAATCAAATTCAGACTATGGCCTTGTTTATGCTAGTGGTTGGGGTGCAGTAAAACCACATGGTTGAGCCTTGGCTTTACTGCCCCAGCTGTTCCCCCTTATGTAGCAGGATTCATTCGTTAAGTAAATCATTCTGTTTCGTCATATTCATTATGTTAGAATGTGATTTGTTTTCGGAATTTGTTTTGTATATTCAGATTCGTTTCAAATATCCGCTGTTCCGAATTGATTCGTATTTCGTAAGTTATTACGGAAAATTGGCTATATTGTTCTAACGTGTCTATTGTTTTAATTTGGTGAGTTTACTTATGCCCTCTGAGTCATCCCTGCTAGTCCAACTCACAAGGAGAAATAAAAATTATCTGATTGGACTATATCAACTGGAGTTGCATGCATCCAAAAGTAACGAATAGAACAAAATAATATTGGATTCATTCGTTATGTTATGATTTGGCGATTCTGTTGGATCCACCTCTATTCAACCCAAACACAATAAGTAGGATTCATTTGATTTCACTTTTATACCTTACTTTATTTATTTCAATGTGTTTCCATTTCATTTGTAGTCCATTTTTTATAATAAGAATCGGCTGATTATTTACGAGTCAAAGACTACCGTGCCCCTGTCATCAAAATAAATACGAATGGATACGAATTAATTTGTTACGTTATTTCGGATGCTTCAAACATTAACCACTTGTGGACCACCCACCCTACATATACGGTGAAAGGGTGGCCGCTCTGTGCCAGATGATGTATCTAGTACGTAACCCTGGGTCTGGGGCGTGCATGACCGAAGCTGGTGACCTGCTCCCGTTGTGATCACACACAATGGGAGCCCAGCAGCGAGTACCATGGACTCGATATCCGCCGGCACCCGCCGATGTAAACAAGGCAGACTGTCGTTCTGTCAGAAGGGAAGGAATTGATCCTGTGTTTCTGCTAAGCAGGAACACAGATCTTTGCCTTCCCCTAGTCAAAGCACCTCCCCCACAGTGAGAAAGCACAAGCTAGGCACACAGTTAACCCTTTGATCCCCCGCACTGATGTTAACCCCTTCCCAGCCAGGAAGTACAATGACAGTGCATATTTTTAACCACTTTCAGACCGGACCAATTTGCAGCCAAAGGACCAGGCCCCTTTTTGCGATTCAGCACTGCGTCGCTTTAACTGACAATTGCGCGGTCGTGCGACGTGGCTCCCAAACAAAATTGACGTCCTTTTTTTCCCACAAATAGAGCTTTCTTTTGGTGGTATTTGATCGCCCCTGCGGTTTTTATTTTTTGCGCTATAAACAAAAATAGAGCGACAATTTTGAAAAAAATGCATTATTTTTTATTTTTTGCTATAATAAATATCCCCCAAAAATATATAAAAAAACATTTTTTTTCCTCAGTTTAGGCCGATACGTATTCTTCTACATATTTTTGGTAAAAAAAATCGCAATAAGCGATTATTGATCGGTTTGCGCAGAAGTTATAGCGTTTACAAGATAGGGGATAGTTTTATAGCATTTTTATTAATAATTTTTTTTTTATTATTAATGGCGGAGATCTGCGATTTTTTTTGTGACTGCGACATTATGGCGGACACATCGGACATTTTTGACACATTTTTGGGACCATTGTCATTTTTACAGCAATTAATGCATTTAAATGCATTGATTTCTGTATAAATGACACTGGCAGTTTAGGAGTTAACCACAAGGTGGCAGTGTAGGGGTTAAGTAGGCCTAGGGGTGTGTTTTTTACTGTGGGGGGGCGTGGCTGTCAGCTAGTGAATGCTGATCTCTGCTCCAATCACAGGGAGCAGAGATCGGCGTCACTAGTTGCTAGGCAGAACGGGGAGATGCTGTTTATCTCGGCATCTCCCCGTTCAGCCGCTCCGTGAGACGATCGCGGGAGTCCCCGCGGCGATCGAGTCCGCGGGGACCGCGGCCGGACTCACGGGGGTGCCGACCAGCGCGGGAGCGCGCCGCTCCCGGCGCGCTCCCGATGGCACGGACAGGCTAAAGGAGGGACGTATATATACGCCCTCCTGCCTGTACGTGCCATTCTGTCGACGTATATCTGCGTGCGCTGGTCGGCAAGTGGTTAAGCACTGATCGTTGTATTAGTGTCACTGTTCCCCAAAAAGTGTCAGTTAAGTGTCCAATTTATCCACCGCAATATTGCAGTCCCGCTATAAGTCACTGATCGCTGCCATTACTAGTAAAAATAAATAGAAATATCCCATAGTTTGTAGACACTATAACTTTTGCGCAAACCAATCAATATACGCTTATTGGGATTTTTTTTTTATGTAGTAGAATATATATTGGCCTAAATTGATGAAGAAATTTGATTTTTTTTTTTTTTAATTATTAGGTATTTATTTTATAGCAGAAAGTAAAAATATATATATATATTTTTTTTTTTTGAATTGTCTGTCTTTTTTTTTTGTTTATAGTGCAAAAAAATAAAAACTGCAGAGGTGATCAAATAGAACCAAAAGAAAGCTCTATTTGTGGGGAAAAAATTACATCAATTTTATTTGGGTACAGCTTCACATGACTGCGCAATTGTCAGTTGTCAGTGTAAGTAACGCAGTGCCGTATCGCAAAAAGTGGGCTGGTCATTAAGGGGGGTAAATCTTCCGGAAGCCAAGTGGTTAACAAAAGGCTCAAACTATTGCATCATGTTATCCGAATGAAACAAATTAATTCTTTCTTTTTGTTATAATTTCTTTTGATTCGTTAAAATTAGTTACTATTGTCATTTGAAATTTCGGATACATCCGAATCACGCAAATGTCCAATTTGAACGTATATCACAGAGAGCACCGCTGGTGTAAAGGAGACATATCTGTTCTTTACCTTTGTGCTGATTAATCCGAATGGCGAATTTACGGTAATGCAGACAGTTTGAAATGAGCACATATTCGTCAGTGAGGGCACTTATTGTATGCAGGCTTATGTAACCCTTGATATCTTAAGCCTCTTACACACGATACGATTGTTGGCCAAAAAAGCGTCTGATTTTTGTCTAAAGGGCGTGTGCCAGGAACTTGTCTTGCATACTAATGGTACACAATTGCCGGCCAACAAACACGATAGTAGTGACGTTCTACGAGGAATTTCAGCTCTTGAGCACCACCCTTTGGGCCCCTTCTGCTAATGTCGTGTTTGGTGAGCATTGATTCTGAGCATGCGTGTTTGTACTTTCGACTTTTGTGTGACGGACTTGTGTACTGACCATCCGAAAATCTGACAACAGACCGTTGTCTGACGAAAATTTACTAGCCTGCCATCCAACATTTGTTGGCCGAAATGTGGACAACAATTTGTCAGAAGGAGCGTACTAACGGTCAGATTTTAGAACAACAGTCTGTCAACAGACAATCCCCTGCCAACAATCTGATCGTGTGTACGAGGCTTTAATGGTATGTGATAATACATGCTGACCACAACTGTGCGGCTAATAGAAAAGATTTGCAAAGGGTCACGCAGGGACTGTCTATATACAAAAAAATTGCTTGTTATGCAAATTTGAGAATATGGACACACACAATAGCAGTTTAATCACATGTGCAAAAAGTGTAAAAATAATATGTGACTGCAAATCTCCCTCATAGGGAAAAAAAATAGGAGCTTAGGTATTGAGTAAAAAAGACGTTGTTTTCTTATAATATCCTTGAAAGAGCTTTAAATAAATAATAATCCTCACTATTTAAGTACCTTGTTTTTTGGCTTCTGAAAATCGGCACGTTTTTGGTGTAGGATTATCTGTGCTAATTCATGTCATATGAATTGCCATTACCCAACCCGTTGAACAGTGAATTTTTTTCCGCTAATACATATTATTATTTTATAATATTGGAACAACTAATTTGTTCTACTAGGGCTAAATATGTTGCTCACCCTTAAAGTGATTGTAAAAGCAGAAGGTTTTTTTAATCTTAATGCATTTTATGCAATAACCGCTTTCGGACCGCCCACCACACATTTACTGCGGCAGGGTGGCCGAGCTGCGAGAAAAAAACCTACCTGTACATTGTTGTCTCTTCCTGGGTCTGGGGTGTGCGCCGTCGGTGACCTGTTTCTGCTGTGATTGGACACAGCGGGAGCCAATCAGTTTGTTCGGCAGAACGCGATGTCCGCTGGGACCCGCGGATCATTGACAGGAGAGGCAGAGCGGCGCTCTGCCTATGTAAAGAAGGCAGATTGTCGTTCTGCTAGAGAGGAAGATGGAGATCTTGTGTCAGGAACACAGATCTATTTCTTCCTCCATTTAAGCCATCCCCCACACAGTTAGAAAGCACTCCCTAGGGACACATTTAACCCTTTGATCGATGAACCACTTCCTTGCCAGTTTCATTAGTGCGGTGGCAGTGCATTTTTTTTAGCACTGATCACTGTATAGATGTTACTGGTCCCCAAAAAGTGTCACTTAGTGTCCGATTTGTCTGCCGCAATGTAACAGTGCCATTAAAAATCGCTGATTGCCACCAATACTAGTAAAAATAAAAAGTCCATAAAACTATACCATGGTTTGTAGACGCAATAACTTTTGCGCAAACCAACCAATATACGCTTATTGGGATTTTTTTTTACCAAACACATGTAGCAGAATACATATTGGCCTAAATTGATGAAGAAATTAGTTTTTTTATATATATATTTTTTGGATATGTATTATAGCAGAAAGTAAAAAAAAATATATATATATCTTTAAATTGTTGGTCTTTTTTTGTTTATAGGCGAAAAAAAAAAAAAACGCAGAGGTGATCAAATACCACCAAAATAAAGCTCTGTTTGTGGGGAAAAAAAGGAGGTCAATTTTATTTGGGTACAGCGTCTCACGATTGCGCAATTGTTAGTTAAAGTGACGCAGTGCCGTATCGCAAAAAATGGCCTGGTCATTAAGGGGTCAAATCCTTCTGGGGCTGCTTTAACCCTTTAAAAATGCTGCTTTAACCCTTTAACTACCAGCATAGCTCCCAACTGTCCTTGATTTCGAGGGACTGTCCCTGATTTGGAGCAATGTCCCTCTGTCCCTCATTTTGGTCTGATCTATATAGCTGTATAAAAAATGCACTTTTTATCTTTCAAAAAGTGTTTTCCAGTGCTAAACCTTTCATCCAATTTCTAAATTGCTGCATTTGTAAATTTTAAAAACCAGTATAAAGGAATAGTAGTGGTAAAAAAAAAGCCCTTGTGGATTTATTTAATCTTTTTTTGGGGGGTTATTCTCCTTTAAGGAGGTGTGGCAGGAGGCGTGTCCTATGCCTAACTACATTTGCTAGTATGTGTCCCTCATTCCCATCTCAAAATGTTGGGAGGTATGACTACCAGGTCCATATGTCATACGGACTGTCAGATGGAAGTGAAGCCACCTGATGGCTTCCAAACACCCCCAGTAAAGGCCACCAACCCCTTTCTTGTGCACTTGCCTCTGCCATATATCCTGAGCTCCGTGCACCCGGGACAGGCATGGCTGGTGACGCTGGATAGAGGAGAGGGATCTGAGTGAACACGTGTCCCCTTTTTTTATTGGTGACCCGGAAGCAATGTGTAAAACGTCATTTCCGGGTTGAATCTGCACTGCATTAGATGCATTGGAGGACAGGAGAAACAAGAAGGCTCCCTCTGATGACCAGTCATATGACCATTGAAGACAGTCTAATGGTCTTTTCTATGTGGGCTTGGGGGGACTGGTGCACATGTAAAGCCAGACAATCGGCGGCATTGCCCAAACAGATCCCCCCCCCCCAACTTTTTAGCCATGTAAAAGGTTTCTGGAGGGAGCCAAGTTTTGCCAAGAAAAGGTTAGAATTTCTGAGCCTCATTTAGTTTAATGAAGCAGAGTTGTCACAATAACAGAGGATCATTTGAGTATAGGACCTTTTTAAAAATCCATACTAGGAAAAAAAAAATGAATTTCACGCTACCCCCATCTCTTCTTATCATTCAACAGATCAATGGAACATTAATCTTATCATGTCGTACATATTACCAGTATGTAATTAGCAGCCATTGTGAGTGGGAAATATTTATCTAAACTCGGTGTAAGTTATTATTCTTCTCATTTAGTGTAAGCAGGAAAGGGTAATTGAACTTGCATGTCATACAGTGGGAATACCATCCACCACGGAGGAAAGATTAAAAATTAAGATGTTGTATTGATTAGGCGAGATAATTAGTGTGGACACTGTTAATAAACATACGCTCTCTCTGTTGCTTGCTCTTGGTATGCTTTTAGAGTGCAGATTGCAGCAGTAATGTGATATTATTAGCAAATGTATATTAGTCAAATAATATGCACACTAAAGTGCTTATGTTAGCGTAGGAAGAGTAATTTCATTAGCTGTTGAGATAACAGAGCATAACGAGGTTTCAGAGTACTGTGTAGGTCTGTACTGACCACATACACTGTATTACCAAAAGTATTGGGACACCTGCCTTTACACACGCATGAACTTTAATGGCATTCCAATCTTAGTCCGTAGGGTTCATTATTGAGCTGGGCCACCCTTTTTAGCTATAACAGCTTTAACTCTTCTGGGAAGGCTGTTCACAAGGTTTAGGAGTGTGTCTATGGGGATGTCTGACCATTCTTCCAGAAGCTCATTTGTGAGGTCAGGCACTGATGTTGGAGAAGGCCTGGCTTGCAGTCTCCGCTCTATCTCATCCCAAAGTTGTTGTATCAGGATGAGGTCCGGCCAGTCAAGTTCCTCCACCCCAAACTGCCTCATCCATGTCTTTATGGACCTTGCTTTGTGCACTGGTGCGCAGTCATGTTGGAACATGAAGGGGCCGTCCCCAAACTGTTCTCACAAAGTTGGGAGCATGAAATTGTCCAAAATGTCTTGGTATGCTGACGCCTTAAGAGTTCCCTTCACTGGAACTAAGGGGCCAAGCCCAACCCCTGAAAAACAACTCCATATCATAATCCCCCCTCCACCAAATGATTTGGACCATTTCCGCAAGTTGGAGGAACTTGACTGGTCTGCACCGAGTCCTAGCCTCAACCCAATAGAACACCTTTGGGATGAATTAGAGCGGAGACTATGAGCCAGGCCTTCTTGTCCAACATCCGTGCCTGACCTCACAAATGCGCTTCTGGAAGAATGGTCAAACATTCCCATAGACACACTCCTAAATCTTGTGGACAGCCTTCCCAGAAGAGTTGAAGCTGTTATAGCTACAAAGGGTGGGCCAACTCAATGTTGAACTCTACGGACTAAGACTGGGATGCCATTAAAGTTTATGTGCGTGTAAAGGCAGGCGCCCCAATACTTTTGGTAATATACAATGAATATAAAAAGTCTACACAGCCCTGTTAAAATGGCAGGTCTCTGTGATGTAAAAAAAAAAAAAAAGGGACAAAGATAAATCATTTCAGAATTTTTTCCACCTTTAATGTGACCTATAAACTGTACAACTCAATTGAAAAACAAACTGAAATCTTTTATTGGGGGAGTAAAAATAATAAACTAAAATAATGTGGTTGCATAAGTGTGTACATTCTCTTATAACTGGGGATGTAGCTTGGTTCAGAATTATGCCCCTTTCGGCGGTTTTCAGGCGGTACAGCGCTAAAAATAGCGCCTGTACACCGCCTAAAAAAACAGGCCCCATTCACTCCAGTGTGAAAGCCGGCGGACTTTCACACTGGAGCGGTGCGCTAGCAGGACGGCAAAGAAAGTCCTGCTAGCAGTATCTTTGGAGCGGTATAGAAGCGGTCTATTCACTGCTCCTATACCGCTCCTTCCCATTGATTTGAATGATCCTGCAATACCGCCGCAAAGCGCCACTGCGGGGATTTTAACCCTTTTTCGGCCGCTCGCGGGGGGTAAAACCGCACCGCGAGCGGCCGAATCCCACGGGCAAAGCGACGGTAAAGCAGCGCTAAATATAGCGGTGCTTTACCGTCACCGCCCCAGTGTGAAAGGGGCCTTAAGCAATCATATTCAAACTCATGTTAAATAGGAGTCAGTACACACCTGCCATCATCATTTAAAGTGCCTCTGATTAACCCAAAATAAAGTTCAGCTGTTCTAGTAGGTCTTTCCTGACATTTTCTTAGTCGCATCCTACAGCAAAAGTGATTGGCCACAGAGAGCTTCCAAAGCATCAAAGGGATCTCATTGTTAAAAGGTATCAGTCAGGAGAAGAGTACAAAATAATTTCCAAGGCATTAGATATACCATGGAACACAGTGAAGACAGTCATCATCAAGTGCAGAAAATATGGCACAACAGTGACATTACCAAGAACTGGACGTTCCTCCAAAATGGATGAAAAGCAGAGAAGAAAACAGGTCAGGTAGGCTGCCAAGAGGCCTACAGCAACATTAAAGTAGCTGCAGGAATATCTGGCAAGTACTGGCTGTGTGGTACATGTGACAACAATCTCCCATATTCTTCATATGTCTGGGCTATGGGGTGGTAAGACGGAAGCCTTTTCTTACGGAGAAAAACATCCAAGCCCGGCAAAATTTTGCAAAAACACATCTGAAGTCTCCCAAAAGCATGTGGGAAAATGTGTTATGGTCTTGTGAAACCAAGGTTGAACTTTTTGACCATAATTCCAAAAGATATGTTTGGCGCAAAAACAACACTGCACATCACCAAAAGAACACCATACCCACCGTGAAGCATGGTGGTGGCAGCATCATGCTTTGGGGCTGTTTTTCTTCAGCTGGAACAGGGGCCTTAGTCAAGGTAGAGGGAATTATGAACAGTTTCAAATACCAGTCGGTATTGGCACAAAACCTTCAGGCTTCTGCTAGAAAGCTGAACATGAAGTGGAACTTCATCTTTCAGCATGACAACGATCCAAAGCATACATCCAAATCAACAAAGGAATGGCTTCACCAGAAGAAGATTAACGTTTTGGAATGGCCCAGCCAGAGCCCAGACCTGAATCTGATTGAAAATCTGTGGGGTGATCTGAAGAGGGCTGTGCACAGGAGATGTCCTCACAATCTGACAGATTTGGAGTGTTTTTGCAAAGAGTGGGCAAATATTGCCAAATTAAGATGTGCCATGCTGATAGACTCATACCCAAAAAGACTTTCCAGCAGAAAAAGTCAGACGGGATCTTTTCATCAGATATTCAGATCGTGTGTGGGCCTCATCTGACTTTTTTTTTTCGAAAATTCTGACAGACCTAGAAATAGAACATGTTATAAATATTTGCGACGGAACCAATTCCTATCGGGAAAACCGCTCGTCTGTATGCTGTTCCGACGGACCAAAAACGACGCATGCTTTGAAGCAAGTACGAGACAGCAGCTATTGGCTACTGGCTATTGAACTTCCTTTTTCTAGTCCCATCGTACGTGTTGTACGTCACCGCGTTCTAGACGGTGGGAAATTGGTGTGACCGTGTGTAGGCAAGACAGTTTCAGCGGAACTCCGTTGGAAAAACCTTCTGAGTTTATTCCGACGGGAAAACCGGTCATGTGTACATGGCATGAGTGCTGTAATAAAATCAAAAGGTGCTTCAACAAAGTATTTGTTTAAGGGTGTGCACACTTATGCAACCGTATTATTTTATTTTTTTATTTTTACTTCCCTCCACCTAAAAGATTTCAGTTTGTTGTTCAACAGAGTTGTACAGTTTATAGGTCACATTAAAGATGGAAAAAGTTCTGAAATGATTTATCTTTGTCTCATTTTTTTTTACATCACAGAAACCTGACATTTTAACAGGGGTGTGTAGACTTTTTACACCCACTGTAGTGCATGTCAATGCTTGAGTTAGGTGACACCTTCAGAACTTTTTCACTTAACTTTTATTTTCTGTAGTTATATAGCACTGGCATGTTAAACTGTGCATTACAGGGGGTCCCCGAGTTACGAACTCGTTAGGGACTGCCCGCCTGTTCGGAAGTCGGAAATGTTCGTAAGTCCTGCTAGCAGTATCTTTGGAGCGGTATAGAAGCGGTCTATTCACTGCTCCTATACCGCTCCTTCCCATTGATTTGAATGATCCTGCAATACCGCCGCAAAGCGCCACTGCGGGGGATTTTAACCCTTTTTCGGCCGCTCGCGGGGGGTAAAACCGCACCGCGCGCGGCCGAATCCCACGGGCAAAGCGACGGTAAAGCAGCGCTAAATATAGCGGTGCTTTACCGTCACCGCCCCAGTGTGAAAGGGGCCTTAAGCAATCACATTCAAACTCATGTTAAATAGGAGTCAGTACACACCTGCCATCATCATTTAAAGTGCCTCTGATTAACCCAAAATAAAGTTCAGCTGTTCTAGTAGGTCTTTCCTGACATTTTCTTAGTCGCATCCTACAGCAAAAGTGATTGGCCGCAGAGAGCTTCCAAAGCATCAAAGGGATCTCATTGTTAAAAGGTATCAGTCAGGAGAAGAGTACAAAATAATTTCCAAGGCATTAGATATACCATGGAACACAGTGAAGACAGTCATCATCAAGTGCAGAAAATATGGCACAACAGTGACATTACCAAGAACTGGACGTTCCTCCAAAATGGATGAAAAGCAGAGAAGAAAACAGGTCAGGTAGGCTGCCAAGAGGCCTACAGCAACATTAAAGTAGCTGCAGGAATATCTGGCAAGTACTGGCTGTGTGGTACATGTGACAACAATCTCCCATATTCTTCATATGTCTGGGCTATGGGGTGGTAAGACGGAAGCCTTTTCTTACGGAGAAAAACATCCAAGCCCGGCAAAATTTTGCAAAAACACATCTGAAGTCTCCCAAAAGCATGTGGGAAAATGTGTTATGGTCTTGTGAAACCAAGGTTGAACTTTTTGACCATAATTCCAAAAGATATGTTTGGCACAAAAACAACACTGCACATCACCAAAAGAACACCATACCCACCGTGAAGCATGGTGGTGGCAGCATCATGCTTTGGGGCTGTTTTTCTTCAGCTGGAACAGGGGCCTTAGTCAAGGTAGAGGGAATTATGAACAGTTTCAAATACCAGTCGGTATTGGCACAAAACCTTCAGGCTTCTGCTAGAAAGCTGAACATGAAGTGGAACTTCATCTTTCAGCATGACAACGATCCAAAGCATACATCCAAATCAACAAAGGAATGGCTTCACCAGAAGAAGATTAACGTTTTGGAATGGCCCAGCCAGAGCCCAGACCTGAATCTGATTGAAAATCTGTGGGGTGATCTGAAGAGGGCTGTGCACAGGAGATGTCCTCACAATCTGACAGATTTGGAGTGTTTTTGCAAAGAGTGGGCAAATATTGCCAAATTAAGATGTGCCATGCTGATAGACTCATACCCAAAAAGACTTTCCAGCAGAAAAAGTCAGACGGGATCTTTTCATCAGATATTCAGATCGTGTGTGGGCCTCATCTGACTTTTTTTTTTCGAAAATTCTGACAGACCTAGAAATAGAACATGTTATAAATATTTGCGACGGAACCAATTCCTATCGGGAAAACCGCTCGTCTGTATGCTGTTCCGACGGACCAAAAACGACGCATGCTTTGAAGCAAGTACGAGACGGCAGCTATTGGCTACTGGCTATTGAACTTCCTTTTTCTAGTCCCATCGTACGTGTTGTATGTCACCGCGTTCTAGACGGTGGGATATTGGTGTGACCGTGTGTAGGCAAGACAGTTTCAGCGGAACTCCGTTGGAAAAACCTTCTGAGTTTATTCCGACGGGAAAACCGGTCATGTGTACATGGCATGAGTGCTGTAATAAAATCAAAAGGTGCTTCAACAAAGTATTTGTTTAAGGGTGTGCACACTTATGCAACCGTATTATTTTATTTTTTTATTTTTACTTCCCTCCACCTAAAAGATTTCAGTTTGTTGTTCAACAGAGTTGTACAGTTTATAGGTCACATTAATGGAAAAAGTTCTGAAATGATTTATCTTTGTCTCATTTTTTTTTACATCACAGAAACCTGACATTTTAACAGGGGTGTGTAGACTTTTTACACCCACTGTAGTGCATGTCAATGCTTGAGTTAGGTGACACCTTCAGAACTTTTTCACTTAACTTTTATTTTCTGTAGTTATATAGCACTGGCATGTTAAACTGTGCATTACAGGGGGTCCCCGAGTTACGAACTCGTTAGGGACTGCCCGCCTGTTCGGAAGTCGGAAATGTTCGTAAGTCGGCTGCGCATGCGCAGACCGACAAATACGGACATTTCCGGACATTTCCGATGTTCCGTCTAATTCCCTTCTGCACATGCGCGGCAAATTACGGACATTTCCAAAGTTTGCCGGCATTTTCCGAGGCTCCGTATGGCCGCGCATGTGCAGAACGGCCGGAGGACGGCGAAAAATGGCGGAGGGTCCCCGCAGCGCCCCGTTCGTAAGTAGGGGATGTTCGTAGGTCGGGCATTCGTAAGTCGGGGACCCCCTGTACAGAGCCCATAGAACCAGTTGCATCACTTTGTGCACCAGAAGAGTGTACAATCTAATGTCCCTGACCAAATCATACAGGCACATACAATAGAAACATTTTGGCCAGAAGTTTTTTTTTTTTTATATATTAAATCATTAACATCTCATTTAAGTTTTAGGAATCGAATACTATTTTATAAGTCATTTTCAATCATTTAAAATCATCAGCTTTCATTAAAAGAATCCCTGGTGATCCTACCATTTGGTTCTTTGTTCAGGCGTTTTCTGTTATTTTGTGTCTCCCAGTTGTGCTCCCACATTGTCCCCCCGTCACACACTTTTCCAATGGGGACTAAACATTGTATAGCCATGTTCCACCATTATCATCATCAAGAGACCTGTAGCTACTGGGGTGCGTATAGAAAGGTTGTGACTTCAAAGAGGCTGAAAGAGATCAGCAGTGCTCATACGCCACAAAAGAAGAAAAAGTGGTGAAAACAAAAAGTTAATTTAAAAATGTGATAACTGTGTATGTACACACTGTTTTAGCAAGTTAAATGTCACTCATTTAGGGTGTACATATACCTAAATGTAGGAATATGTTTGTAGTTTAGGAGAGCCAGGAGCATACCAACATGCAAACAGATTAACCTTTTTTGAACCCGATATGTATTATGTCCCTGCACAAAAGAACTAAAGCCGGCATAGCCACGGTTGCAGGAAAGAAAATCGTTTGATTCCCCCATCAGAACAGGCAGTGTTGATTGGGGAATGCCTCCTGCGGAGCTATTGTGTTCTCCCCTTGGGGGACGCAGAGAGCCGCCCCTGCCAGGAAAACACAGTGATTGTTACTAGCAGCTATAGTAACTGGTAATAATTGTATCCTAAAAAAATACAACATTCTGGTTGTACCCAAGTCGATCGACTTTATACTGCCCACAGATGGTTCAAATCTTGGCCAGTCCCTGCTGAACCGGCTGACCTTTTACCACCTCTGTAAGGTCTTATAATTACCTCATCATGATGTCCTTTTATGATCCAAATATATTATATACATAATTGCTCAACTTCCCAAATTTAACGCTGGGAAAACTCTAGCTGCTAGAGAAACCTACCAAAGAAACTGGTCATGCAAGGACTTTCAGTTGATAGGTAGTTCTATAAAGGGAGATTAGAGATCTTTTAATGACTGTTAGGATTACATTATTAGCAACTTTTTCTCCTTGATTTAGGTTAGGTAGTGATACCTTGACAATGAAGCACCATTACCTGTACTTGGTCAAAAAAACAATGTTCAATGTTTAGTCTTGGAAAACACTTTTGCATTTAGCTGTGTCCATGATTACTTGGTTATGAACCCCTATACCACCCAAATATCCCTGTCAATATTACAATCGGGGGCATCACTTGAACAAAATGTACTTGGATATATTTAGAGCATGGAGATCTTCCAATGACCGCTAAGACTACATTATTACCTAACTGACCAGACTTTTCTCCTTGCTTTAGGTTAGGTAGCAATACCTTCACAATGAAGCACCATTACCTGTACTTGGACAAAAAGGCCGTGTTCAATTTCAATCTTTAGAAACACTTTTGACATTTGCCCATGTCCATGATTACTTGGTTATGAATTCCTATACCAGACAAATATCACTGATGATATTACAATCAGATGTATACTTGAACAAAATGTATTTGGATACATATAGAGTTCCTCCTATAAACTCTTTAAGATGCACATTCTCTTGTTGCTTGGCAACAAAATGTTGTTCCCATAGAGAATGTGCATCCCTTAACTGCTATATCACATACAGCTTGGCATGTGCACATTGGACCCAATGAGCACAGAACAGATTTCCCTACAGCAAACACAAAAGAAAATCACCAAAAAGTCACATTTCAGTTTTGGATAGGCATTGGAGGGTTGAATCGCCCACTGGAAACTCCACCGAGATTTCCCCTTAATGTATTGCATCTCTGCCCATTGTCTTTGCCCAGAGTATTACAATCTGGCAGCTGGCTACCATAATTATCTGTTTATTCTGCTTTATGGAAAATATATCAGGGGAGCGTGACACCATCACTTGGCTTTGTATTGGCCTCAGCTGTTGGTCAGAGCTACGAATTTCATTGGTGATATTCCAGCAACAGATCCCCAGAAAGACAAAAGGAGCCAGCATGTGATTCAGCTTTCTGACAACCATGAAAGAATGATGGCCATAGGTTGACTTTTCAACTAATGTTTTCAATTTTTTTAGTATCTCCCGCACCCAACTGTCACAGCAATTTGGGAGGGGGGTCTATCTTCTCATCGTAGACTTTCCATTTATTTAACTTTACAGAGAATGCAGAGGAGAGTTTTCAAAATACAACAGGATGGGTAATATTTCATGGTAGGTGTTCCAGAACTGGGGATTCCATTGAGAAAGATCTTTATGCTAGTTACCCAGGTGACAAAATAAACTAGGTAAGTTATACAGGTTATCCCCCTTTGGCTCAGTGGTTCCTCCCAACAAACCCTATACCACTAATTGGCACAGTAGTGATGTAGGGACTTTAGGATGGAACCACTGAGACCAGAATCCTCACACTTCTCATAGTGTGTTGGATGGGCAGCGGTATTTTTGCAACACAGCAAGCACAGTTCGATGGTACAGACAACCAATGAGGTAAATACAAACTTTTAGAGGCACTTTATTTTTTGTTATTTTTTTTAAATCTAGTTATAGAGTCGCTTTAAACTCAGTCCATTTTTTTCTGATAGTACCTAAAGGTGGACATTTTTATACACCTATGGTGGTGGTTGAAGAGTGCAACAATAAGTGGTCAAATCGTTTTTCAGTTTGAAGAATCCATAGCTTTATTGATAAAATAGATGGGAATACTTCCAATGGGTTTAATGGCACCTTATTCTTCAGGGTTCTGGGACAAAGACAAATGGAAGTCAAATTTCGTTTTTGTGCTTACCTTTAAACTTGGGGGCTGCTCCTTGCTGCTGCTCCAATGCTTGGCTGTGTGTCAAGTTTTTTTTTCATAGGTAAACCTTGCTTGCTTATTACTCTATTAATGATCATGTACATTCACTCTAAGAGCAGTCAGATGGCTTCTAGAAGAAACCCCAGATACCGCCTTTTAGTGTGTTCAATTTATTACATAGAATTGAATGACCAATGTGATTGATGCCAAGGTTTACACCCCCATGTGCCTCTGCCTGATTAATCACATATAAATTGGCCAACAGATTCATACATATGCACCTCACCAGACAGTAGTACCCACACACATTACAATCAAATTGTTTAATAAAACAAAGACATGTAAAGTAAATTGACTGCAGTGTAGGCATTATTGGAATGTTATTGGAAAGTATGTGATGTGCTGATTACATTACTTTTACTTTATGCATGTTGGAGGGCGTGGAACATGCACTTTCTAAATGTAAACAGCCTAGCCGATCAATCTCAGATGGAAAGTCAGGTTGTTCTGGTAAGGGTATAAACCTACAGGATAGGGCAGTACAAGTTTCTAGAGAAAGATCAGGCTTGTACAATCTGACTGCCGTCTTCCCACATAGCAAGCAATTGAGCTGCAAGTTTGAAAATGACTTGCTAATCTATTGCTAGACTTGCCAGGCTTCACAAGTTTGTTGCACAATTGCAGCAAGTCTGCATTGCATGACTCCAAATAAACTTTCTTTGCAAACATTCTGAAAGTCTGCTGCAAGTTCTGGTTCAGTTATGTTGTGCAATAGTCATCCCACCACAGGGGTCACTGTGGCTGAATTTTCATGCTGTAGACTTGCAGAGCTCTTGCTGTAGACTCACCACTGCAATTTTGCTCTTGCTAGAGACTCGCCACGCAAATTTGCTACAAATTGGAAAAGTATCGACTATAACTTGTGCATCAAGTGCTCTGCAAGTGTACAACTTGCCAGTGAAAATGTGCAGCAAGTTGCTACGACAATTCAACACTGCCACACATTTGTGACAAGTTATCCTTCCTATCTTGGTTATAGCTATGGTCAGCTTTAAAGGAACCTGTCAGGGCAAAGTGACATATTCTTTTGATAGACCACTTCCTCCTAAACCTCACTAATTCTTACAATTTTTACACTCCCCCGCTGCTTTTTTGCTTGCTTGGGCCCCAAGTCTAATCCCTGTCTATAGTCTGTGTTCGAGCTTACATGGGGTTAATGACTTCTTCCCTCCCCACATTTGACAGTGTTAGGGCCTTAATGGGCAAAGTGAAAGTTTGTTGACTTGTATTTAAAGCTCACCTTTAGAAAGAATGAAAATACGAAAAACGAAAACAGAAACAACGAAAATACAAAATGAACGAAAAAAATTCGTACATTCGTACATTCTAACTTTTTTTTTGTTTGTTAATTCGTAATTTTCCGTGTCTCTTACAATGGCGCTGCTTTACGTGCTTCGAATGGTTTGAGCGAAAAAATTTGTACAGTCTTAACTTTTTTTTTTTGTTTGTCGATTCGTAATTTTCCGTGTCTCTTACAATGGCGCTGCTTAACGTGCTTCGAATGGATTGAACGAAAAAATTCGTACATTCGTAACTTTTTTTTTTTTTATTTTTTTTTGTCGATTCATAATTTTCCGTGTTTCTTACAATGGCGCTGCTTAACGTGCTTCGAATGGATTGAACGAAAAAATTCGTACATTCGTAACTTTTTTTTTTTTTTTGTTGATTCGTAATTTTCCGTGTCTCTTACAATGTAATAATAGCATACACATTACATAAAATTATGAATTATGCTCCGATTACGAATCTACGAAAACAATGTTACGAAAGTACGAGTAAATCAATCTTACAAAAGTACGAATGTAACTAAATCTACGAAAATACGAATGCGTCCAAATACAAAATACAACGAACATACGAAAATACGAATTTCGAATAAACGAAAATTAGACTAACGGAAAAACGAATCAACGAAAAAATAACTCTACGAAAATACGAATGAGTCCGAATACGAACACCGACGACTTACGAAAATACGAACGAGTCCGAACACGAACACCGACGACTTACGAATTTACGAATCGTTACGAATCAACGGAAACGAACAGAAACGAAACAAAACTAAACTAATTTTTCTATTGTGCACATGTCTAGAATTTAGAACCCTTGGAGGACCCCCTTGTGGACCTTGTGATGGACTTTTCTGGCATCCAAAGGACAACATTCACTTCTGCAGGAAACTGACATGACCATTGCCAGAACGACCATCCCACACTATAGATCAGAAGAAAGAAGAATTGAGATCACCTGATTTTGGTTTTACATAATTAATTGGAACTTTTATTTATATTAAAAAAAAAGCTACTAATTATCTACAGGCAGGTAGAGTAGGCAGAGAAGAGGTTTCCTTTTATTAACTGGAGATTCACTTTGAAGGTTAAGGTGGCCCAGTGTCTGCACCTTTACAAATAAATCAGAAATGGAAGCTCTACTTTTTTCTGGTCCCACAGGTTCCCTTTAAGTGCACTTACCAGAAGTGAATTTTACAAGAAGGGGTTAAGGAGCTTCTTGTAATAAATGATTAATGAGAGCTGATTTCCCCTTGGGAGTTGCAGATGTTAAATAAGTAAGAAACAGATTGTCTAAATGGTGCTTTGCACAGCCCTAGCCAGTAGATAATCAAAAGTATTTTGTTCTTAAATAGATATAACTTTTAATGGCTTTCTAAAAAAAAAATCAAAGATAACAGTCCACACCCAGATTTTAGTCACATCATCGGATAGCTTAGACAAAAGGGACAATACAAAGCATGTAATAGTCAGCTACACAGGGGTATATGAATTGGGACCTTAGCTGTTAGTGCCCCCCTGCTGTAACAAGCTTTTTATTCTCCTTACCATCACTCAGAATACAAGAAAACATATTGGGCATAGGGGTGATGTAAAAAGAGGATTATGCAGGATAGAATGCTGATGAGCTGCGCCCAGAGCACGATCCCTTCCAGATGTGTTCTCAATGCCCGGTCATGTCATCTGATCTGTGATGTTGATGGACCAAGGGCAAGCGACACAAGGGTAGTCTTCCTTGTGCTCTGCCTTGGTCCTTTAAAGTTCAATGGTGGGGAAATCCTTGTTACCAAACCCCTCTCTCTAGCATAGTCTGCTATATTGTGCTATTAGAAGGGAGTTGGTGGTGGGATGGCTTTCCCCCTTAAAATCAGGGGAAAATTATGGCTGTGCGATATATACGCCGATCCCTGCTGTCTGTGAGGGGAAGGAGGGAATGATCGCCACCGAAATAGACCGAGCCGAGTGTACTGTGTACTCGGCTAGGCTCGGTTCGGCTCTGCTTGCAGTCACGCCCAGTCCCGCCTCCCTGCTGTCTCTGAGGGGAAGGGGGGAACGAGCGCCGCGGAAATAGACAGAGCCGAGTGTACTGTATACTCGGCTAGGCTCGGCTTCGCTCGCAGTCATGCCCAGTCCCGCTTCCTAGCCTTTATGTCCCGCCATTGGACCGGTGTGGTGTCCGTCAATAGGAGCTGGGCCAAGAGGCGGGGCTGGGCAGGACTACGAGACGAGCCGAGAGGAACCGAATACACAGGACATCCGGCTCTATCTCAGCGGTGCTAAAAAAAAATTAAAATCATGCTGCAATTTTGGGCAAGGCTGCAGCAGATGGACACTGGGCAAGGCTGCAGATGGACACTGGTCAAGGCTGCAGATGGACACTGGGCAAGGCTGCAGATGGACACTGGGCAAGGCTGCAGATGGACACTGGGCAAGGCTGCAGATGGACACTGGGCAAGGCTGCAGATGGACACTTGGTCAAGGCTGCAGATGGACACTGGGGAAGCTGCAGATGGACACTTGGGCAAGGCTGCAGATGGACACTGGGCAAGGCTGCAGATGAACACTGATAAGGCTGCATTGATGGACATTTAAAATGTAAGTTTTTTTCCTTAAACTTCCCTCCTCAAAATGTTTTTCCTTAAACTTCCCTCCTAAACTTGGGGTGCGAGTTATACTCCGGCGCGTGTTATATGCCGATAAATACAGTATGTGTCTTTAGTTTACTTACAGCTTCAATCAAATAAGGATGAGTGAAATTAAAAAATATCTGGGATTTTACAGGAATTTTGCCATTTTGGCCACATGCATTGTAGTAAAGCAAAATTAAAAGTGGAAAAGGGGCACTAAATAGCTACTCAGGGTTATTTCACTGCTTTTAAATATCCTGGAACTGTTTTTATGCCAAAAAACAGCCCCTCATTACCGTCATGATATTATTTTTTAGAGAAATAAAAAACAGGCAGAAAAAATACTGACAACAAAATTAGCAACTCAAATTTCACACAAAGGAAGCAATACAAAGAGAACAGGATACTTATTCATACAAGTACATGGGACAGCAGGCACATAGCAGGAATATGAAATGTTGGGGTAACAAACACTTTAACTCCCAGCAGCATATACTCAACTTTCCTCACTCTAGTCCCGTGCCACAATCAAGGAAAGCAAGCCTTGTGTGAGCTCCAAATTGGGTGGAGCTTAAACAGAGTATGAACTCCTTCCCCTCTCCTATGTGATAGCACTGAGCCAATCACAAAGCACCAATGCTGTCATACCTGTAATGGCATTGATAAGGTCTTTTACTTCAGCCCCAGTGACTGAATGAAGTGGCAAAGGAACAGCAAATTTAGGCTTCTATGTAGGAGGTTATAAATTGCTATTAGGCTTTGCCCTACATGGACAAAGGAGAAAGCAATTTTATAGAAACACTGTCACTTTGCCTATTCCGGGGTCCACTGATATGCTCCTTGCCAGCGCTCCCCAACAATCCTTTCACTGCATTTGATGCTGAAAGTACCCGCTTCTTCTGGGTATGGAGGAACATGTGACTTCTTCTTATGATCTAGCAGACAGCTTCTAGGACCAAGCACTATCACATGACCAAGGAGTGATGTCACTGCTCCCCTAGCACCCAACACTGAGGATATTAGTGCTAGCTGCAACAGAGATGGGAGTGGCATGAAGTGCCGACAATCTGAGCATAAATGGGAGGGTTGGTGCCTTTGCACAGTGACTATTAACCCAGTATGGGCGGGGTGATGATCACTCTTTAACCACTTCAGCCCCGGAAGATTTGTCTGCTCAATGACCAAGTCATTTTTTTGCAATACGGCACTGCGTTGCTTTAACTTACAATTGCGCGATCGTACGACATTGTACCCAAACAAAATTGACGTACTTTTTTTCCCACAAATAGAGCTTTCTTTTGGTGGTACTTGATTACCTCTGCGGTTTTAAATTTTTTGCGCTATAAACAAAAAAAAAGAGCAACAATTTTGAATATTGAATACTTTTTGCTATAATAAATATCCAAATTTAAAAAAAATATGTTTTTCCTCAGTTTAGGCCGATATGTATTCTTCTACATATTTTTGAAGAAGCTGTAAAGGAATCCAGGAAGTTACGGAAAGCGAAAGCCAGCTGCCAGGGCAAACTCACAACATGAAAGGAGTAAGCTTATATTGGATTGATTGTCAAATAGATCGATCGAACGCCTTTAAAAGAGAAGTATGGGTTAACAAAAAAAAAAAATACTCATCTAGGTAGATGCAGCATCGCTCCAATGCTGCATTTGTCCCCTGCTGGCTCTAAGACTGAGAATTGAGCGATAAAAGACCGCTGATCACTCAGTTCTCAGTGTTCCGTGAGCAGAGAGCTGTTGACTCTCAGTTACCAGCTCTC
Organism: Lithobates sylvaticus; assembly: GCA_028564925.1. Lineage (NCBI taxonomy): Eukaryota > Metazoa > Chordata > Amphibia > Anura > Ranidae > Lithobates > Lithobates sylvaticus. The sequence goes on from CM053029.1 coordinate 95,892,642, forward strand.
TGCTCTGCCCCTCGTGTGCTCACTGTAATTCTGGGCTGTGGAGGGGATGAGAGCAGCTGGCTCAGGCTTTCAGCAGGTTGCTGAAAGACAGAGCAAGCTACCAGTCCAGGCTTTTGAGCTGATCTCGATCATATATATGGTCAGGATCTTTTCAGATCATGAACCGGCTCTGTGACGTCAGCGGACTGCAGGCTTTAGCCCGCTGACGGCTGAAAAAGAATCACAGGAGTGCAGACCGAACTGCTCTCCTGTGATCCCAGGAGAAGTAAAGCCAAAAAAAGTTTTGGCTATACTTCTCCTTTAAGGAGCGATAACAGGCAACATGTAAAAGCTGACAGTAAGCTAGTAATAATATCCAGAAAACAGAAGGCAAAACAAGTAATGCATTACTATTATACGTGTCTACAATATTGGCCATACAAATACAAACCACTCCAGGGCTGCAGTTAGAAGAGAAGAAACATTGCTCTAGGTGGCCACCTCCACAATTAATCCAAACTAAAATATAATTTATGAGTAATCAAATATTCTATTTAATAAAAATATAATCCTCATAGTATTAATATCTATCTCTCTGATCTCTACACCCAATATTCTCAGGTTTTTATTTAATACACAGTTATAACTTTTTTTAGCATTTCAAGGAAAATAGACACACACACACACCAAAGGCTGTGCTGCTGTTCCTTGTGCAACTATGAAAAAATAATTAAAAAGTAACAGGAGCACAATATGTGCCTGCTTTTGTGGGTTTAACATTAAGACTCGTGCAGAAAGAAAATGTTGAAGAGGACCTGTACTGTGGAAGTCGTACCTGAAGTTGGCAGAATCTTGCACTGTAGCTCCTCATGTACATCTTCCCCTCCAGCAAGGAGGACAGTGAGCAGCACAGTAGTGACATCACCAAATTGTACTCCAAATGTCATGAGAGTAGCAGTCAGGGACAGCATGCCATTAGATGATCTCACACAGCAGCAGTATTTATTGGCATATAACACGCACATTTTCACCCTGAAAATCGGGTGCAAATAGCGTGTGCGTGTTATACACCGATACTGCAATTTGGGCTGCCTAGGAGGGAACGGGGAGGGGGGCGGGACGAGCGTCATCAGATTACATACAGCGAGAATCTCCTGTTTACTCAGCGGCCTTTGTAATAGGAAGTCCCGTTTCCTGGGCCAGCATTGGACCAGTGTTCTGTCTATCATAGAAGCCAGTCCAGGAGGTGGGACTTTGTATTAAAGAGGCTGTAGAGTAAACAGGAGATTCTCGCTGTATGTATTCTGACTGCGCTCATCCCGTCCCCCTCCCTGTCCCCTCCGAGGCTGCAGTAATCTGAGGTGAGGCTGCAGATGGGCATTGGTCAGGCTGCATTCATGGCAATGGTAAATCTGCATATGGGCATTGATCAGGCTGCAGATGGGCATTGATCAAGCTGCATCGATGGGCAATTGTGAGGCTGTAGATGGGCATTGATCAGACTGCATTGATGGGCAATTGTGAGGCTGCAGATGGGCATTGATCAAGCTGCATTGATAGGCAATTGTGAGGCTGCAGATGGGCAATGGTGAGGCTTCAGATGGGCAATGGTGAGGCTGCAGTGATGGGCAATGGTGAGGCTGCATTGATGGGCACTGACCCTTATTTTGCTTCAAAGTTCTTTATTTAAAATTAGATTTTTTTTTCCCTGAAACTTCCCTCCTAAAATGAAGGTGCATGTTATACGCCTGTGCGTGTTATATGCCGATAAATACGGTAGTTGTTGGCACAGAAAGTACGATTTTTTTTGGGAAGAATTCAAAATAAAAGGAATATTTTTTAGGATACTGCTTAGGCACGATGTATCTAGATGTTAACTTTAACATAGCAGATCTTTACTTTTTAAGTTCAGGTCAAAAGTACTTTTATAAGGACTTTTATTGCTGTCTGTGTTCCCCCTTTGGGAGATTCGCCCTCTCTGGCTTTCCTAGTAAAAATTGTCAACGGAACAGAAAGTGATGGGAAATCCAAAATTTTACATTTGTCATTGGAACAGGAGGTAAGGTGAAATCTTCCAGTAGGGAAACCTGTCTAAGAGGGTATTTCCTTCTGTTTTTATGCACACTTGGTGTTTAGTGCATGAGGCTGTGGCTGGAGGGCACAAGGGCACCATCCAACCTCTGCTGCTGGCAGCCTGTCAAATTATATTAGAGTCTTTTTGGAGGTGCGATGCACATAGGGTGTTACCACAACAAATTGGTGTGAAGCCAGTCATAAGTAGTTATTATTATTATACAGGATTTATACAGCGCCAACAGTTTGCGCAGCGCTTTACAACATGAGGGCAGACAGTGCAGCTACAAGACAAGTCAATACAGGAGGAATCAGGGGGGCCTGCTTGTTAGAGCTTGCAATCTAAGAGGGAGGGTCAAGTGATACTAAAGGTAATTACTGGGGGATAAGCTGATGAAGAAAATGAAAGGACAGTTGTTTTCTGAAGAGAAAAGTTTTTAGAGATAGTCTAAAAGTAGACAGAGTAGGAGATAGTCAGACAGATTGGGGTAGGGAATTTCAAAGGATGGGAGAGGCTCGGGAGAAGTCCTGGAGGTGACTATGGGAGGAGGTGTCAAGGAAGCTAGAGAGCAGGAGGTGTTGGGAGGAACGATGAGGACGATTAGGTTGGTATTTTGAGACTAGGCTAGTGAGGTAGCTGGGAGCCGAGTTGTGGATGGCTTTGTAAGTTATTGTTAGTATTTTGAATTTAATTTGTTGGGCGAGTGGCAGCCAAAGGAGGGATTGGCAGAGAGGGGTAGCAGCCACTGAGCGGTTTGTAAGGTGGATGAGTCTGGCAGCAGCATTCATATTAGACTGAATAGGGGATAGCCTATTTAAAGGTAAGCCAATGAGGAGGGAGTTGCAGTAGTCGAGGCGAGAGATGACCAGGGAGTGAATCAGGAGCTTTGTTGTTTCATTGGTTAGGAAGGGACGTAGTTTAGAGATGTTGCGGAGGTTGAGGCAACAAGCTTTGGAAAGTGTTTGGATGTGGGGCCAAAAGGAGAGTTCAGAGTCCAGGATAACATCTTGGTAAGCGGGGATGGGTGGACTGTTGTACCATTACTCTTGACAGAGAAGTCAGAGGAAGAGGCACGTGGGGGAGGAAATATTATGCGCTCGGTTTAGGACAAGTTGAGTTTGAGGACGTGGTGTGACATCCAGACAGATATGTCTGTTAGTAAGTTAGTGATGCGTGAGGAGACTGATGGAGTGAGCTGAGGAGTGGAAAGATAGATTTGGGTGTCGTCAGCGTAGAAATGATATTGAAAGCCGTGGGAGGCTATTAGCCGACCCCAGGTTTTTAGTTATAAAGTCTAACTGAGGACATTTTGTTTACCAAAGCACTGGGCTTTCACCTTTTTCCATCCTCTGTTGCCTTCTAGTGCTGCTGGTGGTTTTCCTGGTGATGACAACACCTGACTCTGGCTGTGTAACATATGTTGCAACAACCACCTGCAGTCTCCATTGGGATGGTGTGCGGTAAAGTGAAGTTGGGCTTTAAATAACATGCCTGAGTTTATTGTAAAGTTCTAGGAGCTGTTTATGAGGAAAGCAGAAAACAAATCATTCACAGCGGAGAGAAAATGATTCATTAGAAAAAAAATATTCATTCATTAAAAATTAACACATCTAATAGTTACAATTTTGTTGAGTGCGAAGGAATAACAATTTCACACCAAGGTAATATTTCGGTACATGACCTGAATGCTTTGATGAGAAATGATTATTGACGTCACACAAGATCCCTGGCCTGTTTGTGTTTTGTTTTACTTAATTACTCTTTTTGTGAATGAGAACAAGGCCAGGTATCTCGGGTCCCCTTTTTCTAAAAGCATTGCTACCCCCCTCTTTATCTAGCCACCCAGGCTGCATACCTTAATAAGGGTCCTTTATGAATTTTAAGGGGTGGAGGGGGGGCCCACACCTTTCTTTAAGTTTTTTTTAAAGGGTCAGTACCATTTTTTTCCCCAAAAACAGCATATGGTCCCATTAAAATTTAAATAGAACCCTTATCCAGGTATACAGTCTAGGTGGACCGAAAAGGAGAAGGGACGCAAGTATGAACCCCCTTCCTGAATCATACCAGGTCACATGCCTTCAACATTGGGAGGGTACTTTACAAGGGGGGGGGGGGTGGCTTGCAAGTGACCTTGTCCCCAATGTTGAGGAGACAGTGGTTTCATCCCCACATAATTAAGGGGGTGCTTATCGGAATCTATAGGCTCCCTTTAGAATGAGGGGGCCCCTAGATATCCACCACCCCCTCCATCAGGTTAATAGGTATGGGGTGCATAGTGCATTTGTTACTTATTCACAAAAAAGTGAAAAAGTTAATACATATACCCACACTGTGAAAAAGTCACCTATAAGAAAAAATATAAACCATGTGAAACCAAATTTAAAATCTCATTGTCCAGCAATGTAGATCAATGCCATTTACAAAGACCTGCAGTCAGGTTCAGACCAGTGGCGGCTGGTGCTCAAAAGTTTTGGGGGGGGGGAAACAAACTGGAAAATTCAGAAAAAAAAAAACATCAATTGCAGCCTCACTGTACCATCAATCGCAGCCACTGTGCCATCAATTGCAGCCACTGTGCCATCAATCTCAGCTACTGTGCCGTGTATCACAGCCACTGTGGCCATCAAACGCAGCCACTGTACCATCAATCGCAGCTACTGTGCCATCAATCACAGCTACTGTGCCCATCAATTGCCACCACTGTGCCATCAAATGCAGCCACTGTGCCCATCAAACGCAGCCACTGTGCCATCAAACGTAGCCACTGTGCCATCAAATGCAGCCACTGTGCCCATCAATTTGCAGCCACTGTGCCATCAATTGCCACCACTGTGCCATCAAACGCAGCCACTGTGCTATCAAACGCAGCCACTGTACCATCAATCGCAGCCGCTGTGCCATCAATCGCAGCCACTGTGCCCATCAATTGCAGCCACTGTGCCATCAATTGCAGCCACTGTGCCCCATAAAATGCAGCCACTGTGACCATCAATTGCTACCACTGTGCCCATGAATTGCTCCCACTGTACCCCATCAAACGCAGCCACTGTGCCATATCAAATGCTGCCAGTGTGCCCCCCAGCAGCCCACCATTTGCACTTACCTGTCTCAGTGGGACAGCTCCTCGATGTCTTCTCCCGTCCTCTCCACCCGTCCTCTGCTATGATTGGACGCCTGGCGTCCAATCACAGCACCTGTCGTTTCAGCCAATCAGGTGACGGGTAACAGATCCGAGCACCTGATTGGCGGAGAGGCGGTTTAGTGTTAGGAAAGCGAATATTCATTCACTTTTCTAACACATTTGAGTCACCTGCAAGCGCCCAGATAGGCTGGGAATTCTGGGTGACGTCATTATCCAAATATGGTCATGACTACATTTGGTCAGTGACAACATCCAAGATCTACCTTCTTGTTTGTTTACAAACAGAAGCCAGTGGGGTCTGTCATTAACCACTTCAGCTCCAGAAGATTTACTCCCTTCCTGACCAGGCCATTTTTTGCTTTTTTGCACTGTTATTTTAACTGACAATTGTGCGGTCATGCAATGCTGTACCCACACAAAATCTATGTAATTTTATTTCACAAAAATAGAGATTTATTTTGGGGGTATATGATCACCACTGTTATTTTCTTTATTTTTTGCACTGTAAATAAAAAAAGCCATTATAATTTTGAAAAAATTAAAATATATATATTTTTTAAAACAAATTCAATAAAAAAAAAATCAAATTTCTTCATAAATTTAGGCCAATATGTATTCTGCTACATATTTATGGTAAAAAAATCCCAATAAGCTTATATGGATTGGTTTGCTTGAAAGTTATAGCGCCTACACACTATGGTATATATACTGGGATTTTTAATTATTTTTTTTATACTAGTAATGGTGATGATCAGCAACTTATATCGGGACTGCGATAGTATGGCGGACAATCTGACACTTTTGACACTTTGTGAGAACCAGTGACACTAATACAGTGATCAGTGCTAAAAATATGCACTGTTACTGTACTAATGACACTGGCTGGGAAGGAGTTAACATCTAGGGTGATCAAAGGGTTAAATGTATGACTAACCAGTGTTTATGTGTGTACTGTGAGTTGCTTTTACTAAGGGATGTGCCGGGTTTTATCACCCGCCTAGCAGGGAAACAAAAAACGGCACATCCCCAGTGACAGGACAGAGCTCTGTATTGTTTGCTAATCAGCGGGTGCCAGCGGTCAATCATTCGCCGACACCTGCTGATCGCTTGTGATGTGACTAATCACTAGTGTGGACGAGAAGACCTGGCTCGCAGTCTCCGCTCTTATTCATCCCAAAGGTGGTCTATCGGTTGGGGCAGGCTAGTCAGGCTCCTCCACCACAGACTCATCCATGTCTTTATGGTCCTTGCTTTGTGCACATGTCCAAATCATTTGGTGGCGGAGGAATTATGGTGTGGGGTTGTTTTTAAGGGGTTGGGCTTGGCCCCTTAGTTCCAGTGAAGAGAACTCTTAAAGCGTCAGCATACCAAGACATTTTAGACAATTTCATGCTCCCAACTTTGTGGGAACAGTTTGGGTATGGCCCCTTCCTGTTCCAACATGACTGCACACCAGTGTACAAAGAAAGGTCCATAAAGACATGAATGAGTGAGTTTGGGGTGGAGGAATTTGACTGGCCTGCACAAAGTCCTGACCTCAACCCGACAGAACACCTTTGGTATTAATTAGAGCGGAGACTGAGAGCCAGACCTTCTCGTCCACATCATTTCCTGACCTCACAAATGCGCTTCTGGGAGAATGGTCAAACATTCCCATAGACACACTCCTAAACCTTGTGGACAGCCTTCCCAGAAGAGTTGAAGCTGTTATAGCTGCAAAGGGTGGGCCAATTCAATATTGAACCCTACAGACTAAGACTGGGATGCCATTAAAGTTCATGTGTAAAGGCAGGTGTCCCAATACTTTTGGTAATATAGTGTAGTTAGAGATAGAGAGGGTGAAAAGTTTTGTCTTGAGTTATACTTTAAGGCATGTTAATTAAAGGATTTGTGTATTTTTAATGTTGCACTTTAGAACGCACTGAAAGTCCTTCTACTGTCCTTCGTGGCAGTGACTACCTACCCATGCTTACAAATGCTCACAATTTGGTCTTGAAATAGGCCAAAAAAAATCAAGATTTGGGTCCCATAAACTTCAGTAACGTTCGGCAGTATGTTCTGGAATAACCGAAAATCCTGCAGGCTAAACTTTGCCCGGACTCCTCATCCCTAGAAGTTGTCTTCTCAGAGGGATGTAATTTAGGGTACTGAACATCGTACATACAGTACTTGTACATACCTCCCACTATCCCCCATTTAGAGGTATTTTCCCTCTTTTGGAACCAAATTCTTTTCTCTCGCATTCTACCTCAAATGTTTTGGTCTGATATAAATAACTCTATAAATAATTATTATATATATCAAAAATGTTATACATCACTAAACCCTCCAAGTAGCTGCATTTGTCATTTTGACATTGTTTATCCAAAATGTTTTATGTATTAACTCTTTGTGGTCCCCTTAAATGGGGGAGTGACAGAGATATACTTTAACATACTTAATACTGTAGTGGGATGCCCCTTTGTCCAGATTCTGGTGCAGGTCCCTTTAACTCAACTCCCCACAATCCTCTGAGCTCCTGGATCCGCCCGGGGGATATAAATGTCAGCTCCACCCAGCTTCCTGTGCTCAGAGAGATCCTGCCTGATGGGACAGCAGTGACTGGGCAAGTGAGCTGTTCCCAGGTGCTGGGTCCTCCCCTGTTAAGTCTGGTGTGCGGGCCACCAGCAGTGAGCACAAGAGCACGCAGCATCTTTCCAAGCCCCAGTCACTGGAGAGGACTCTGTTACAGTCCATTTTCAGAAGCTGTCCATGAAGTGGGTTGGCCTTATCTGCAGCCACCAGAACCTCCTGACCAAAGCAAGTAGAAAGCAGTGCCAGCAAGAAGTTTGTGCCAGAAGGAGGTCCACTCAGCTGACAGTCTGATGAAAGAACGATTACTATCTTGGACATGTGAGAAACTTTCATCCTCTATCCTATTTGAATATTGAACTCACTACATGCTGCTGCCACCTAGTGGACATTAGTTGAATGGCAGTATAATTGTGATATGCTTTTTCTTCACAGTTCATATTAATGTTCTGTACTGTATACCGTGTTCACAGAACTCCAGTACAATTTATGTTGAAGTTCATTGTTAAGTAAAATAGTGTTGCATATCACCTCTGTCTGATCATTTGGCTGAGACCGTTACACTACACTTGGCGTCACGAACAGGATCAGCCATGTCAGACAGTGATGAGGAGAGCAGCACAATGGCAGCGCCAGTCAGCAGTGGCACTGAGGGAGCTAAACAGTCTGCCATAGCTTCTCTATTGCTGGCAGGATTGCTACCACAACAGCTGCCTAAGTACACAGGACCAGATCAGGACTTAGATGATTGGATTAGAAGATTGTGGGGCTTGATCCGGTCATATGGGGTCCCACCTGCACAACAGGCAGACCTGGCCATTAATGCCCTTGAAGGGGAAGCAAGGAAGTTGATCCTACACCTTCCAGCAGAGGACCAGGACTCTCTAGACAAGATAATCAGCCGCTTGGAAGCAGTGTACACCCAGACGGTTGCATTAGGGGATCTTAGAGCTCGCTTTATCAGTAGAAGGCAGAGAGTGGGAGAATACATTCCACAGTACGCCCTGGAACTGCAGGATATAGCAGCCGAGATCCGCCGCAAGGAGAGGAGGAGAGCAGGACGTGCTGGCTGGAGTGATACAGATGGGTGGCTGAAGGATCAGTTTGTGGATGGGCTTCTGTCTGACAAAGTTAGGGAAAAGTTACAGGAAAAGGACAGAAGTAACCCAAACTTAAAATTCCACGAAATTCTAGAAGCAGCTATCCTATATTCAGAACCCAGACGTGCCAGTACGGACGTCCTCATGGCCAGCACAGGTGATAAACCATGTAAACCACCACAAACTGAACACACAGCTCCATGGGAGGTGGCCATCCACAAGCTGACGGAAGGAATGGCCCAGCTCCAGACAGAACTTGCCACACTGAGACGTGAGCGAGACAATCCAAGAGGACCAAGGGAGCACACCCCTTCATGGAGAAACCGATCTCCGCCCCGCAGACGATCAAGACGGGAGAGGTCACCCTCTCCATGTTGGGGCTGTCGACAAAAGGGTCATCGCTTGAGGGACTGTCCTGTTTGAATACCGAGGGAGCCTTTAAACTCAGCCGCTAAGAGTCAAGCAGTGGGGCGGCCCAGCAAAACGACTCCCCCGTCACACGCGGAGGACGTGGTGGTCGATTGCCCTGTGGTACACGGGTACTTCGATGGCCAAGAGGTCGAATGTCTCTTCGACACTGGGTCCCAAGTTACCATTCTGCCAGAACCTTTGTTCCAGCGATACTTCCCAAAGAAGAAAATGAGTCAGGATACCCCCTGGATCTCACTGACAGCTGCCAACGAACTTCCTATAGAAGTGGCCGGGATTACCTGGATGAAAGTAGAACTGTGGGGACAGGACCTTGGCCAAAAAGGTGTTGTGGTTACACGAGCATCCGGAAAAGGACGGCCGCAGGTGATATTGGGCATGAATATCATCCAGGGGCTGAGGCCTGAGCTGTTAAAACAATGTCCTACACACCTGGGACCACCTAAAGAAGTTAGAAAGCTGCTCCTTACCTTGGCAGCCCTAAAGGACTCTGACTCAAGTTTTGCAAACATTAATGAAAAGGCCGGTGTTGTGAGGGTTCCTTTTGGGACAGAGATTGTAATACCTCCCTGCAAAGAACTTATACTTCCCATGAATGTTGGATCATGCCATAGACTACAGGGCATCCCAGTGCTAGTGGAACCCTTACCCTCAGATATGGCCCCGTTTGTTGCTAGAACTCTCACAGTAGTTCGCCAAGGCACCGTGCTAGTTAGGATGCGGAACAGCAAGACTATTCCACTTCACCTGCCCCCGGGAACACCAGTGGCGGAACTGGCCCTGATTACAGGTGTGATTTCTCCCAAAGTGGACCACATAGAGCTCCAGAAATTTCACGGACGACGCTATGTAGCTAAAGTGAATGTTGCCAAAAGTTCAGCAGGGGCAGACCCAGCATGGGTAGGAGAACAGATACTTACACTTCTACAGCTGTCCATTGAGGAACTCACACCCCCTCAGGTAGAAGCAGTAAGGCAACTGGTAGATAAGTGGTCGGAGGCGTTTTCCAAGGGGGATTTTGACCTGGGCTGTAGCAATGGGATTGAACATGAGATCTCAACAGGAGGGAATCCACCCATCCGGGATCGCTACAGAAGCATACCCCCTCACCTTTATCAGGAAGTTAAGCAGATGTTGGAACAGATGATGCAGCAAGGCGTAATTGAAGACAGCAAGAGCCCATGGGCAGCTCCCGTTGTATTAGTGCGGAAAAAGGACGGCACCCTCCGCTTCTGTGTAGATTATAGACGGTTGAATGCTGTCACTACAAGAGACGCCTATCCACTGCCGCGGATTGAAGAGTCCCTAACTGCTCTAGGGAAAGCCAAGTACTTTTCAACACTTGACCTCGCCAGTGGATATTGGCAGATCCCTGTGGCCAAAGCAGATCGACCAAAAACTGCTTTCATCACCCCTATGGGACTATGGCAGTTCAAGAGAATGCCTTTCGGGCTAAACAATGCACCTGCTACCTTCCAAAGGACAATGGAGCATTGTCTTGGGGATATGAACTTGGATAGCATCCTGATTTATCTTGATGATATAGTGGTGTTCTCTGCCACCTTTGAGGAACACCTCGCTCACCTCGATGCTGTTCTAGCCCGGCTACATCAGTATGGGCTGAAGCTTAAGCCAAAAAAATGCCACCTGTTCAAAAGTGAGATTGAATATTTGGGACATGTCATTTCAAAACATGGTGTGCTCCCCAACCCAGAGAAAATCAAGGTAATACAAGAATGGAAGGCACCATCGACCGTGACTGAGGTTAGAGCCTTCCTAGGGTTAGCGGGGCACTATCGACATTTCATCAAGCACTACGCCCATCACGCTGCTCCAATCCAGAAATTACTACATGGAGTAGACCAGAAAGGAGGTCACAAGAGGGTGGAATGGGGACTGGAACAACAAGAGGCATTTGACTTCTTAAAGCAACGGTTGGTGACAGCCCCTGTATTGGCCTTTGCTGATTTCTCCCTTCCCTTTCGGTTACAAACTGATGCCAGTAACCAGGGCCTGGGGGCCGTGCTCTCACAAATGCAAGATGGTAAGGAACGGGTTATAGCTTATGCCAGCCGCAGCCTTCATCCAACCGAGAGAAACCCTGCAAACTACAGCTCCTTCAAGTTGGAACTGTTAGCGCTGGTGTGGGCCGTCACAGAACGTTTCGCAGAATATCTCACAGGGTCTAAGTTTAAAGTCTGGACGGACAATAACCCCTTTGTACATCTCCAGACATCCAAACTTGGCGCTCTGGAACAAAGATGGGCAGCACGTCTAGCAAAGTTTGACTTTTCCCTGCATTACCACCCGGGAAGGGGCAACCATGTGGCTGATGCCCTATCACGGTACCCTTCAGCACAACCACAGCGAGATGTGGATGAAGAGGCAGAAGAAGAAGAAATTCCACCCTTAATGGGGGCTAGATCTAAGAGTAGACTACGGGTGGACCTTATCCAGGTATTGGAAGATCATAACTGGGCAGAAACACAGAAGGATGACCCGGTGATTGCCCCAGTAATAGAGGCAATGCAGTTACGGCGCTGGCCCAGTAGAAGTGAAAGATCAAAACTGCTACCGGAAACACAAAAACTGCTGAACGAATGGTCACGCCTCCTCTTGAGAAACGGCATATTGTATCGCAGAATAATGTTCCCCCATGACTCTTCGGTAACCTGGCAGGTCGTACTGTCGCGGGCAAGAGCTCGACCAGTGGCAGAAAGGATCCATGTAGAAGGAGGACATTGGGGAGTCCACAAAACATTCACCTGGTTCAAAAGGCAAGCCATGTGTGTGGGGCTGTTCCAGTTGATTGATCAGATATGTCGGCACTGTGCGGTATGCTCCGTGACCAAGGGGGCTGAGGTCCAGGTGCCTCCCATGACTTGGAACACGTCTGCCCCATTGGAAGTATTGACAGTTGACTTCCTCACCCTCGACATGGCAGAAGATGGACATCGCCATGTCCTTGTTATGGTGGACCACTTTACCAAGTTTGCAGTAGCTGTACCAACTCGTGACCAGACTGCAAAAACTGCAGCTCAAGCAGTGTGGAAACACTTCTGTCTCCCTTATGGTTGCCCTCAGAAGATACATTCAGATCAAGGGCCCTGCTTTGAAAGTGAGTTCTTCCAGGAGTGGTGTCGCTCATTAGGTGTCAAGAAGACGCATACGACCCCATATCACCCACAGGGTAACGGAGCCTGCGAGAGGTTTAATCGTACCCTGATACAACTGTTGAGAGGGCTGGCCCGTGAGAAACGAACCAGATGGACCCATTACTTGGCTGAAGTGGTTTGGAAGTATAATCATACTGTGCACTCAGCGACAGCTCGCTCTCCTTACCACGTGATGTTTGGTCGTACTCTTGGGGGACCCACAGATCTATGGGGTGTCGTCCCCACCGAAGAACTGGAGTATACTCCAGCAACCTGGATTCGAGAGTGGAAGCGACGCCTGTCAGAAGTCCAACAGTTTGTAAAGGAGCGAACTTGGGTGGAACAAGAAGAGTCAGGAACGGAGGTCTATGACCTGAAACCTGGAGATAGGGTCTTGATCAGGCGCAAAGGTGCACATCAGCAGGGCAAGCTACAAACTCCATGGGAGGAAGTGCCCGGAGTTGTGCTACAGCAACCAATTCCAGGAGTGCCAGTCTATGATGTCCAGAAGGAAAGTACACAAGACAGGCCGAGGCGGCTACACCGCAGGCTCCTTAAACCCATTAGGAATTACGTAGAGAAGCCTGAGAGCTTATCTAGAGAGCCGGAAGAACAGGTTTCCGAGCCACACGTAGCAGCCCCAGCAGAGAATCAGTGGTGGCTACTCTCCGTTCCCTCACTGCCGCCTCCAAATCTCCCAGGAGAGATTACATATACAGACAATGCCATGCAGCCCAATGATTGCCCAGCTCGGATTCCTACTCCTGCTGTGGAGCCCTCTGACCCACTGTCCACGGAGATGCCTGAAGGTGAAAATGTACCTTTGGCCTCTCCTGAAGAAGAGCCTGAACCTCAACCCTTGAGATGCTCTCAGAGACACAACTTTGGGAAACCGCCTGAACGCTTTGCACAGGAGGACTTTGTATGGTCGGTAAACTTGCCTGGAATCGCAAGTTCAAGTGGGGTGGAGTGTAGTGGGATGCCCCTTTGTCCAGATTCTGGTGCAGGTCCCTTTAACTCAACTCCCCACAATCCTCTGAGCTCCTGGATCTGCCCGGGGGATATAAATGTCAGCTCCACCCAGCTTCCTGTGCTCAGAGAGATCCTGCCTGATGGGACAGCAGTGACTGGGCAAGTGAGCTGTTCCCAGGTGCTGGGTCCTCCCCTGTTAAGTCTGGTGTGCGGGCCACCAGCAGTGAGCACAAGAGCACGCAGCATCTTTCCAAGCCCCAGTCACTGGAGAGGACTCTGTTACAGTCCATTTTCAGAAGCTGTCCATGAAGTGGGTTGGCCTTATCTGCAGCCACCAGAACCTCCTGACCAAAGCAAGTAGAAAGCAGTGCCAGCAAGAAGTTTGTGCCAGAAGGAGGTCCACTCAGCTGACAGTCTGATGAAAGAACGATTACTATCTTGGACATGTGAGAAACTTTCATCCTCTATCCTATTTGAATATTGAACTCACTACATGCTGCTGCCACCTAGTGGACATTAGTTGAATGGCAGTATAATTGTGATATGCTTTTTCTTCACAGTTCATATTAATGTTCTGTACTGTATACCGTGTTCACAGAACTCCAGTACAATTTATGTTGAAGTTCATTGTTAAGTAAAATAGTGTTGCATATCACCTCTGTCTGATCATTTGGCTGAGACCGTTACACTACAATACATTCCTGTTTTGAGCCCAAAAAGTAAAGAGTTATGGTTGTGTGCCTATAGGCTTCAGTGGTCCATGTATTGGTGGTAAGTTGCCTTTATCTATTTGGTTATTTTTCCTACTAAAAGTGATTGAAAGATGGTTGAACTTGCACAGATTTTGCCATAAGTAGAGATGAGGCTTGACTGGTCACTATGGGGAAATTCTTCAATTTTGTTTCTTGGTTTCCTAATCTTTACCATAGATCATCTATAATTAGAGATAAGACCTGACTGGTCACTATGGGGAAATTCTTCAATTTTGTTTCTTGGTTTCCTAATATTTACCATAGGTCAACTATAATTAGAGATAAGGCCTGACTGGTCATTATGGGTAAAATACTCAATTTTGTTTCTTGGTTTTCCAACCTTTACCATAGATCAACTATAATTAGAGATAAGGCCTGGTTGGTCATAATAGGGAAATTCTTCAATTTTGTTTCTTGGTTTTCCAGTCTCTACCACAGATCATCCACAATTAGCGATAAGGCAAGACTGGTCATTATGGGGAAATTCCTCAATTTTGTTTCTTGGCTTTCCAATCTTTACCATAGATCAACTATAATTATAGATAAGACCTGACTGGTCATCATGGGGAAATTCCTAATTTTTTTTTCTTGGTTTCCTAATCTTTATCATAGATCAACTATAATTAGAGATAAGGCCTGCCTGGTCATTATGGGTAAAATACTCAATTTTGTTTCTTGGTTTTACAGTCTCTACCACAGATCATCCGCAGCTAGCAATAAGGCCTGACTGGTCATTATGTGGAAATTCCTCAATTTTGTTTCTTGGTTTTCCATTCTTTACCATAGATCAACTATAATTAGAGATAAGACCTGACTGGTCATTATGGGGAAATTCCTCAATTTTGTTTCTTGATTTTCCAGTCTCTACCATAGATCATCCATAATTAGAGATAATGCCTGACTGGCCATTATGGGGAAATTCCTCAATTTTGCTTCTTGTTTTTCCAGTCCTACTATAGCTCACCTCAGTGATATGTATAATAGCTAAAGGATTCGATTTTCTACAGAAAACAGTTACTTATATAAATATTAGTTGGTGCCTATCCCCTTTAAAGCAGCTTGGTGCCTTGTTTTGAATGTCAAACGTGGAAAATATGTTTGATTACTCGGCTTGATTGCCCTGTTACACTAAAAAATTCAATGCAGGGCCCCTAGGAATCCGAACTGTGCGGTGTGTGAAATATTCTTAGTTAATGAATTTCAATGACAAAAAAAAAAACAGTTCTTGGAAACTAGGACACAGGAGCCTTGGTTACGGGGCAGTTAAGAATGAGCAATGTTCTGTAACTATGAAATTTCAGATCGTACAGGTCAATCAGTTTCTTACCTATTTGGAAAAAACATCGCTCTCACCCCTGCCTAATGAAGGATATAGTGTTCCACTGGGCCACCTCTATGTTCCACTGTAGCAATTAACTCTCTGAAGGTTAGATTAGAGTTGCGCGTTTGTAAGTCACGCAAGGGCATTTTAGAGAACTGACCATTATAAAGGCTGAGAACCCTTTGACACAGTACTGGTATTCGAGGAGAAACCTGTAATTACACACAGGAGAGAGCTAATGTGTTAATTTTGGGTTCCTAAAAGATAAAGACTGTAGCAAATTTTTACTTTGCAAAGTGTAGTTGTTACCCTGGGCGGCTGGGTCATCTGACCCAAATCACGTCTAAATTCTAACTATAATCATATAATCTTACCCAGACAACCAGAAACTCAAAAATTCTGTGTCTGTATAACCTGTGATTTGCTATAGGGATGATGCACTGCAATGGATTGGAATTTTTCTTTGTTACATGAGCTGGGAGGAACGTGGCCCTTTCTAGAAATCACTGCTTTCAGCTTTTTCTGGTGTAGACCCCCCCACATTCATGCCACACAGGTGAAGGAACCCTATTCAGTCTTAGGCTGATGGAGAATACACTGGGCCAGCTTTTTTTTAAAAGGTACCGTAGCGTTACAAGCATCTGCTGGAGATTAAATTGAAGGGGATGTATATTGTTTTGTACATATTTTCTTTATTATAGCCAGGACTAAAAAATTAATTTTTCAGTATAAAAAATATTTTAAATATATTTTCCCCAAAATTATGATAACAGCTACTTTATATTTGTAACATGTTTTTATTCGCATAGCTTGCTATGAGAAAAATATTTAAAATTGCTGCTTACCTTTTTACATATTTAGGAGGGGGCTGGGGAGTTATTGATTACCATAATTAACCCTGCCTTTACTGTGCTGGCAGATCTCATTATCATTTGTAAACTACACTGAGCAAAATTATAAACGCAACACTTTTGCGTTTGTCCCTATTTATCATGAGCTGAACTTAAACTTTTTCTATGTACACAAAAGGCCTATTTCTCTCAAATATTGTTCACAAATCTGTCTAAATCTGTGTTAGTGAGCACTTCTTCTTTGCCGAGATGATTCATCCACCTCAGGTGTGGCATATCAAGATGCTGATTAGACAGCATGATTATTGCACATAGTGTGGCCTTTTATTGTGGCCAGCCTAAGGCACACCTGTGCAATAATCATGCTGTCTAATCAGCATCTGGATATGCCTCACCTGTGAGGTGGATGGATTATCTCAGCAAAGGAGAAGTGCTCACTAATGCCCCGTACACACGATCGGAAATTCCCCCAGCAAAAGTCTGATAAGAAGTTTTGGACGGAAATTCCGACCATGTGCATGCTCCATTGGACTTTTGCTGGCGAAATTCCTGCCAGCAAAAGATCCAAAGCAGGTTCTCTATTTTTTTCGGTCGGAAAAAGTTCTGATCAGAAATTCCTACGCATGCTCAGAAACAATTTGACGCATGCTCGGAAGCATTGAACTTAATTTTCTCGGCTCGTCGTAGTGTTGTACGTCACTGCGTTCTTGATGGTCGAAAGTTCAGAAAACCTTGTGTGACCGTGTGTATGCAAGCCAAACTTGAGTGGAATTCCGTCGGAAAAACCATCCAAGTCTTTTCCGACAGAAAATCCGCTCGTGTGTCGCATTACAGACATATTTAGACAGATTTGTGAACAATATTTGAGAGAAATATGCCTTTGGTGTACATAGAAAAATGAAGTAAAATTTTTTTGATCGATCAAAATAGTTTTGATCGGTACTCACCTCTCCACCGGCTTCCGGGTCTTCAGGGAGTTCAGTCCCAAGTGCCTCCGTATGCTAACGAAGGGAATGGGGGAGGAGTCCGGTGACGTCGAAGTTTTGATTGAATGTAATACGTACGGGGGAGGAGCTATGCACCCGCTGTTGCCCTACGGAACTAACACGATTGTCGGCTTTACATGCTGTGTTTTTATCATCTTTATGTAGTAGTAGTTTGTGTTTGAACACAAAAATTTAATCTTATACTTAAGCGATGAGCACTTAGATCTTTTTTTTATACCCATGACCTGGCGTCCTTGCTGAGATCTAAGGAGACGTGAGAGAAGTTTATGGTCCGTGTTAACCCTTTTGATACCCGCTTGCATGACCACCTGTTTGCACAGGGGTCCATGCCATAAGGTGAGAGAGATTAGTTAGACCGGAGGTGGAGGGATTGTCACGCTACTGTGGAAAAAAAAATTACTTACGTCAGTGCTACAGTTTGAATTTAAAACGTATTTGTGTGAACTATGAAGTTATGTCATGGATTGTGGAAACTAACTAGTGTCGGGTGATTGTATATAGTGTATACCACATTTACCACTGACTAATGCAGAGTTGCAATGCAAGGAGATCAGCTAAAAGTAGTTGGATCTGTATGTGCGTTATAATTAATCGAAACTAGTTGATTAATCGATTTAAAAAAAAAATATATATATAATCAGTAACAGCCCTATATATATATATATATATATATATATATATATATACACACATATATGCTACACACAAAGATAAAAAAAATTGGTAAAGTTTAAAAAAATGTATCCAAAACATGGCTCAAGAGTAAAGAGCAGATACTTCACAGTACTTGCACACACCTTGCACATTCTTTTCAACCATCTAAGAATCCCAAAATCCTGGGATGCTCTAATATAAAAATTCCAACTCTTTCTAGCAGAGCAGATAGCTGGCCTGCCCCTTTAAACCATCTGTACCTTTCTACTGCCCACTAAGATTGTCCTTCAATACGATATTCGATAAGTCGGTAGAAATGTTCAGAAGGCAGGAGGGAGTAGATTAGCATTCCATACTCTAGGTAGTGTTAGCGTTTTCATATTAGAGCACCCCAGGATTTAGGGTTTCCGGGGAAACTAAGAAGACTTTCTAAGATATGTGCAGGCACTGCAGGCCACTTTACAAAGTTTATGCTAATGTAAGAATTTTCTTTAAAGTACATTTATGATTTAGTAGAGGCAAAGGAGAGTAGGCACTGTCCTTGGTCAGTAATAAAGATTTTTTTTTGTCCCGATGGCCATTACTTGGTTAAATTATTTAAACATTCCCTCTCCTCTAGGGATGTACATTTTCTTTTCCAGTAACAGGAAGTATACTGTACACCCCTCCCATGTGACTACAAATTTTGCTAGCCAATCAGAAATAGAGAAGGACTGCATAGTACCTTTTCTATTAAATAAATTACTGGACCACTGCAGGAAAATTCTGGAACCTTGTGGTACCTACTTTATATTACTACTCTCTGCTTTTAGTTTACTGCCCACTGCCATACCCTCCATACTTCTCTCCTGCACATACTGCCCACTGCCATACCCTCCACACACTGCCATACCCTCCCACTACCCGCCAACATACCCTTTGAACTTCCCTCCATACTGCCCACTGCCATACCCTCCACACTCTCTTTTTGTGTACTGCCCGCCAACATACCCCTCAAACTCCCTTCCTGCACATACTGCCCACAGCCATACCCTTCGCAATCCTCTTCTGCACATACTGCCTGCACCAATACCCTCCACACTCCTCTCCTTCACATACTACCCGCCAACATACCCTTTGAACTCCCCTCTTGCATATACTGCCCACAGCCATACCCCTCGCACTCCTCTTCTGCACATACTGTATGTTTGCGGGTAGTATGTGAAGGAGAGGAGTGTGGAGGGTATGGCGGCAGGCAGTATGTGCAGAAGAGGAGTTTGAGGGTATGTTGGGGGCAGTTTGTTAACAAACTGCCCCCAACATACCCTCAAACTCCTCTTCTGCACATACTGCCTGCCGCCATACCCTCCACACTCCTCTCCTTCACATACTACCCGCCAACATACCCTTTGAACTCCCCTCCTGCACATACTGTCCACAGCCATACCCCTCGCACTCCTCTCCTGCACATACTGCCTGCCTCCAAACCCTCCACACTCCTCTCCTTCAAATACTGCCCACCGACATACCCTTCAAACTCCTCTTCTGCATATACTGCCCACAGTTCCTCAGCATTGTTCATCATAACACCTCAACCCTGCCCATATTGTGCATGTTACATACAGTAGCCAGGGCAAAAAAATCTGAAACTATCAGCTAATATTTGATTTCTTTCTATGCGCAACACCACAGTGCTTCTTAATGTAAAACTTCCTCTGAAGTCATTAAGCCTTTTTTTTTCCAATAATCAAATTGACAGAAAAAGATAAGCAAGACGAGAACTTCACCAAGAGCCATCTGGACACATTTAATGGTAATAAAAATTCTGATATAGCACCTGCAATATGCAGTCTGAGAAAACAGACATCTGTGGAAATTATAGGGACTGCTGGGGGCAAAGTTATTTCCATATTAGACACCAACTGCACATAGTAACTATGTGAAAACTCTAGTAAACAACAGGTGTAAAACACAGCAACAGCGAAGGCCTCTCGGCGGGGGTCTATCTTTCTTTTATGGAAACCTCTAAAGTCATGTAAAATGGATGTCTTCCCAGGGTTTGCATTCCAAAATGTCCGCCAAGAAACTTAAAACATGGAATTCTGACCAGGGCCATCAAATTACCCCTGTCATGTGCCAGCACTACCAGAAGTGGCCACAACTGTCTTTAGAAAGAGCCAAAAACACAGAGGGCACGGCATCCTGAAGCTGTAGACTGAGATACAGATGTCACTCATGCTTTGAATAATATTACATTCCAAGACATTATTGTTACATGTACATAACATACTTTATTTTAGACTATATCCATAGCTCTCAACTGTCCATCTTTTGGAACCAAAGTCTCCAGTCCAGTCCCCCTTTCCTTCTCAATTGTTCCTCTTTTTTGTTTGATGTATAGACCTCTAAAAAAATGTATTAACTACAAGTGTTATTTAATATTATACCTTTGATACAACCCCATTTGTTATTTAGTAAGCTAGTATAAAGGAAATACAGCACTTGTGGGTTTACCCAATCATTTTTTTTTTTTTTTAATAATTCTTCATGGTCTCTGAAACAGGCATATGTCGAGGCCATGTCCTTAGTCTATACAGTATACTTTGTGCTAAATGGTATCCCTCTATTGGCCCTACTTCTCCTGGGGATCACAAGAGGGCACTTTGTTATGCACTCCTATGACCCATATTCAGCGGACAGTGGACTAAAGCCTTGTGAAGGCACTCAGCCAGTCCAGGCTCTGGAAAGATCCCAACTTTAATGTCGAGATCCACCGGGATGCCTGACTGGCAGCTGGCCCAGCCCCTCAGCGTGCCGCTGAAAGTCTGAGTCAGACATTCCCACCCCCTCCAGAGTTCGGCACTCTAGTGAATGCTGGAGGGGCAGCGTATAGGGTCGTAGTCATGAGTGAAGATCGGAAATTGAATGATCAGCATTCTTCGATCGCTCAGTTCTTGGTCTTCAGAGGCGGCAGGGGACAGATGCAGCATCAGATCGATTCTGCATCCACCTAGGTGAGTATGAATGTTTTTTTCTAATACCACACTTCTCTTTAAAGAATCATAGAGTTTCAGGGCCTTATTAATGACAGGTAACAGACTTTATGTATTTGGCCAGGATGAGTGAGGCTTACAGTATCTGTAGAACTTACTGGGGTTGATTTACTAAAGGCAAATAGACTGTGCAATTGCACTCTTTTTAGTTAGTAAATAGAATTGTAGTAAAGCTTCACTTTGTTAAAAATACCCAATCATGTGCAGGAAAAGATTAAAAAAAAATGTTTTGTTTGCACATGATTGGATGATGGAACTAGGCAGAGATTTACCACATTTACTAAGCTCTGGGAAAAATTAGCCCAACTGCACTTGAAAATTGCACAGTCTGTTTGCCTTTAGCAAATCAACCCCAATGTATCAGCGGTTTGAGCTTTGTAATGCAGCAACTGAGCTGCAGGGGACCATGATTAATAAGAGGGGGTCAGGGGTGGCTAGTAAGAAACTCTTTTTCCCCAAATGGACCAAGTGACAAATTCTTTTCAACACATGCAATGTTGGGATACAGCTTTCATTGTCAAAAGCACTGAGTAGGGTTATAATAGGTTATTAAGGCTTAATATATAATATATATAGGAAATGATCTCTGTGTTGTCCACAGAAGCCATTCAGGTGTTAATGGTATGTGGTTCCAGCAGTTGTTACAGTGTATATATATATATATATATATATATATATATATATATATATATATATATATATATATAAATATTTGAAATGCTTTTATAACATCTTAGCAATTTAGTTAAAATATACTTTAAAGTCTCTAGTATGTAAATATATAGGAGCTCTAATATGTAGATATTGACTTCAGTTCTTGAAGCTGAATGCACCCTCAACTCTTGTTCAGTGAAGCTTTTTACTATAATTATAAACCGGTGGCAAACACAAGAGGTAGGAAGGAAAAACTTCAGTTCATGAATTTGGCATTATTTTAATAGGACCACCCTGAATTTCATGGCTCCCAGGCAGTACAAAGATAACTGAATGTATATATAGACACCTCTGTGTGCTTGCTTTTAGCCCACGTTTACTGACCTTCAGCTCCTTGTTGCGTTTTAGCCAGAAAACAGAGTTAGCATTAGTAATGTGTGCAAAAAGACCTCTGGGCTGCCCCTGTAGCAAAACCAACTTATGCCGCGTACACACAGTCAGACTTTCTGACGGCAAATGTGCGATTGAAGACCGTGTGTAGGCTCCATCGGACAGTTTCCATCAGAATTTCCGTCACACAAAATTTGAGATCTGGTTCTCAAATTTTCCAAAAACAAAATCCATTTGTGTAAATTCGTGTGTAGACAATTCCGACGCACAGTGCCACGCATGTTTGGAATCAAGCAGAGGAGCAGCAATGGCTATTGAACTTAATTTTTCTTGGCTCGTCTTACGTGTTGTACATCACCGCGTTCTTGACGTTCGGAATTTCTGACCAACTTTACCGTATGTATGTAAGACAAGTTTGAGACGACATCCGTCGAAAAAAAAACATGGGATTTTGTTGTCGCAATGTCCGATCGTGTGTACGCGGCATTAGACTTATGTCCAGTTGGTTTTCAGCGATAGTCGAGCATTGTGTAATTCCAGATGTTAGCTGCCTTTTTATTGGCTATCTGCTTTTCTAATCTCCAGGGCTTTCAGTGCTTATTACAT
This sequence comes from Lithobates sylvaticus, assembly GCA_028564925.1. Lineage (NCBI taxonomy): Eukaryota > Metazoa > Chordata > Amphibia > Anura > Ranidae > Lithobates > Lithobates sylvaticus. The sequence continues at coordinate 95,915,331 of CM053029.1, forward strand.
GCGTACCATTCTACCAAAAAGCTTCTCTGCCCGATCAGTAACATCTCCATTTCACAAGACACAATCATTACAACACCCACCTCTTCCCTTATTGCCATGCAAAGCTTGTCACCAACAATGATGTTGTCTTGTCATCAAGACTGCCTGAAGGTAAAATGATCCACTTCCTATACCTGTAGAGTGCTCTCTACATGTATATTATAATCCAATATTACAATATATGCTTTAGAAAGATGGAAGGAGGCCTAAACCTAACTGAAGACATAAAAGAGGCAATCTAATAACTATCGCTTAGAACTTTGGTCAGGTTGTTATTTTATTGTTGTCTATGTGTTCAGTAACAGTAATGGCTTTATCCGGGACAAAAAGGGGAAAATCTCAACGAGAGTTGATGCTGGAATGGATATTAAGCAGATATCTTCTGGTAGGAAGAACGGTCCTAGTCAGCCGTGGACAGAGTCACCAAAGAGCTCTATGTGAAACCAAGTACTCTCGCTGTAAACAGAGCAGTCTTTCAGGAGCCATGGTAGTCTCCCAGAAAACATGACACTACCCCTAGCAACGTTCAGCTCTCATAATAGTTTCTATGTTAACATGCAACTTTTTGCAAGAGTCCAGAGCTCACAAGACATTTTCTTGGTTCCCCCACTCTCTGGTAACATGTTTTCAATCACTGTTGGCATGGCAGCTCTTTTCGGTGTCATACCTACAATCTCTGGTAGCACGTAATACTTTCTCAAGTAATATAGAGCTCACAATCTCTGGTAATAGACCAATTTACCAGCACTTTATCTACCAAGGTGCAGGTAGCATAGCTTTCTGTCTCCAGTAACATGGCAACACTTTCTGGTAACGTGAAGAGTTTACTTGTAACATGGGAGCACTGTCTTGTGACAGCACTCTCTTCTGACAAACCTGACCCTCAGCTTTATCAGTTACAGGCTTAAAACATATCTACCAACAACAAAACTAGGCCTTGCAGCTTTAGGCCCCATTCCCACTTGGCGCTGCAATTTTGTATGCGATTCCAAATCACATGGCAGTTGCTGCAAAAGGCACAACCCGTGTTTGGGTGCCATTCGTTCTAAATGGCACCCCAAACGCGGTGCGACTTTGTCATGATCGTGGCACAACAGAATTGTTTTAAAGTCAAAACTTGCCTTTAAAAATGATGTAAAGCTTTTCACCCAAAAAGGAGCAGGAGCTTCTTTTGGGCGACAAACGCGCAAGGAGGAAAGCCCATTGAAGTAAGTGGGCTGCCCTATGCATGACACGCAGAATTGCGTCAAAATCGCCCACATGAAATTACGAGCGGGAATGTGAGTTCCTGCTATGCAAAGTGTAAATTAGGCCTAACAGTCCAGTGCTAGCTGCATTTGTTTTCTTATTTAAGGCTGGGTTCACACTATTGCGAATTGGATGCAGATTCACCGCATCCAATTTGCAATAGCAGGAGATTTTGACCAGCTCTATGGAGCCGGTTCACATATCTCCGCTGCGGCTCCGGTGCAAATTTGCACAGCAGCCCTGTGCATCTTTTGGTCTATTTCAGGTCCTAAATCAGCCAAAAAGTTGGGCTGAAATGGGATCTGAAACGGTGAATGGGGACGCACCGGACCCCTGCTGTGAGCCGCATGGGAAGATAGTGTGAACCCAGCCTCAGGCTTTTTTCAATTATTTTCACCTGGTGAACTTGGCAGTAACACACTTCTGTCCTAGGGGTGACAACTCCCTGTCACTGTATTTATAAAACAGTAGTGTTATGACCCATGGACAGGAAGTATGTAAGGACTTTGCAACTACACCCCCCCCCCATCCCCATAATTTTGTGGGGAAGTGTTCTGTAGTCCACAGAAGAGAACTGGGAAGGCTGATAAAACAGATGTCAGTTCAGTGCACAGAATGTTACATGACTGAGGGACTCGCAGAGCACCGAGGCTCAATTATCTCTAACCCCAGTAATCTAAACACAACACCTTCTCCATCCCAAAGTGACTAGGCAAAAAACTATTTTGGATTCAAGGGGCCATAACAACCATTTATTTTATCTCACCAAATGAAACTCAGTCCAACATTGCAATCAGTGCATAATATACAATCAATACATAAATAGAAACAGGAATAGATCCTACCAGGTCTAAGGTCTTTGAAGGCACTTATAAAGCCAAAAAAAAGTGTCTGTATCTGCCAGTCAGTGAAAAGGCCCCCAGCTGCTACCGCATTGCCCTGGGGACAATGAACCACTTCCATACTCCCAGATATAACTCAGTAAAGTTATTATTATCAACGTAACCAACTGTTGGGAAGGGATACCTATAGCTAAGATGGGCCCAATCCATAATCCTTCAAATTTTTAAGACAACACTGCCTTTAGGGCTCTTTCACACGGGGCGGATCAGTGCAGATCCGCCCCGTGGATAGCCGCTTGCTCAGCGGGGATCGCCAGAGCGATCTCCGCTGAGCAGGAAGATGACAGGTCCGTCTCTGCACTCCGTGCAGGGACGGACCTGTCACAGCGCCGCTCTCCCCTATGGGAGATCGGGTGACGACGGACCGTAGAGTCCGTCGTCATCCGATCCGCTCTGCAGACGGATGAAAAAATGGGGTTTTCCTCCGTCTGCAGAAACGGAGCATAGCGGGCACGGACGAGAGCGGGTGTCAGCGGATGCTCATCCGCTGACACCCGCTATCCCATAGGGATACATGTATGTCCGTTTTTCATCCGAAAACGGAAGGATGAAAGACGGACATACGGACCGTCCGTGTGAAAGAGCCCTTAAAGTCCCAGAGACCTCTGCCCACTTGTAGGCAGGTGCAGTCTACTTTCTCCACTGCAGGTGGCGCTCTCCCACAGCAGTACTTCAGTTGTAGAGGAAGTCAGGAGGAACAGGGTTCCTCTATGGTTTCCTGGGTCACTGGGGAAGTTATCCCATTGCATGCTGCTACCCCATGTGACTCTGGAAGCCATCTTGGGTCAGGTTTTTTAAGGCCCTGGCTCCCAGGTTTGGCATGCATTTGCCAGTTGGTAGACTAGGGACATGTACCCTGCCTGGTAGGGACAGAACCAGTGGCAGGTAAAGGTTCCTGATGAGGAGGGAAAGCTTAGGGCTTGCAACTTCTGTGGACACCTGCCTGTTTAGGCCCAAGATGACTAGGCCACATTCTTCTCCTCTGCACCGAAGCTGACAGTTCGGCTATATTCTGCTCTATACCCGCTGTTGGAAACGCAAGTGTTCCCGGTGGGCTGCCTTCCCATCAGGTTATTTGTGAACTGTCTCTGCATTATTTCAATACAAGTTCTTTAATTGCACTGGGACTGAGTGTGTTATTCCTGCTGCACCATGCTGCCCCCACCTACACACTGCTATGACAAGAGAATAAAATGTACATTATAATCCAAGATCACCAAAATAATGAATCAGAATAAAAACACAACAAAAAACACCCACAAAAAAGCAAATAAGTGAGACAAATCAACAAAAGGGGAACAAATAAAAACCAAAGAACACTAGAATAACCAACATGTCCAGGGGCGGGAGGGTTGGAGAGACCTCACTGATACAGGTAGAAGCTCAGACTGATCCCGACAAGGCTCAGCCTCTTCTCCTTATAGTAAGCCAACCCCTGCTCCCTCAACAACTCAATCAGGCAAGTAAATTTTCATAATTAAACCCTCCAGCACACTGCACAAGACCGCCTCTACTGCTCACCCCCATCATGCTGACCCTCCTCTTAGCTTCGTTAAGATCCAGGCCATATGCTAATTCTTGTTCTTGAGTTTTGATATACTTTGATTAATATTACTATATTATATATATTACTATAATATTAATATTATATATATTACTATACAGAATGTATCATACCTATATGCTTATTATACCGCTTCATTTTCTATCCAATTGAAGAGTCATGGTGGAGTAACTGGACTTCTGTTATCCCCTACAGGCTTGAGTCGTGCGGCTCTTCCATTCGGGTTGATGCGTCGGGAACTGGCATGTGAAGGATACCCGATCGAATTAAGGTGCCCGGGCAGTGACGTAATCATGGTGGAAAATGCCAACTACGGGAGGACAGACGACAAGATTTGCGACGCCGACCCGTTCCAAATGGAGAACGTGCAGTGCTACCTGCCGGACGCCTTCAAGATTATGTCTCAGAGGTAGGTAATGGGCTTGCTTTCACACCAAATAATTTCATTCCTATTATGTATGTTTCTAGGTTGTCAGGTAACATTTGTACTGATGGCTATATTTTGGAGCTTTCCTTTCTGAAGATTTCCCATAGAAGTATAAGTGTTGCAGCTGTCTGTATTTTGTAAGCCATTCCGTGGTTTTTGGAGCAGTAATAAGCAATACTCCGAAGTCCCATAAAATAGAGAGTGCTGGAATTGCAGGGTTCTGTCATTATGCTGTTGAGATGATCTGAAGATCTTTGAGTTTTATTCTGTGATTATGCTGGACTATTACATGTATATATGCATCTTCAAAAGTATTTCTTTCCGTTTAAAGTAGGGAAATGTTCACATACCTTAGTTAGCATTCAAGGAGACTTTTTAGATATATAAATAGACCGACCGATGAAAGATTGATACATTTAGCCTAGGTTTACACTACTAAAATGCGATGTACTGCGAATTTGATAAGTTTTTTTGTCCTGTGTGAGGTGCGAATTTGTCTTGCGTTTTAAAGGTGGACAGGTGCGAATTTACTGCAAATTTACAGCGATTTTACCACAAATTTACCACAAATTTACAGCGATTTTACCACAAATTTACTGCGATTTTACCACAAATTTACACCGATTTTACCTCGAATTTCATGAGGCAGACAGTGAACAATTCGCAGAGATGTAAACTGTGTTCTGCGAGTTTACTGCAAGTTCAATTGAAGCCTATGAAGATAAAATTCGCACTGCACCATAGGAATTTGCATCGCACTCGCAACCAACACGCACAGGACCCTTTTTTTTTCTCGCACCAAATTCGCAACGCATATATGTGAACCAAAGCCATGGAATACTATGCTTTTTACATGACCTGTGAATCTGTGTGTTCCTAAACGCATCAAACCCTCTGTAAATTTGCATCAGTGTGAACCCAGGCTGAGAGAGGTGATGAGATGTTTAAACACTACCAGTGCTTCTACAAGGATGATGCCTGCATATACATATACTTGCTTGTTGTTTTTACTAACACACTGATGTCTGTGCTGTGATTGGCCATGGCCGATCAGCAGGGATACAGCCAAAATCTTTGGCTGTAACCTGCTGACAAATCAGCACGGAATAACAGGGGGGACGCGCATGTGTGCCTCTAAACCAGGAAGTTCGCCGCAACAAACAGGTAAATAAATACAACTAGTTAAAGTGGTGTTGCACTCAAAAGAAATTGATTAAAATTCCTAAAAAAATAAATAAATAAACATTTGGAATTTTTTTTTTAACTCACCTCTAAATGCCTGTTGCTAGGGGGTCCCTCATAGTCTGCCTCCTTCAGTGCCTGGGCTGGTGACATCACTTCCCCTCGGCACAGGAAGGGCTCAGCTCTGCCCCATCCCTCCTGTCAGCCATCTGGGACACGTGACAGGTCCCAGATGACTGCGCGGCCAATCACGGCACGCGGCACGGCTGGCGGATTCACAGCCGGGTGCCCACAGTAAGAATGCCGGCACCGCCAAGCGGAGGGGGGAAGGAGCGAGGCTTCGTTCCCCCGCATCGCTGAACCCTGGGACAGGTAAGTGTCCAATAGACATGTGCGATTCGAATTTACGAATCCGTAGTACGAATTTTTTTGAATACGAATTCCGTACGGAATACGAAATTCCGTTTACGAATTTCGTCGCCGAATGATTCGAATGAATTCGAATGAATTCGAATGGATTCGAATGAATTCGAATGACAAAGTGTCATTTTTGCAGGAACAATTCCGTTTACGAGTTTCAGCTCCAAATTATTCGAATCCAACTACCAATATCGAATTTCAACTAATTCGAACAAAATTATTATAGCAGATATAACGAATGAATTCGAATGAATTTGAATGATTCGAATGACAAAGTGTAATTTTTGCAGAAAAAAAAGCTATTTAAAATCACTTGTAAACAACAAATCTCAGAAAGAGGCTCAGTCCTTAAGGCCCCTTTCACACTGGGCGTTTTTCAGGCGGTACAGCGCTAAAAATAGCGCCTGTATACCGCCTGAAAAAATCCGGCCCCATTTACTCCAGTGTGAAAGCCTGCGGGCTTTCACACTGGAGCAGTGCGCTAGCAGGACGGTAAAAAAAGTCCTGCTAGCAGCATCTTTGGAGCGGTATAGAAGCGGTGTGTTCACCGCTCCTATACCGCTCCTTCCCATTGATTTGAATGGGACACCGCGGTAATACCACGGCAATACCGCCGCAAAGCGCTGCTACGGCGGCGCTCTGCGGGGGGTCTTTAACCCTTTTTCGGCCACTCGCGGGGGGTAAATCCGCACCGCGAGCGGCCTAATACCGCGGCTAAAACGACGGTAAAGCAGCGCTAAATATAGCGCTGCTTTACCGTCACCGCGGCTCCCCGCCCCAGTGTGAAAGGGGCCTAAGTGGTTAATCTGTTATTCGTTGTTTAAAAATCAGCCCAGTGCAGAGAGCCAACATATTGTAATCTGAGGCTTAGACAACAAAGTACTAGATTTTCAATAGTAATATATATATTTTTAGGGGAGTATATTAGGTTAATGGGAGTCAAACTGAACAGTTCCAGTTGCAACACCAAAACATCAAAAGCCCAACGTGCTCAAAGCTCAAGGCCAGCGATAAGAAAACAAGCTTTTAGCAGTAAGGACGTAGATTTAATGACATAAACGCACTCAGCAATAAACAATCAGACAAAGTAGCCAATAGCAACTTTTTTTTTTTTTCTCCTCTCGATCTGAATTCTCTTCTCAATAATTTCATGCTTGGATGACAGAAATTTTCCATTATACTGAGTGATCTCTGCGCTGAATGCTAACCACCGCGCCTCCATTTTTCTTCTTATCACAAATTCATTTCATATACTATCGCATTATCACAGGCGGCTCTGCCATGTCTTCCCTCACGTAGGAAAACGGTTCCATTTATGGCTGATATCTATTTCCCTGCAAAATATAGAAAGTAGAGAGGTGAAATGAATGGGTATATATTATACACCGGTGCTTTACTTCTTATACTAGGACCTGGATAATACTGAGGAACCGCTCACATTATTACAATGAACACTCAATAATGGCTGTTGTGCTACACGATTATTTAAATGGCCTGCCAATGCACCAAAAACGCATTTCTCTCTTATAGGGTGGAAACATTCTTCGGTAACTTGGTTATTCTCTCTTGTACGGCATCAACACCACTCTTTGGTGACATGGGTTATCTCTCTTTTATAGTGGCAACACTCTCTGGTAACGCGACTATTTTCTTTTATGTAGCCCCTTTGTCCTAAACAGGGGGCTACTATATTAATTTCGTTTTTGGCTAGGTTGTAGTAAGCTCATACTGACTGTATAGTTTTTCACCTGGTTTTTCCCCAAGCTTAACCACTTCAGCCCCGGAAAGGATTTACCCCCTTAAAGAGGAGTGCCCCTTAAAAAAAAATAATTAAAAGTCAGCTACAAATACTGCAGCTGCTGACTTTAAATAATCGGACACTTACCTGTCCCAGGGTCCAGCGATTCGGGGGAAACAAAGCTCGCTCGTACAACGCTCCGCTCGGCGGCGCCGGCATTCTTACTGTGGGCACCCGGCTGTGGCTTCACAGCCGGGCACCCACTGCGCATGCGCATGCATCATCTGGGACCCGTCACGTGTCCCAGATGACTGACAGGAGGGAGGGGGCAGAGCTGAGCCCTTCCTGTGCAGAGGGGAAATGATGTCACTTAGCCCGGGCACTGAAGGAGGCAGAGAAGAAAAAGGAGCTGCGCAGCTCCTTTTTCTTCTATGTATTCTTGTGCGTGTATCCCACATTGAGCAGCAGCTGCCCCCATATATGTACATTTGTTAGCGCGTTTTTTTCCTTTATATACTGAAGGACGCAGACTACGAGGGATCCCCTAGCAACAGGCATTTAGAGAAGAGTTAATTACGTTTTTTTTTCCAAGTGTTTTTTTCTTAATTTTTTAAAAGAGAATTTTAATAATTTTTTTTGAGGGGGGGGGGGGGGGGGGGGGGGGGGGGGGGGGGGGGGGGGGGGGGGGGGGGGGGGGGGGGGGGGGGGGACACAGCACTTTAATGACCAGGCCATTTTTTGCGATACAGCACTGCGTCGCTTTAACTGACAATTGCGCGGTCGTGCAACGTTATACCCAAACAAAATTGATGTCCTTTTTTTTCCCCCACAAATAGTGCTTTCTTTTGGTGGTATTTGATCACCCACAATTTTGAAAAAAAAAAAACAATATTTTTTGCTATAATAAATATCCCAAAAAAATGTAAAAAAAACAAATGTCTTCATCAGTTTAGGCCAATATCTATTCTTCTACATATTTTTGGTAAAAAAAAAAATCACAAAAAGCGTATATTGATTGGTTTGCTTAAAAATTATAGCATCTACAAAATAGGGGATCGATTTATGGAGTTTTTATTATTATATTTATATATATTTTTTTACTAGTAATGGTGGTGTGCAACTATTTTTAGTGGGACTGCAACATTGTGGCAGACAGATCGGACACTTTTGACACTTTTTTGGGACCAGTGACATTTATACAGCGATCAGTGCTATAAAAATACACTGTTTACTGTATAAATGACACTGGTAGGGAAGGGGTTAACACTAGGGGGCGATCAAGGGGTTACGTGCGTCCTAGGGAGTTGTTTCTAACTGTGGGGGGAGTGGACTGACTGGGAGTACAGAGAGATTGCTGTTCCTGATCACTAGGAACAGACAATCACACTATACTCCCCTGACAGAACGGGGATCTGCTTTGTTTACACTGGCAGATCACCGTTATGCCTCTCTATGTAGCGATCATCGGAGGCGGGCGCCGTGCACGCACCCACTGTATCTATTACACTTTTGTTCAAGTATTATCGTATTGTGGTCCTTAAAAACAACCACACCATCTTTTTCCAGAGCAGCCTGTATTTCTCCTGAGGTTACCTGTAGATTTTTCTTTGTATCCCAAACTTTCCTGTGGCAGTCGTGGCTAAAATCTTTCTTGATCTACCTGACCTTGGCTTGGTATCAAGAGACCCCCAAATTTTCCACTTCTTATTAAGTGACTAAACAGTACTGACTGGAATATTCAAGGCTTTGGACATCTTTTTATATCCTTTTTCATCTTTGTAAAGTTTCATTACCTTGTTACGCAGGTCTTTTGACTGTTCTTTTCTACCTCCTCATGGCTCAGTGTCTAGCCTACTTAGTTCATCCATGTGAGAGCTAACAAACTCATTGACTATTTATATACAGACACTAATTGTGATTTAAAAAGCCACAAATGTGGCAAATTAACCTATAGGCCCCTTTCACACTGGGGCGGTTTTCAGGCGGTACAGCTCTAAAAATAGCGCCTGTACACCACCTGAAAAAAACGACCCCATTTACTCCAGTGTCACTCCAGTGTGAAAGCCGGCGGGCTTTCACACTGGAGCGGTGTGATAGCAGGACGGTAAAAAAAAGTCCTGCTAGCAGCATCTTTGGAGCGGTATAGGAGCCGTGTATTCACCGCTCCTATACCGCTCCTATACCGTCTCCGCGGCTCCCGCCCCAGTGTGAAAGGGGCCTTAATTGCCATTTTGTGTGTTTGCCACCTTCTGTGTCTGTACCAAGGCCAAAAATTCCAGGGAATGTAAACTTTTTATCAGGGCCATTTGGGTGATTTCTGTTATCATTAGGATTTAAAAAGGATCCAAAAATGTGATAATAAATGGCTTCATGTGATTGCTATCCTTAAATAAAATAATTTTTTGGCATGACCAGTCATATTTTCAATATTAATGCCAAAATGTCACAATTTCAGCATTTGAGCATGACTGTATGTATATATATAATATATACAGTATCTCACTGGTCTCACTGGTTCAGATGGTGTCAAGCATGTGTGGCGGCAACCAGGTGAGGAGTACAAAGACAAATGCTGCTGGCACTGGGGAGCTACAGTTCATTGAGGGAACCATGAATACCAACATGTACTATGACATACTGAAGCAGAGCATGATCCCCTCCCTTTGGAGACTGGACGCAGGGCAGTATTCCAACATGATAATGACCCCAAACACACCTCCAAGACGACCAGTGCCTTACTAAAGAAGCTGAGGGTAAAAGTGATGGACTGGCCAAGCATGTCTCCAGACCTAAACCCTATTGAGCATCTGTGGGTCATCCTCAAACGGAAGGTGGAGGAGCGCAAGGTCTCTAACATCCACCAGCTCCGTGATGTGGAGGAGTGGAGGAGTGGAAGAGGACTCCAGTGGCAACCTGTGAAGCTCTGGTGAACTCCATGCCCAAGAAAGTTAGGGCAGTGCTGGAAAATAATGGTGGCCACACAAAATATTGACACTTGGGCCCAATTTGGAACTTTTCACTTAGGGGTGTACTCACTTTTGTTGCCAGTGGTTTAGACATTAATGGCTGTGTGTTGGGTTATTTTGAGGGGACAGCAAATTTACACTGTTATACAAGCTGTACACTCACTACTTTACATTGTAACAAAGTGTCATCTCTTCAGTGTTGTCACATGAAAATATATAATAAAATATTTACAAAAATGTGAGGGGTGTACTCACTTTTGTGAGATACTGTATATGGGATAGGCCATGTTCTCACTCTGTTTCCCTGGTCGAGGCCTAGGGAGGTGCTGCTGGATGGAGCTCTGCTGTTCAGTCCAATAGCTTGTTTTGTGGTTTAACATGTGTTGAAGTGGTGCCAAAGCTGTCCTTCCCCATCTGAGGAAGCAGTGCCAAGCAGGAGACCCAGGAGAGACCACTTGCTGGAGAAAGGTATGAAGAAGGTCGGTCTCTCACAAGGGCCTCACTTGGAGGATGCACTAAAATTTGGGAACATGCTTAAAGGGGTGGCCAAAAGTTCTGAGACTATGAAGCTGGACATTGATCTTGATCTGGCGAGTCTGTAAGTGATCTGCTATGGTATCTGGGACTCCTAACCCTTGAATGAATGAATGAATGACTTGTATAGCGCTACCTATGCTAACTGAATCGCCTCAAGGCGCTTTTTGCCACTGGTGTCCATCTGTGGTATAGCGCGGTCCTTGCCCTGTGAAGTCCCGACACGCTTACAAACACATACATATATTTGGCCAATTTTATCAACAGGATCTAATTAACCTACCAGCATGTCTTTGGAGTGCCCTCATCTCCTAACCCCCACCGTTCTGCAATAAAACTTTAGAAAGACAAAAGTGACTGGTGCCCAATATCATTTCTTGGCTCCTCATTTTAGCCATGGACTCAGGCCTGAGGTGAAATGCTAGCCCACCCCTGCCTCTGGAGGTGGTATCCTGCTTTTGGAGTGTCAGAGGGGCGCTGCACCCATATGGTGGCAATAGCATGGCTATTCTCTCTTGTATGGTGACAACACTCTCTGATAGCATGGCTATTCTCTCTTGTATGGTGACAACACTCTCTGGTAACATGGCTATTCTCTCTTGTATGGTGACCACACTTGCTGGTAGCATGACTATTCTCTTTTGTATGGTGACAACACTCTCTGTTTATATGGCTTTTCTCTTAATCGATGGCAACACTCTATGGTAACATGGCTATTCTTTCTTGTATGGTGACAACACTCTCTGATAACACGGTTATTCTCTATTGTATGGTGACAACACTCTCTGGTAACATAGCTTATCTTTTTTGTATGGTGACAACACTCTCTGGTAACATGGCTATTCTCTCTTGTATGGTGACAACACTCTCTGGTAACATGGCTATTCTCTCTTGTATGGTGACAACACTCTCTGGTAACATGGCTATTCTCTCTTGTATGGTGACAACACTCTCTGGTAACATGGCTATTCTCTCTTGTATGGTGACAACACTCTCTGGTAACATGGCTATTCTCTCTTGTATGGTGACAACACTCTCTGGTAACATGGCTATTCTCTCTTGTATGGTGACAACACTCTCTGGTAACATGGCTATTCTCTCTTGTATGGTGACAACACTCTCTGATAACATGGCTATTCTCTCTTGTATGGTGACAACACTCTCTGGTAACATGGCTATTCTCTCTTGTATGGTGACAACACTCTCTGGTAACATGGCTATTCTCTCTTGTATGGTGACAACACTCTCTGGTAACATGGCTATTCTCTCTTGTATGGTGACAACACTCTCTGGTAACATGGCTATTCTCTCTTGTATGGTGACAACACTATCTGGTAAAATAGCAGAATTGTATTGCAAGCATACAAGGCAGATGTTTTCAGTAACATTTTTATTTCAAGTGTCCCCATTGGCAGATTTCCCCTCTTTCCCTGTTACAGTAATCACTCTGAATTTAGCATTTTCCCTCATTTTCAGTCCCAGTGACAAATAGAGAGGGTGACCCTCCCCAAAACAGACACAGACAGTAAAAAATATGCTGATAATCCCTCCCTACTGTGTACAAAGCTAAATAAAAGTTTGTACCTTAAACTTAAAAGAGACCCTGTCACTAGACCATTCATTTCAACACAAATCTTCCCATAAAATGATATGTGCATTTAATATTCTATCCCATTCTATCTTATGCTTGTTTACCTGTAAAATCCTCCCTTGTGCAGAAATCCAAAAGCCCAGAAGACTCCCTTTTGCTCTTTCCCTGGCAGCTACATAGATGTAAGGAGGTGAGGGGCAGAGGAGCTGGGCCAGCACAGACAATAACTAGACATTTCCATAAGGGGAGAGGGCTATAATAAAAAATTGGGAGGGGGCTGTGCTAGGGAATTGATTCTACTGCATTGGTTAAATTGTGTAGCAAGTTCAACAGCACGTTGCAAGTACATCAAAAACCATTAATTAAAAAATATTAGGAATTAAGTACGCATTTAAAATACTTGATTCGCATCGCATTTGGACATTCACTATTAATAGCACCCAAAAGTGCGTCATGCGATTTGAGATCGCAAGATGATGTGAACAGGGTCTAACAGGACTAGTTTGTAAAAGATGAATAAAGGATAAATGAAGGTGTTGGTCCAAATGGCCAAACAAATTGTTTTATTTTTAATGTAGCGCCCAAAATAAAAAGGTCAGCTGTCATCTGATTGGTAGGTGTGAGGCTCCTCTTCCTTTTGGAGCACATTTGACGCCCATCTGAAGCAGTAATGTCAGTAGCGGTGGCGAAGTCCTCCGTTCTCATGCTCGGAGGATCTCTGGCACATCTGGAGTTAAACAATGTGGTATTTTTCCTGTCCCCGGGTTCGGAAAATAATCTCACTCTCTGCGACAGGGGAAGCTTGAGGATTGTTATGCTGTTTGGGTCTTGGAAAAAATAGCTTGTTGATGTGATGACCTACAGATGTTTTCCAGGAGAGAGAGAGAGCGATGCTCTGCAGGCTTTTCAGCTTGCGTCGATTAATAAACTCAATTGTCAACAGCAGAAAACAGAAATAAACGATCTGCATATCCATAAAGGGAAGGAATGCTGAAAACAGAGGAAAGATGTTTCTATATCTGCAAGGGAACGCTAATAATTATTTTCATGTCTCCGAAAGAGAAAGGAGAGGTGAGGAAGGATCTTTGTAGGGGAATAAGGTGCAACGCTCTGCAATGGAGGAGTATAGAGAGCAATGCAAAGGAAGGGAACAAAATAACAAAGTGAATGGGAAGCAATACTCTGTGATGGAAGGGAATAGAGAGAATTATTCTGCAAAAGGAAGGGAATAGAGAATTGTACTCTTGGCATCCAGGCCAATTCTGACATTTCTCTCCTACATGTAAAATTCATAATTTCTTTGCTCGAAAATTACATAGAACCCCCAAACATTATATATGTTTTTTTAGCAAAGACCCTAGAGAATACAATGACGGTCGTTGCAACTTTTTATCTCGCACGGTATTTGCGCAGCAATTTTTCGAACACGAAAAAAAATACAATTTCATGCTTAAAAAAAAAAAAACAAAACAGTAAAGTTAGCCCAATTTTTTTTGCATAATGTGAAAGATGAAGATACGCCGAGTAAATAGATACCCAACATGTCACGCTTCAAAATTGCACGCGCTCGTGGAATGGCGCCAAACTTTGGTATTTAAAAATCCCCATAGGCGACGCTTTAAAAATTTTTACTGGTTACATGTTTTGAGTTACAGAGGAGGTCTAGGGCTATAATTATTGCTCTCGCTCTAACGTTCGCGGCGATACCTCACATGTGTGGTTTGAACACCGTTTTCATATGTGGGCGGGGCTTACATATGCGTTCACTTCTGCATACGATCTCACGGGGACAGGGGCGCTTTAAAAATTATTTTTTTTTTTTATTATTGTTAATTTGACTTTTATTTTTTAAATTTGACAGTTTAAAAAAAAAAAAAATTTGATTACTTTTATTCCTATTACAAGGAATGTAAACATCCCTTGTAATAGGAATATTACATGATCGGACCTATTTACAGTGAGATATGGGGTCAATAAGACCCCACATCTCACCTCTAGGCTAGGAAGCCTAAAATTAAAAAAAAAAAAAAAAAAACGATCACCGCTTCCCAGCGGAGGTGGCACGTTATTTGAATGCAGAGGCCGGGCGTGACGTCATAACATCGCGCCCGGCCTCCGAACGATCATAGAGACTACGGCGACCATCTGGTCCGCCGGAAATCTCTAAATCTCTATGGTCATCATCCGGGGGCCGGCGGATCCTGGGTCCGACTCACCGATGGAAGCGGTGAGTCGGTAGAAGCACCGGAGGGCGGCGGGAGGGGGGGCGTCCCCTCCCGCCGCCCATAAGAACGATCAAGCGGCGGAACAGCTGCTATGATCATTCTTATGGTGCAGGGAATCGCCGGCTGAAACCGGCAATATCTGAATGATGTCTGTAGCTACAGGCATCATTCAGATATACCCCCGCAAACTGGAGACCGTCATATGACGGCCTCCGGATGCGAAGTGGTTAAGGGAAGGGAATAGAGAACAGTACTCTGCAAGTGAAGGGAATAGAAAATTGTACTCTTTAAGGAAAGGGAATAGAGAACGGTTAAGCCCTGGACCATTTTGCTGGCCAAAGACCAGAGCACTTTTTGCGATTCAGCACTGCGTCGCTTTAACTGACAATTGCGCAGTCGTGCGACGCGGCTCCCAAACAAAATTGACGTCCTTTTTTTCCCACAAATAGAGCTTTCTTTTGGTGGTATTTGATCACCCCTGCGGTTTTAATTTTTTGCGCTATAAACAAAAAGGAGCGTAAATTTTGAAAAAAACACATTATCTTTTACATTTTGCTATAATAAATATCCCCCAAAAAAAATATATAAAAAACATTTTTTTCCTCAGTTTAAGCCGATAAGTATTCTTCTACATATTTTTGGTAAAAAAAAATTGCAATAAGCGTTTATTGATTGGTTTGCTCAAAAGTTATAGCGTTTACAAAATAGGGGATTGTTTTATGGCATTTTTATTAATAATTTAATTTTTTACTAGCAATGGTGGCGATCAGCGATTTTTATCGTGACTGCGACATTATGGCGGGCACATCGGACATTTTTGACACATTTTTGGGACCATTGTCATTTATACAGCAATCAGTGCTATACAAATGCACTGATTCCTGTGTAAATGACACTGGCAGTGAAGGGGTTAACCACTAGGGGGGCAGTTAAGGGGTTAAGTGTGTCCTGGGGAGTGATTCTAATTGTGGGGGGGCGTGGCTACGTGTGGCACGTCACTGATCTCTGCTCCCGATCACAGGGAGCAGAGATCAGTGACACTGTCACTAGGCAGAATGGGGAGATGCTTGTTTACATTAGCATCTCCCCGTTCTTCCTCTCCGTGAGACGATCGCGGGTATCCCCGTGGACATCGAGTCCGTGGGACCCGCGACCGTACTCACAGAGCTTGCCACGCGCACGCGCAGGCCGCCTCTTAATGGGCAACGTACAGGTACGTTAGTTTGCCTGTACGTGCCATTCTGCTGCAGTATATCTGCGTGAGGCGGTCGGCAAACAGTTAAGGAAAGGGAATAGAGAGTGATAATCTGTAAGGGATGGGACTAGAGAACAGTACTCTTTAAGGGAAGGGAATAGAGAACAGTAATCTGTAAGGGAAGTGAATAGAGAACTGTACTCTTTAAGGGAAGGGAATAGAGAACAGTACTCTTTAAGGGAAGGGAATAGAGAGTGATAGCCTGTAAGGGAAGGGAATAGAGAACAGCACCCTGTAAGGGAAGGGGCTGGAGAACTGTACTCTGTAAGGGAAGGGAATAGAGAGTGATAAAATGTAGTGGAAGGGAATAGAGAACAGTACTCTGTAAGTACTCTGTGGGGCGGGGAGCCGCGGTGACGGTAAAGCAGCGCTATATTTAGCGCTGCTTTACCGTCGTTTTAACCGCGGTTTTCGGACGCTCGCGGTGCGGCTTTACCCCCGCGAGCGGCCGAAAAAGGGTTAAAGACCCCCGCAGAGCGCCGCCGTAGCGGCGCTTTGCGGCGGTATTGCCGCGGTTTCACCGTGGTGTCCCATTCTAATCAATGGGAAGGAGCGGTATAGGAGCGGTGAACACACCGCTCCTATACCGCTCCAAAGATGCTGCTAGCAGGACTTTTTTTGCGATCCTGCTAGCGCACCGCTCCAGTGTGAAAGCCCGCCGGCTTTCACACTGGAGTTAAAGGGGCCGGATTTTTTCATGCTGTGAACAGGCGCTATTTTTAGCGCTGTACCGCATGAAAAACGCCCCGGTGTGAAAGGGGCCTTAGGGAAGGGAATAGAGAACTGTACTCTGTAAGGGAATAGAGAGTGATAGCCTGTAAGGGAAGGAAATAGAGAGTGATAGCCTGTAAGGGAAGGGAATAGAGAGTGATAGCCTGTAAGGGAATAGAGAGTGATAGCCTGTAAGGAAAGGGAATAGAGAACAGCACCCTGTAAGGGAAGGGACTGGAGAACTGTACTCTGTAAGGGAAGGGAATAGAGAGTGATAAAATGTAGTGGAAGGGAATAGAGAACAGTACTCTGTAAGGGAAGGGAATAGAGAACTGTACTCTGTAAGGGAATAGAGAGTGATAGCCTGTAAGGGAAGGGAATAGAGAGTGATAGCCTGTAAGGGAAGGGAATAGAGAGTGATAGCCTGTAAGGGAAGGGAATAGAGAGTGATAGCCTGTAAGGGAAGGGAATAGAGAGTGATAGCCTGTAAGGGAATAGAGAGTGATAGCCTGTAAGGAAAGGGAATAGAGAACAGCACCCTGTAAGGGAAGGGACTGGAGAACTGTACTCTGTAAGGGAAGGGAATAGAGAGTGATAGCCTGTAAGGGAAGGGAATATAGAGTTATACTGTGTAAGGGAAGGGAATAGAGAACAGTACTCTGTAAGGGAAGGGAATAGAGAACAGTACTCTGTAAGGGAAGGGAATAGAGAACAGTACTCTGTAAGGCAGGGGTGCCCAACCTTTTGAAGAGCGAGAGCCACTTAAGCTACTTGGTAACCAGTCGTGGGCCACAATTAGTGGAGCGGGCAGATGGCAGGTCCGTGTCTGCTCTGTATATGCAGAGCGAACACGGACACAGCCCACTAATACTCTTTTTTTTTTTTCTGGATTGGATTGGATTGGAGGTAGGACACAAGTCGGTTTACATTTGCTACTCCTTAGAGGTGAATGGAGGGTCCAATTGAGTCAGACTGACCATGTGAAAGGGGCCAGAGGCTGCTTTCACACTGATGCGCTGCAGTTTACCTGCACCGCTGGTGCAGCGCAGTGTACCTTTGGATTTCCTGCACTTTGGAATAGTACTCTATTCTATTTTATCCCAGAGCAGGAGGTCGCAGGCCACATTAGAGGTCTCCGCAGGCCACATGTGGCCCCCGGGCCACTGGTTGGGCACCCCTGCTGTAAGGGAAGGGAATAGAAAACAGTACTCTGTAAGGGAAGGGAATAGAGAACAGTACTTTGTAAGGGAAGGGAATAGAGAACAGTACTCTGTAAGGGAAGGGAATAGAGAGTGATATTCTATAAGGGAAGGGAATAGAGAACAGTACTCTGTAAGGGAAGGGAATAGAGAGTGATATTCTATAAGGGAAGGGAATAGAGAACTGTACTCTGTAAGAGAAGGGAAGAGACAGTGATAAAATATAGTGGAAGGCAATAGAGAACAGCACCCTGTAAGGGAAGGGAATAGAGAACTGTACTCTGTAAGGGAAGGGAATAGAGAACAGTAAAAAAAAATGATGGGGAAACAGACGGGAAAAGGACAAGTAGTTGAATGGAGGACCAAACCATGGTATTCATATGCCATATACACTTTATTAGAACAAAAAAATTGTAATAGTGAAAAAATCAGCAGTGTATTAATCAGAGGTGTATTATTTCCCCAGTTATCAGGAAGCCTTGGACTCATAGTCCATTAATTGGTCATTACTTTGTGGAAATCTATGACACATGTAGCATACAACTTGCCTGGAAGGGACAAGTATGGCTCTGTTCTCCAGATAACTCCACTTATAGACCATTGGGGCTCAGATACATGGAAATACACTTTACATTTATGCAGTAATGCCCTCTGTGTCAAATATTTGATTTGCGTGATGACGTTGTCCCTTTAATATATTTTTTATAACTATTTTATAGTGCTTAGAGGGTATTTTTTACACATTTTTGTTCTAATAAAGTTTATATGGCATATGAATACCATGGTTTGGTACTCCATTCAACTACTTGTCCTTTCCCCGTCTGTTTCCCCATCATTTTTTATCTAATTAGCCAAGTTGTGGAGGTACCCTGTCTTTAATAGACGAATTGGTCTCTTTTTGCCCAAAAAAAACAATAGTTTGAGATCCATCCTTTATTTGTTTTCTACAATAGAGAACAGTACTCTGTAAGAGAAGGAAAAAGACAGCAATGCTGTGAAGAGGAAGGGGCTAGAGAGCAATGCTCTGTATGGAATGGGAAAAGAAAGCAGTATTCTGTAAGGAATGGGAATAGAGAGCAGAGCAAGGGAGTCAGTAGAAAGCAATACTCTGTAAGGGAAGGGAATAAAGCAATACTTTGTAAAAGGAGGGAAGAGAGCAATGCTCTGTATGGGAAGGGAATAAAAGGAATAATCTGCACGGGAAGGGAATGGATAGCAACGATCTATAAGGGAACAGAATAGGGAGCAAAACATGGAGGACAATTAAGAGCAATACATTGTAAGTGAAGGCAATAGGGAACATAACTGTAAGGGAAGAAAATAGAGGGCAATACTCTGTAATCAAAAGAAAATAAACGGCAATGCTCTTTAAGGGAAGGGGATATAGAGTAAAGCATGGAAGGCAATAAAGATCAATACTCTGTAGAGAAAGGGAATAGAGAACAATAATCTGTAAATGAAGGGAATTGAGAGCAATATTTTGTAAGGGAAGGCAATAAAAAGCTGAACTCTGTAAGGGGAAGACATATAGAGCAATACTCTATAATGATAAAGAATAGAGAGTAATGCTTTGTAAAGGAAGATAATAGAGAGCAATATTCTGTAAGAGTAGGGAGCAATACTCTGTAAGGGAAAATAATAAAGAGCAATTCTTTTTAAGGAAACAGAATAGAGCTCAATGCTCTGTAAATGAAGAAAATATCAATTTTCTGTAAGGGAAGGTAAAGGAGAGCAATTTGCAGCGAGGAAAGGGAATAAGAATTGAGGTTCTTTAAGGAAAAGAAAAATAATCAGGTGCCATGATAAGATAAATAATACTTTTTATGTTTCTACAATGCATACAGGATTAGGGGTCTGACGCAGTCATGGTTTTGGTATCTTTTAATAAAGTAAGGGGTATGTCAGAGTAATGCTCTGCACATAGCTCCCAACTGTCCCTGATTTCCAGGGACTGTCCCTGATTTGGAGCAATGTCCGTCTGTCCCTCTTTCCTCCTCATTTGTCCCTCATTTTGGTCTGATCTATATAGTTGTATATAAAATGCACTTTTATATAATATATTTTTTATATAATATATTTTATTATATATTTTTTTATATATATAATATATTTTTTATATAATATATTTTTTATATAACATATTTTTATATAATATAAAATGCAAAAAGTGTTTCCCAGTGCTAAACCTTTCATCTGATTTCTAAATTGCTGCATTTGTAAATTACAAAAGCCAATATAAAGGAATAGTAGTGGTAAAAAAAACACTTGTGGGTTTAACCAATCTTGTTTTTTTTTTTTTTTTTTTGCACAATTCTCCTTTAAGGGGGCGTGGCAAGGGGTGTGTCCTATGCCTGCATACTTTTGCTGATAGGTGTCCCTCATTCCCATCTCAAAAAGTTGGGAGGTATGCTCTGCAGCCTACCAAGAATAAACTGGTTAACTGAGTAACCCTCATTTCCTACAAGGTAAGGGCTCAATGTTGAAATGCTCTGCAGATCTGGTAATTAAGGTTCTGCATAATTATTAAATTATAGGTGTCTAACAGAAGCAGAAGAGGGATGAATGTGAGTATGGCTTTGCAGCTTTATGAAAATGAAAGGGGTGGGTGAGCCACTATAAAGGACAGAGGGATCAGGGAGCAGCTTCAAAGAAAGGGGCAGCTTCAAAGAAAGGGCTTGTGGAGTAATACTCTGCAGCTTTCAGAAAGGCAGATGCAATGCTCTGAGGATCTCGCAGAGGAGCAGATAGCATGATATTGAGCAGGCAGTGAATGAGTTACTATTGTGATGCCCTCCAGATCTGTGGTATTCTCCTGACACTGCTGTTTAATGACACCTGATCCTAGCTGATGCAACTACTGCGGCCCCCCTGACACGCAACCATCCTGTACACACACACATATATATTAACAAACAAAATTCTCATACACCGGCTCATACCAAGTTCCCAAGCCCGAGGGTATGAAAACTTTTCCATAGAAATAGCCTTGTTGTTGCCCTGAGCCTCCAATGAGATTCTGTTTGCTTTTCTAGCCCACACCAGAAACATAGCAGCTGTGGCCACCCAGCTGTCATGGCTCCCAATCTGAGCATGCTCAGCTAGACGGTTCCGTCAGTTTTCTTTTACAGAAGCTGGATGGCCACTGGCTAATGGCATAGGTCAAGCCTGTACAAAGCTGGTATGTTGCTGACAGCAAAGGCACAGTGAATGGCTGAGAATGTAATGTCCTGACATTTATTCAGCCCAATACAAAGAGTTTACATTGGGAAAAGGTCTCCGTCACATTGCAGACAACATGTACATAATAGGGTGCCCTCTGTACTGACATGTCTTCCGGAGGAGGTGTGTGAGGCCAGGGCACAGACAGGCCAACCATCCGCACTGACTGATTCCCACTAACTGACTGCATGGCTGACAACAATTTACTGATCAGCAGACAGCTGTCACATGCTTGTAATGCTTGGCCTTTTTTTACTATTATACTGTTTTATAGTGACACACATAACCAGAAATTGATCACGCTCCAAGCAATTGTACAGATTCAAAAAGTTGGTTATCCAAAAATGTGTTTTTCAGTTATAGGTGGACAATTGAGGGCGGAATCATTCACTATACTCGTCTCTAGCTAATGTCCCTTTCTTCATATCGGAGAGATAGACTAAACCAAGAAAGAAAGGACAGTCATAAGAGCCATTGATAGAGACCACCGGGAAATAGTAATCAAAGCAGCAGGGCATAACGATGTCAAAAAATAGAATTTATTTTCCAATATTTTTTATTAAAGTTTTTAAATACAGAACAAAATGCTTGTAATACATTATGTACAGTATGCAGAGCTATAAGAGAGTCATAACTTGGTCTCTTGACATAACAACAAATAAAGAACAATGAAAAAGGTAAAGAGATCTTTCGCCTATTTAGGCAGCGTACTGTGGAAGTCAATAGGAGGTGAACCCTTTAATTATTACCACAGATTAGTCTATACCTATGACTTCTAACACAGGGGTTCTTTAGCCTTTTTCTTTTTATAGCTTACCCGGTGTCCCCCCCCACAGGGAAGAGCCCACCCCCCGTCATTCTATCAGGGGGGGTCGAGTGTCTCCCACATGTAGGCGGGGCCCCAAGGCCTCAACAAACTTCAGTTCTGCATGTTTGGGTCCTTGTGGTCTATGACTCTGCGTTAAAGTGGTATTTTATTTGAGCATACAAGTTTCAAAAGGGAAAGATAGAAAAGAGTTAGGAGGGTGATATAGAGTTAAGAGGAGGGGGGTATGAGGAGGGGGGAGGGTATTAACCACTTCAGCACCGGGCGATTTTACCCCCTTCCTTACCAGAGCACTTTTTGCGATTCGGCACTGCGTCGCTTTAACTGACAATTGCGTGGTCGTGCAACGTTGCACCCAAACAAAATTGATGACGTCCTTTTTTTCCCACAAATAGAGCTTTCTTTTGGTGGTATTTGATCACCTCTGCGGTTTTTATTTTTTGCGCTATAAACAAAAGAAGAGCGTCAATTTTGAAAAAAAAACAATATTTTTTACTTCTTGCTATAATAAATATCCCATTTTTTAAAAAAAAAAAAAAAAAATTTTTTTTTACTCAGTTTAGGCCGATACGTATTCTTCTACATATTTTTGGTAAAAAAAAATCGCAATAAGCGTATATAGATCGGTTTGCACAAAAGTTATAGCGTCTACAAAATAGGGGATAGATTTTATTGCATTTTTTTTTTTACTAGTAATGGCGGCGATCTGCGATTTTTTTTTTTCGTGACTGCGACATTGCGGTGGACACTTCAGACACTTTTGACACATTTTTGGGACCATTCACATTTACACAGCGATCGT
This sequence comes from Lithobates sylvaticus, assembly GCA_028564925.1. Taxonomy (NCBI): domain Eukaryota; kingdom Metazoa; phylum Chordata; class Amphibia; order Anura; family Ranidae; genus Lithobates; species Lithobates sylvaticus. The sequence goes on from CM053029.1 coordinate 95,938,179, forward strand.
TGCTATAAAATTGCAGTGATTACTGTGTAAATGTGACTGGCAGGGAAGGGGTTAACACTAGGGGGCGCTGCAGGGGTTAATATGTTCCCTATGTGAGTGATTCTAACTGTGGGGGGAGGGGACTCGCAAGGGGAGGTGAACGATCGGTGTTCCTCCGTACTGGGAACACACCATCGGTCTCCTCTCCACTGACAGGACGTGGAGCTGTGTGTTTACACACACAGCTCCACGGTTTTGCTGTTTTCCCGGGCAATCGCGGGTGCCCGGCGGACATGCCCGCGGCGTTGCTCGGGACCCGGTGCGCGTGCCCCCTAGGCGGCCGGGAATGGTATCATATGACGTCCACCCAGGATGGGAGATCCACCTTGTGGACGTCATATGACAATGGCCGGGTAATGAAGTGGTTAAAGAGCTGTGGTCCTATTCCCTGACATCCATTATATATATCAGTTCCTAAGTGGCGAGTGGTCTGGGATCACTGGCTAAATAATCCAGCCACGGATCCCAGACTTTGTGGAACAACCTCATTTTGTCCTGAACCAGCGCAGTCAACGTTTCATTCAACATCAGCCATGACATTTTACTTTTAATCTGACCAAATGGTAGGGCAGCAGATCTCCAATTCCTGGCAATCGTAATTTTTGCTGATATGAAAATTAAGGTAAGTAATCACCTTTGGGAATTGGAGGCTTCTATTACCTTATCGCCCAGTAGTGCTTGTTTAGCAGATTTGGTTAGATTCAACTGGGTAAGGGTATATATAAAATTGTAGATCCTGATCCAGAATCTTCTGACCTTGGGGCATGTCCACCATATATGGTATGTTGTTCCATTCTGACCACAACCTCTAAAACATTTAGGGGTAGCTCCATGTACATAGGTGGCTAGTCTAACTGGTACCATATACCAGCGTAATAATACCTTATAATTAGCGTCTATTATCGAGGTATTTATAAGAGATCTAGACGCTGTTTCTGACAGAAGAAAGTTGAATTTATTAATGAAAAATACATAATTGCAAACCAACCAAAGATTATTAAAAAAAAAACTCCACCATTCACCATCTAAATTGACAACGTTGTCACTAGCTAAAACCCTCTAGATGCCACCCGTGCATCATAGCTCCCAACTGTCCCTGATTTCGAGGGACAGTCCCTGATTTTGAGCAATGTCCCTTTGTCCCTCATTACACCTCATTTGTGCCTCATTTTGGTCTGATCTATATAGTTGTATATAAAATGCACTTTTTATCTATAAAAAAGTGTTTTCCAGTGCTAAAACTTTCATCTGATTTCTAAATTGCTGCATTTGTAAATTCCAAGAGCCAATATAAAGGAATATTAGTGGTATAAAAAGCACTTGTGGGTTTAACCAATCTTGTTTTTTTTTTTTACAATTCTCCTTTAAGGGGGCGTGGTAAGGGGTGTGTTCTATGCCTGCATACTTTTGCTGATAGGTATCCCTCATTCCCATCTCAGAAAGTTGAGAGGTATGCATACATGCATGCTTCCACACATCATAATATCAAATAATGTTGATGCTAAAATTGTATATTCCTCTGGATGCGGTAACAGAGTGGTACTGTTAAGCCCCATACACACGGTCGGACTTTTTCATCAATTTGGTCCGATCGGACAAGGTGTTGAAAAATCAGACCGTGTGTATGCACCATCGGACAGTGTTCGTCGGTTTGTCCGTCGGACAAAGTCTTATCTCCTGCTGGAAAGATTTCCCTTCAACCCGGTCCGATCACACCAAATCCGAGCGTGTGTACGCTTGTCCGACCGGACAAAGTGCTACGCATGCTCAGATCACATTACAAGACCAAAGCTATTGGCTACTAGCCTCTACGTAGTCCCGTCGTAGGCAACAAACGTCACCACGTTCAGAATGATCGGATTTTCCGACAACTTTGTCCGATCGTGTGTACGCAAAACCAACATCAGACAAAGTATGACGGACATGGTCCGACGGACCTGGTCCACGGATTGTCCGCGCGTGTGTATGGGGCTTTAGTGTCAACGCCCAATCTGTGGCAACCAAATGGCAATAGGGGGCTAAAATAACTGAAGAGCTCCAAGCTGTTGGGGGGATCAAATGATCTTCATACGGACAGTCTATTGGAGAGGGTCCACCCGCTGTAATGGCAGTGGAATGAATGATTGTAGAGCCAGTATGTAAGTATTGTTAATGGGAACAAAGACCAAAGTATGATCTTATAGATGGCTGTGCATGAACACGCAGACTATAGTCAAGTCCTGTGTGGACAAGAGCGGCATGAAAAACAGCATGGCAGGTAGTATATTTACATATCCAGGGATCAATGGAGGGGCTCCGTGGATCCAAAAGAGGCATATAGCCAATGCAGCGGAAGGCTCGTCCTCCTTTCAAACCACCGGCTGTGACCAGATATGTGAAGGAAACCACACATAGGTGTCTGGAACTGCTCCAAGGAGGCTGCCGCACGCACCACTATGTGTTCCCGGACACTGTCTCACAGTCCCCTACCGACAATCAGATGATTAGATCCCTATTGCTCCAGCCATAGTACACGGGAAGCAGGAGATGCAGAGGATGGCGTCAGACGCACTGAGGTGTGACGTCAACGCGTTTCGCTGGGAGACCCCAGCTTCGTCAGGACGTGTCCAGCCTATCTTTTCTGGAGGGAAGCCAAAACCACAATGTATACAAATAAGGGTGATGCTTTTCATTCTTAAGGGCTACATAGATAGATTGCACATAACATTTCACACACGGTCAGATAAAAATAAATGAAGTTGAAAAAATAAATAGAAAATGAGAAATAATGTCCCTTTCTTCAATCCACCTCACCCTGTTCCTATTCTCACTAATGCCATACTCCACCCTACCACGCCCAACCTCTTTTTCCACCTAATGCCACACCCTATCTCTCCAACCTTACCCACCATGTACTCCTCCTAATGCCACGCTCCACTGCATCTCACCAATCCTTACTCCTCTTAATGCCATACTCCACTGCATCTCACCCATTCTTATTCCTCCTAATACCACACTCCACTACATCTCACCCGATCTTACTTCTTCTAATGCCACACTCAACTGCATCTCACCCACACATACTCCTCCTAATGCCACACTCTACTGCATCTCACCCATTCTTACTCCTCCTAATGCCACACTCCACTGCATCTCACCCACTGTTATTCCTCCTAATGCCACATTCCACTGTATCTTACCCACTCACCCACTCTTACTCCTCCTAATGCCACACTTCACTGCATCTCACCCACTCTTACTCCTCCTAATGCCACACTCTATGTACTTCATCCACCACTTCCTCCTTCTCTTCCTCCTAATGCACTCCACCCCACCTTACCCACCACTTACTCCTGTTCCTACTCTCACTAATGCCATACTCCACCCTACCATGCCCAACCTCTTTTTACACCTAATGCCACACCCTATCCCTCCAACCTTACACTCCTCCTAATGCCACGCACCACTGCATCTCACCCACTCTTATTCCTTCTAATGCCACACTCCATTGCATCTCACCCACTCTTACTCCTCCTAATGCCACACTCCACTCCATCTCACCCACTCTTATTCCTCCTAATGCCTCACTCCACTGCATCTCACCCACTCTTACTCTCCTAATGCCACACTCCATTGCATCTCATCCACTCTTACTCCTCCCAATGCCACACCCCACTGAATCTCACCCACTCTTACTCCTCCTAATGCCACACTCTATGTACCACACCCACCACTTACTCCTGTTCTTACTCTCACTAATGCCACACTTCACCCCATCTCACCCACCACTTACTCCTGCCACACTCCACCATACCATACCCACCTTTTTTCCCTCCTAATGCGATACCCCCCACCACTTAGCCTACTAGTGCCACAAACTCTATTACATATCAAACACCTCCTACTTTTCGCAATGCCACACTTCACCCACCTCATCCATCATTTACTCCTTCTGTTACTCCTTCTAATGCTTCTAATTCTTCACCTCACCTCACCAACACTTTTTGTCTCCTTTTAATCATTCTATTGCCACACTCCATCTCACCTCACCACCACTTATGCCCCGTACACACGTTCGGAAATTCCGACCACAAAATCCGTCGGATTTTTTCCGACGGATTTTGTCCAACACTGGTGTTGCATACACACGGTCGGACAAAGTTGGCGGAAAATCCGATCATCCTGAATGTGGTGACGTTCGTTGCGTACGACGGGACTACATAGAGGCTAGTAGCCAATAGCTTTGGTCTTGTAATGTTATCTGAGCATGCGTGGCACTTTGTCCGTCGGAATTCGCTACACACGATCGGAAAAAGTCTGATAGGACTTTGTTGTCGGAAAATTTGAGAGCAGGATCTCAAACTTTTTCCGTCGGAAATTCCGATGGAAAAAGTCAGATGGAGCCCACACACGGTCGGAATTTCCGACAACATTGTCCGATAGGACATTTTCCGTCGGAAAATCCGACCGTGTGTACGGGGCATTAGTCTTCCTCTTTAGGCTCGTCATACATTATACAATCTTCTTATTCAATTTCCTTTACCTTCATTTATATAGTGCAAGGGCCTGCCCGATTCAAGTTTTTAGGTTTGGCCTAAATATTATATTGTTTCGGTAAATGTAAAGGAAAATTGTACAAGAAAATTGTATAATGTATGGCCAGCCTAATTCCCCTTAATGCCACAAACCAACCCACCTCACCACCACTTTCTCCTTCTCTTACTACACAAAACAGCACACTGCAATACATGATATTGCATTGCTGTGCAGTGTGTGTGCTACATAGCAACAAAAATTGCGTAAGTCCAAATTTGGGTCCATTGTGCTGTGTTGGCAGCCCATTTAAAAAATTACACTACCCAAACATGATATTATGCATGTGTCTGATGCACTGCAATGGATTGGAAAAGTCTGAATGAAGCCTAAAAGCTTATCTAAACCCAAAGTGTATCTAAGGATCCAAATTTAAGGATTGGTAAAGTCCAATATATACATTTTTTGTCTTTGAGCATAGATGCACTTTAATTTCTTCCAACTTGCTGTCTAAGTGCTCCTGGAGTCCTCTTTCCATATCTTTGTAAGGGAGTGCAGGGGATGGCTTTTGATCCTGCCTTCCCATGTGAGTAATTAAGTTTCTTCCTACCAGTTGTTTTCATTCTTTAGCTTGGAGTAAACTTATTCCCTGAACATCTTCAGTAATACCACTCTACACTAACAGCTCTGCTCCAAGGGGTGGGGGCTACTGAGCTGTGACACCAGCTGTACAAAGCAGAAGACACAATTCTGTAAGACTAATGACCCAATGTACAGACATTCCAAGTACCTACCACCCTAGTTTTTATTTTCATGGGTGACAACAAAGGCCTACTGGTATGGCATTTGCTTTAAACAATGTTTTTTTACAAACAGCACAGTGGATTTTAAAGGAGATGTATCGCCAGTGCTATTTTGGCAATACTTTTCCTGTAGGTAACAGCCCATCCTGCTTCTGGGATCCACCCAAAAGCCTGGACGGGCACCCAGCTCAGCCTCTCAGAGAGCCTGAGCCAGCCCCTCCCTCCCCCCCTTCAGAGCCCAGCATTCCAGTAAGCCCTGCCGGGGCAGAGCAGAGAGCCGGTGACTGACAGGTCTACGACTTTTTCTATGTACACAAAAGGCCTATTTCTCTCAAATATTGTTCACAAATCTGTCTAAATCTGTGTTAGTGAGCACTTCTCCTTTGCCAAGATAATCCATCCACCTCACAGGTGTGGCATATCAAGATGCTGATTAGACAGCATGATTATTGCACAGGTGTGCCTTAGGCTGGCCACAATAAAAGGCCACTCTACAATGTGCAGTTTTACTGTATCGGGGGAGTCGGGGGGGTCCGAAAACCAGTCATTATCTGGTGTGACCACCATTTGCCTCCCACAGTGCCGCACATCTCCTTCACATAGAATTAATCAGGTTGTTGGTTGTGGCCTGTGGAATGTTGGTCCATTCCTCTTCAATGGCTGTGCGAAGTTGCTGGATATTGGCAAGAATCTGAACCACCAAAGAACCAGTTGCAAGCTCTAGTGGAACTCTGATGGTCCACGAAATACTATTTGAGAAAGATTGATTTATAGGGTTGATGATGTTGCTATTGTTTCTTACATTATGGAATTTGATAAAAAGGCAGGGTTATACTTTAATTTCTACATAAATTCTATTTATAGTAGCCTTTATCAACCTTATTACTTCTGAAGAACCCATAAAAAAATCTTCAGGTCTCAGGGAACCCTGATAAAAACAATTTATTTGGGGTAAATAGGAAAAATGCCTCTTACATTAGTGGTCAGTGAGAAAAATGCCACCCTCACAGACAACTAATAAGATAATTGGTGTCATGTTGTAGCATTGGTGATTAAACTATATAGATAGCATCAGGTAGAATTCTGGTGGTCCTCGGAACCCCGGTTGAGAAAGACTGATTTATAGGGTTGACAATGTCACTGTTTCCAATATGGCTTTTGATAACAAGGCAGGGTTGTGCTTTAGTTTCTTAAGAAAGATATATGCAGATGGGAAATGAGCACAAGTGGCAGACTAAATGACATAGAGGGTTACAATGTCCTCCTCTCCTCGTCCATTGCAAATGTGAGTTACGTATGGCTCCATCTGTACTTGATGAATGATGGTACATATTGCAAATCGCTTCTCATTAAGCAACTGAAGGCACTTTGCCTGGCACAATGTGTATGACAGAGGTGCATAACGAGGTGGCAAATTTTGCTGGCAGCAACGATGATCCATCAGTTATTCTAAGGAGGCTGGAAGCCCAGTTGTAATAAAGCAATAGGTGTCACAGGGCATGGTTGGTGTAATGTTCATTAGAGAGGGGCTTATGGAAAAAGCCTGATGATTGTATTCTGGGAAGATCAGAGCTCAGTTAAAATTGAAGTACATTAAATCAACATCATCTGTATTCCTAATGGGATTTAAGAAGTACGTAGAACTTGTCGGAAGAATAAACCAGGCAAATACATATTTTTATTATATATATAATCCCTACGGGATTTATTCGTTTTTTTTTTTTTTTTTAAAGCACTGAATTTTTTTTTAATCAAGCTGCCATTAAATAATTTTAAATAAATAGTCATAACATAACTATTGTTGCAAATGGCTTTTACAGCTTGAAAATAAAGATTTATATCCTTATACTGTATAGAGTTTTTTATCCAAACTCCTTGAACATCTGGTCTACAACCGACTGAGTGAACACCTCGTCAAGTATACCTTCTTGATCCCCTTCAGTCTGGATTTCACCCTCAACACTCCACAGAAACTGCCCTCCTAAAACTAACAAACAATCTACTAATGGCCAAAACCAATGGACATTATTCTGTACTCCTACTCCTGGATCTCTCTGCTGCTTTTGATACGGTTGACCAACCCCTCCTCCTCAAAAAACTCCATGCCTTTGGTTTCCATGACTGTACTCTTCGCTGGTTCTCTTCCTACTTATCTACCACACCTTTAGCGTTACTTACAATTTTCGTTCCTGCTCTCCTCTTCATTTCTCTGTTGGGGTCCCCAAGGTTCTGTTCTTGGACCTCTCCTATTCTTAATCTACACCTCCTCCCTGGGTCAGCTGGGTCATACCATCTCTATGCCGACGACGCCCCAAATTGATCTCTTTATCTACCTCTCAGCTCACTCCCTCACTATCACTAATTTACTAACAGACATATCAGTCTGGATGTCACACCACTTCCTCAAACTCAATCTATCGAAAAACCAAACTCATTATATTTCCTCCCCCACGTGCCCATTCCCCTGATCTCTCTGTCAAGATCGATGACACAACTATCAACCTGTCTCGCATGCCAAGGTTCTAGGTGTAATCTTGGACTCTGATCTATCCTTTAGGCCCCACATCCAATCACTGTCCAAATTTTGCCACCTCAACCTCCACAACATCTCCAAAATACGTCACTTTCTAACCAATGACACCACCAAGCTCCTAGTTCACTCCCTGGTCATCTCTCGCCTTGACTACCGCATCTCCTTCCTTATTGGCTTAACTTTACATAGGATATCCCCCCTTCAGTCCATCATGAATGCTGCTGCCAGGCTCATCCACCTTACCAACCGCTCTGTGTCTGCTACTCCTCTCTGTCAATCCCTCCATTGGCTCCCGCTCACCCACAAAATAAATTCAAAATACTAACAACAACTTACAAAGCCATCCACAATTCAGCCCCAGCTACATCACTAACCTAGTTTCAAAATACCAACCTAATCGTTCTCTTCGTTCCTCCCAAGACCTCCTATTCTCTAGCTCCCTCGTCACCACCTCCCATGCTCGCCTCCAGGACTTTTCCAGAGCTTCTCCCATCCTATAGAACCCCCTACCCCAATCTGTCAGATTATCTCCTACTCTTGTTTGCTTTTAGACGATCCCTAAAAAACATCCTCTAGCCTATCCTGCCTCCACCTAACAACTGTACTTTCATTTTCTCCATCATCTCATTCCCCACAGTTATTACCTTTTTATTACCTTTTGTATCACGACCCTCCCCCCTAAATTGTAAGCTCTAACAAGCAGGGCTCTCTGATTCCTCCTGTTTTGAATTGTATTTTACCTGTACTATATGCCCTAATGTTGTGAATCGCTGCACAAACTGTTGGTGCTATATAAATCTTGTATAATAATAACATGTTAGTATTCCTCAATGATGGATTTCCTCTATTTCCCTGTTCTGGCGTCAACTAACATTTTTGGATTTATTTATTTATTACAGGTACTTATATAGGGCTGTCAATTTGCGCAGCACTTTACATATTTATTGTACATTCACATTGGTCCCTGAACTCAAGGAGCTTACAATCTAAGGTTTTCCCTCACTTTCAGTCTCAGCGACTGTGGTCATCAGGACAAGTAGAGAGAATCCCCATAACAGGGAAACAGACAACCATAAAAACTGTAAAGGGATTCTACTCCATGCCTACGCTATCCAAGACTAACAAAAAATGGTACGGCTTTAGATGCACTTTAAAGAGACCCAGTCACCAACTTAAAGAAATTGAAGCTAAATGCACAGAACAATCAAGTATTTTAAAGTGAAACTAAACACACACTGTTTAATTGACATTGTCCTTTCTACTTCTGTATGTGGATGATGGCACTGTAATTATTAAAAAAATAATCTAAGTACCTTTTCCCTATGTGATATACAGCTGGCACATGACCCAGCTCTTTCCCAGACTGTCTGCCGAGAAACATATGCAGGAGGAGCTTCTAGTTCTCTGCTGTTGGTCACATGTTCAAAATAAAAAAAACAGCTATTTGAATACAGAGTAAAAAATAAATAAGATCAATAAACTGTTTTAAATTGTCATACAAATATATATTTGAAATCAAATCTTTATTATTTAGTGGAAATAACATGATGTGGGAGGATTTCTGCCAGTCACAGACTGTGTCACGCCCCTCCAGCTTGTATCTTAGAATAAGAGGGAGGTGAAGCCACCATTAAGCTATATGTAATATCCCACCCTCTTTGTGTTTAGCTGGTTAGTGACCATGGAGGAGGGAGTGGCCTCTCGATTATCACTGTGTATTCGCCCACAGGTGGGATTCTATAGTCACATGGGCTGTTCAGATGTGATAGGGAGGAAATGTTTAGCATACTCTAAACGGAGCATGAGTTGCTTGCCACCACAGATGCAAAATCTTGAAGTGGCTTTACAGTGAGCCTGAACTCAAAAAGTGTAGAGTTGCTATCTTAATTTTGCCTAAGCAGTATCCTGAAAATTCCTAAAAAATCTAACATCTGTATTGAATTCCTCCTAAAAAAATAGTAGTACACTACCTGAGCACCGTAGCAGAACTACTGCTGTAGCTGCCCATGCGGGGCCTGAGCTGGAGGGAACCTTCCGGTCAGCGGAAGGAAGGGCTTCTATCCTTACCTGACTGTTTCATTTCAATTGGGCCACCTGGCCCCATCCAGACCTCCATCAGCATCAGGTGTACTGTGACAGCTCACTTGATCGTCGCTGTCAATTGTAAACACAGAAGCAGGCACAGGAAGGATTCCACTATTTACATCATCCGTGCCTCTGGCTGATGAGATCATCTATTGCAAAGCACAGAAAAGGATCCAGGTAGTAGAAGCCTCTGCCCACTTCTGTGTTTACAAGTGACAGCAGTGGTTGGGTGAGCTGGAATAGTGAGTCCTGCACCGATGGAAGTAGGAAAAGAAATCTAACAGTGGATGATATTAGAGACTACAAGTACTAAATTTATTCTCGATGGAGAAGAGACGCTTGAGAGGGGACATGATAGCGATTTACAAATACCTCAATGGTGATCCCAGCATAGGAAAAAAGCTAATTAGTCTCAGGGAGTTTAAGAGGACACATAGCCACACAATGAGATTGGAGGAGAAGAGGTTTAACCTAGGGTTTTTTTCACTGTCAGGGCAGTAAGAATGCGGAACTCTCTTCCACAATTGGCATCAGCAGGGAGTATTGATATTTTAAAAAGACTTTTGGACGTGCATCTTAAAGAACACAACATACAGGGATTTGATTATCAACACTGACACACACACACACACCTACACAGGTTGAACTGCGTGGACTATTGTCTTCATTCAAACTTGCCTATTATGTAACTATATGTAACTATATTGGGGTGCTATTTTTACGTTTCAAATAGTATTCTTATTATTTTGTATTGTTTATTTTTCGATAATATTTTTGATATGTGTATATTTTATTTTTTAGATTCATAGATTACATTGATATTAATGTTGGAGTAATATAGCCGTATTCAGATAAAGTGAATCTTCAAATAAAGTGAAGGGAATACTAATTTTAAGCCTTACAATAAAGTAGACCAAAACCCTAATTGAACACCTCCTTCCATATGTTGTACATTCTCTATTCTGTATCTCCTCATTCCATTTGCATGCTGTGCATCTCTTATTTTGCAACACTTCATTCCATATGGCATGCTGTACATTTCCTATTCCACATCTTTTCATTCCATATGCCATTTTGTACATTCCCTAGTCCGCACATCCTCATTTCTTATGCCAATTTATATTCCATAACACTCCATTCTAATCACTGTGCTATTCCCACCCTCCTTGTTCACAGATCTTTACTTACCTCAATATCACTGCTGCCTCCTCTTCAGTCCCTTGTAACCTGTCACGGTAACTAGGATGTTACACAATAGTACTTTTTTTCATGTTATGGAGACCTGTGATTTCTAGTTATGAGTCTGTTTAAGGCACTATGCTTCTGACTGCTAGTATCACTAGATTTGGTGATATCACTCCTGTGCTGCTCAATGTTTTCCTTTCTGGAGAGGAAGCTGTAGATGAGGACCTGCAGTGCAAGGATCTCCCTGTATCTACTTAATTTATTCTGTAGGTCTGGTCTTCCTTCGTCTCTCCTGCAGCTTCCTGAGTATTCCTCCATTAGTAATTAGTTCACAGTCATTGGGGGATAGCTCCAAGCCCAAGATGACCACCTCCACACAGACACATGGTGTAGAACAGGGATGTCAAATGATAGAAAGTCCCATCATGCCTCTGTTTTTGGGAGTCATGCTTGTAACTGTCAGCCATGCAATGCCTCATGGGACTTGTAGTTCTGCAACAGCTAGAGGGCCGACAGTTTGACACCTGTGGTGTAGAACATAACATGGTAAGTCAGTAATGTGGAAGAGATCAGCTGTAGGTAGCCTACAGTAAATACAGGTGCCTACTGCTTACCTTTTTGCAAACAGCTTTAATAGTACAAGTTTTCTTCAATATCTTCAAGAGTGCCAATCTTCAAGAACCAGAGTGCCAAAGGTCTATGATGCTCTCATTGCTGAAAATGTAGGGTTCCTGTACTAGAGTATGATAAATGAAACTGCGGGTGGCAGTGCAGAGGGAGAGGAAAACAGGAGGGACATGGTTCCTCTGTGGTTTCCTAGGTCACTGAGGCAACAATCTGGTTGACTGTTGACAGCCCATGTGACCCTGGCAGCCATCTTGGGTCAGGCAGAGTCTACCTAAGACCCTGGTCATGGGTTTGGCGCGCATTTAGAGTATGGGAAGTGTAGGGATAGATCACCTGTCTGTCAGGGACTGTAATAGCGGCAGGGAAAGGTTCCAGAGGGGAAGAAAACGTTAAGGGATCCGCCACTATTCTTGAGCTTGGACCAATCAGGCCTCATTCCGCCCCTCAAGACAGATGCTGTCAGCTCAGCTGAGACCTATTCCACTACATGCTGCTGTCATCCGTGAGTGTTCCCATTGGGCTTCCTTCCACCAGGGATTGTTGTGAACTGTTTTCCATTGACTTTAATATAAGTTCCAATGCTGCACCCACCCACACAGCTATCTGAAATGAAAAGAATATTCTGCTGATGCTGACTTTATTTTCTGATCCCCCCTCCAGCAGAGGTCACATGACCAAAGGCTTAGGTTTTTGGTTATGTGAGAAGCACTGATGCTAGCCTGGAGCAGCATTTCTCCGGGAAAAGGTATTTCAGTTCTTCTACTACTCTTTAAATTGTCCATCCCAGCAACACTGTTAGCATTGTTTTATGCTAACATTTGTGTGTAAATCTGCTTTAAACATTCAGTAGTCAAGTGTTTTTTTTTTTTATTATATATGTGTGCTATTATTTCTGGTGTTCTTTCTTTTAAATTCAGCAATGTGCTTCTTTTATAATGTCTTCCTGTCAGTCAAACTCCCATTTCCTGCATAGATGAGCCCGAGGCAGTTCCAGCAGATGACCGACTTGTTTACTTCTCTTACTTCTCTTGTTTACTGTAAAAAGCATCTCAAGTTCAAAAAATAAAAAGTCAAAGCATTTATATTGGGCTATGCCTTCTAGAAAATGTTTTCTGTTTTTCCGTACTTGGCTCTTGGTTCTGTCCGTCCCCCCACACTCATATGGATCTTTGCCTGAAGAGGGTGACCACGTTTGTTTGTGTCTGCAATTATATTTTCATCATGGTCACTTCTTTGTCCCCATATTCACAATCTCAAGAAAAACCACAGGACCATCGAACAGAGAAGAAAATCAAAGCACAAGGAGTAATGTAATCAGGGCTTTTTTTTTCTCATAGAATAGGTGCAGGTACTCCCCCCTTCTGATCCACCCCTCGTCTCCACCCCCTACCCACCCCTGAGCACCGTCCCTTGGTTCCACCCCCTACCCACCCCTGAGCACCGTCCCTTGGTTCCACCCCCTATCTATCTCCCAGGATCACCCCTTTTAGAGAATAATACAGAATTTTGAGGTGCTAAGTAATTTGTATGGAAATTGTTAACCATTTGCTGATCACAATATATCACTTCTACTGCTACAGGGCGGAAGCTGTGGGCCGGATCACGTATATATAAGTGATTCTGCATTTACCTCTGCAGGGGGCGCGTGTGCGTCGCCGGCGGGCCACTTCTTCTTTGTTAATATAATTCACAGCAGAAGCGGATCTGCAGGTCCCAGGCACTCAATGTCCTATGGCCAGTCGTTAGGCAGATCTCAGTTCTCTGTGTTTTACTATGCAAACAAGGCTTATCTCAATTCTGTCAGGGGGGAAGAGACTGATCCTGTGTCTCTGCAAAGCAGGGACTAGATTTGATATCTTCCCCTAGTGAAAGCAGCACACACAGTACACAAAAACACTGGCTAGGCACACTGTTAACCCTTTGATCACCCTAGATGTTTAACCCCTTCCCAGCCAGTGTCATTAGTACAGTGAAAGTGCATATTTTTAGCACTGATCACTGTATTAGTGTCACTGGTGTCAGTTAGTGTCCGCTAGTCAGCTGCAATATCACCGTCCTGCTGTTAAGTCGCAGATCTCCGCCATTACTAGTATAAAAAGATAAATAAATAAAAATTCATAAATATATCCCATAGTTTGTAGATGCTATAACCTTGGCCTAAACTAATCAATATACACTTATTGGGATTTTTGTAACCAAAAATATCTAGAAGAATACATATTGGCCTAAATTTATCAAGAATTTCGATTTTTGATTCTCTTTTTATTGAATATGTGTTATAGCAGAATGTAAAAATTATTGTTTCGGTCTTTCTTTGCTTATAACGCAAAATATAAAACACCCAGTGGTGATCAAATGCCACAAAAGAAAGCTCTATTTGTGGGGAAAAAATGATATACATTTTATTTGGGTACAGTGTCACACGACCGTGAAATTGTCAGCTAACCACTTAAGCCCCAGACCATGTTGCTGGCCAAAGACCAGAGCACTTTTTGCGATTTGGCACTGCGCCGCTTTAACTGACAATTGCGCGGTCGTGCGACGTGGTTCCCAAACAAAATTGACGTACTTTTTTCCCCACAAATAGAGCTTTCTTTTGGTGGTATTTGATCACCTTTACGATTTTAATTTTTTGCGCTATAAACAAAAAAATTTAGACTTTTTTTTGAATTTTGAAAAAAAAAAGCATTATTTTTTACTTTTTGCTATAATAAATATCCCCATACAATATATATATATAAAAAATATTTTTTTTCCTCAGTTTAGACCGATACATCTTTTTGTACATATTTTTGGTAAAAAAATCGCAATAAACGTTTATTGATTGGTTTGTACAAAAGTTATAGCGTTTACAAAATAGGTGATAGTTTTATGGCATTTTTATTGATAATTTTTTTTTTTATTAGAAATGGCGGCAATCAGTGACTTTTATTGTGACTGCGACATTATGGCGGACCGCAAGCCGCCTCTTAAAGGGCAACGTACAGGTACATTAATCTGCCTGTACGTGCCCTTCTGCCGCAGGATATCTGCGTGAGGTGGTCGGGAAGTGGTTAAAGTAGCGCAGTGCCGTATCGCAAAAAATGGCCTGATCATGAAGGGGGTGTAAACTTTCCGGAGGACAAGTGGTTAATGATATCAAGAAAAGCAGAAAAATAGATCCCCTGCTGCCAGTAACAATAGACTGCCCCAAGCAACAACAGATTTCCCCCAGCAACAATAGAGCCACCCAGCACCAATAGATACCCCAGAAACTTTAGATTCACTCCAGCAACACTATACCCCCACCAGCAACAATAGATCTTTCGGTAACCAGAATCAATAGACCCTTCCCTCAACAGTAGATGCCTTCCAGCAACAATTGCCCCAGCAGCATAAGATCCCCAAGAACAATGCAACAATCAATCCCCAACCAGCAACAATAGACCTCCACAACAATAGATCCACTCTAACTGCACCAAATCCCCCAGCAGCTGGCATCAATTGACCCTCCAGCACACCCCAGCACCCCTTGCTATTACATACATTCAGTGTTGGAGGTGTTGGAGGTGCCGGAGGTGTCCCCTCATTTTCAAGCCCACCAATAGGGTTTTACTTGCCTTGGGTCAACTGTGGATAAGGGATTGCTTGAATTAGAGGGTCTTTTTTTTAACCCAACTGTGGGGGGATTTAGTAAAACTTGTGCATACAGAATCTGGTGCATCTGTGCATAGTAACCAATCATCTCCTAGATTTTATTGTCAAAGCTGAATTGAACAAGTTGACGTTAGGAGCTGGTTGGATGCTATGTTCAGCTGCACCAAATTCTGTGTGCACCAGTTTTAGTAACCCCCCCCCCCCCCCCCTCCATGTAACTATGTAATAGTTAGAGGCCACTCTGCCTGGATTAGATTTGCCAATGTTTGGTGAATCTTGTTAGAAATTCCCGAATTTACCAGTGAAATCCATTCACATCAAAGTGGGCAATTCTTATTAAATCCTGACATTTTTTTTTTTGAGCTAATAGGCAAACTGCTGTCCAAAAAGGCATGGGAAAAGGGGCACTATAAGGTACATGTACCAAAGCAAAAACATTTTTTTAGCAGTACCACACAGTGAGGAAAGGGTATTTTCATGCGGCTTTGAGGGCAACATTGAAAATACGCAAATCCTTTAAACGGATTTAAACCTCCCCCAATTTTTATTGAGTCTCCAGAGATTTTAGCCATAGTGTGCTGGTATGCACATCATATTAGCACATTAGCAGACTTACCTGCCAAACGATCCCCTCCAGTGCTCCCACCAGTCACATCTGCATGTACACGGGAGTCAGATTCATCACACAACAGTGCTGCAAATGTACGCTGAGCTGCGCATGCACAGCTCAGTGTACATAAATGCTGACAGGCAGGAAGAAGGGTTTTTGACAGAAGAGAACAATAAGGTTACATAGTTACATAGTTAGTCAGGTTGAAAAAAGACACAAGTCCATCCAGTTCAACCACAAAAAAAAATAAAAAATAACATATGCATACATTAATAACTTCTTGTCACGTGACAGTCTTCAGTTGAAATATGGAATATGGGGCCAAGAATAATCATGTGATGGTGGTTAGTTTGCAACAGGAAATGTAAGGCAAAATTTAGAGTATGACAGTTAGTTCTGTTAACTGTACACACCTGCTGATTTGACCACAAGAAAACTCCTAAGTCACTCCATATCCTCTGGTGAAGTACAGAGTTAGAAAACCACATAACAGCTGCGTCCTGCTGATATGTCAACACTGGTCAAACCGTTTTTCTAAGAAATATACTTACACCAGCTTTGTTTAAAAGCTGAAAGTTAAGCATATTTATTTCAACCCCTATCAAAATGGTATATCATTATAAGTAGCCCCCTTATAATCCTCTCTTTGATCATTCTGATTCAACAAAATGATCATATCTAATGTCCTCAAAATTCACTATTCTTCTTCTTCTTCTTCACTTGTCCTGATGATGGAAAGATTCTGTTTAGTTTCTAGGTAAAATCATCGTGTCCTCCAGGGAGATTTGTCCAAGCCTTCCTGAATATCTTGTAGATTTTGTTGTTGTCTTGAAGGGAGTGTATCCTCGGTTACTGTTAGGGGCTCTGGAGTTGAGGGGAGCTGGGGACACTTCTTCAGTCGGCTGGCGTGGATCCAGGTGTTGCCTAGGTCCGTCAGTACCGCGGTCCTGGATACCTTTTCCACCTTCCACGGTCCGGAGTAGATTGGTCCAATTCTTTTCCTGTGAGCCAGCTGCTTAATCAGTACTTTGTCCCCTGGGATGAAGGGGTGGGTTGGTTCTGTTGAAAGAGGAAAAAAGGTGACAGAAACTTGTTCATTTATTTCATGAAGCATACTTACCAGACTTTTCACGTACACTTCCTGTTGGGAATAAACGTTAATGTCAGAATTTGGGTCTAATGGGGGTAATTCTATATTTGCAGGGATTCCCATTAGAATTTCAAAAGGGGACAATCCTGTCCTAGAATGGGGGGTGGTTCTTATCTGAAAAAGGACAGAAGGTAAGTGTTCCAACCAACCTTTTAGAGTACCTCCTGTAGCCTTTTTTAATTTGTCTTTGATGTTCCTGTTCATTCTCTCTACTACTCCTGCACTCTGGGGATGATAGGGAATATGTAGTTTCCATTGCATCCCCAGAGATTTGGCTACAACTTGGGTCACTGAGGAACTAAATGCGGGTCCTCTGTCGGACCATATGGTTGTGGGTATCCCGAACCTACAGATCCAATAATTTAACAAGCATCTCGCTGCTATATTTGCGGTTTCTCCGGTACAGGGAATTGCCTCAACCCAGGCTGACCATTTGTCAACGATTACGCAGAGGCACCTCAAGTTTCCCTTTTGCTTTGGTAGGTGTGTGAAGTCTATTTGTAAATCTGTTAATGGTCCCAAGGGTGGAGGTAGATGGCCATGTAGGCCATGTCTCTTTCCTTGAACATTGTTCTGGGCACAAGTTAAGCAGCTTCTAGTTAGAAGCTTAGTTTGTTTTTGTAAATTATTTGTGCAAAAAGATTTTGAATATATATTTACAAGAGGGGCGGGTCCTATGTGTCCTGGGCCATGGAGGTAGGATAAAATTAGGATACAATTAGCTTCAGGTATACCCAGGATCTTCCCCTCTTTTGTCCAAAGACCTTCAGAGTCTTTGGTCAAACCTTCATTTGCCCAGAAATGGACATCTGTATCCGTGGCCATTGACTGCATTTGGGCCACAACAGTTTTGAAATCAGGGGATGAGAAGTGCTCTTTAAAGAAGATTGTGGTAGGGGCTGGTGAATTAGGTGAACTGGCAGCAGCCTTTTTTGCTTCTCTGTCTGCGAAAGCATTTCCTTTTGATACTATACTATTGTCTGATGAGTGGGCTTTTACTTTTATAACAGCAACCTTTTTAGGGAGCAGAATTGCTTGCAGTAGATTAAGGATCTGCTCTGAATTAGCTATCTGTTTGTTGTCTGCTGTTTTAAATCCTCTATTGGCCCATATCACACCAAAATCATGTACCACTCCAAATGCATATCTGCTGTCTGTATAGATGTTGACTTCCTTGTTTGTGAACAGAATACAGGCTCTGGTCAGAGCTTCTAGTTCTGCTACTTGGGCAGAAACAGGGGGCAATGGTTTTGCCTCTAGTACTGTATGTGGCAGCTGAACTACAGCATAGCCAGTTAAAAATGTAGAGTCAGAGGGACGGGAACAACTACCATCTACAAAAACATTTTCGGCATTTATAATTGGAATGTCAGAAAGATCAGGTCTTGGTGAAGTGACTTGTTCCACTTTTTCTACACAATTATGTGTGTGATCAGGTTCGTGTGGTAAACGTAACATGGAATGTAGTAAACGTACAACTGGATTGCTATTCGGAACATATTTAAGTACCAAGTTGTCAGTATTTAACAAAGTGATCTCGTATCCACTGAGTCTTTGGGAAGTCATGTGTTGTGTGTTCATATTCTGTATGAGGTGGGTAACTGAATGAGTGGTGTACAGTGTCATTTTGTGTCCCAATACTATTTTGTTGGCATCCTGTGCAGACATGGCACAGGCAGCGACATTCTGAAGACAGGACGGCATGCCCTGGACTTGGATAGGGAGTTTTCTAGATAAATATGACACTGGGCGATACCCCGAGCCATGAGATTGTGCAAGTACTGCAGCAAAAGATTTTCCTGAAACTACACAGTACAACTGGAAGGCTTTACCATAATCTACCAATCCCAGGGCGGGGGCGGTGGACAAACTCTTAATAAGAGCATTAAAAGCATTTTTTCTGTCTTCTGTCCAGTCTATCAATTTAGGGGCGTTTGACCCGGCAGCCTCTCGTAGGATACTATCATAATGAGAACAGTCAGGAATCCACTGGCGGCAATATACAATTGCGCCCAAAAATGACAACAAAGCTGCTTTGTCTTTTGGAGGACTGAGAGCTTGTAAGGCTGCGGCACGTTTGGGGGACACTAGCCTGGTTCCCTTGTCCAGAATACATCCTAGGTATTCTACTTGTGGTAGACACCACTGTATTTTTTTCCTTGAGGCTAGGTGGCCGGCTTCGGCCAGATGTTCTAACAGTAATGTTGAATCGACCGCACAATCTTCAGCAGAACGACTGCACAAGAGCAAGTCGTCCACATACTGTATTAGTACCGACCCATGCTCGGAAGTCCAAGACTTGACAGTCTCGTTGAGTACCATGGAGAAGGCGGCGGGGCTGTCTACATACCCTTGCGGTAAACGCGACCAAGTTAACTGGCCCGCGCCGGCCCATGAGAAGGCAAATATAGGCTGAGCCTCTTCGGCAATAGGAATGCTAAAAAATGCGTTTGCCAAATCAATCACTGTGTAGCATAGGGAATCTGCAGGTATGCATGAAAAAATTAATGTTATATCAGATACCAAGGGCGGGAGGGGTAGTACTTGTTTATTAACTGCCCTTAGATCTTGGACTAGCCTCCATTCGCCACTGGTCTTTTTTACGGGGTAAATGGGCGTGTTCCAGGGGCTGATTACTGGTTTCAAAATGCCTAAGCGTATGTATTCTTCAATCTGTGGTGCAATTCCATTGGTTTTCTCTGGGGGCAAGGGATACTGCTTGTGGTATTGTGGCTGTGCATCTGGACGTAATTGGGGAGTGTAGGGTGTGCAGTTGATAAATCCTACGCTACCTTTGTTTTCTGCCCAGATCTTGTGAGTCTCTAAAGTGGCGGGCAGTAACATAAAGAATCCTTTATGTGTGTGTCGTTTAGGACCAGTTAGGTCACAGAAAGGGGAACTTGCAGTTAGTGACCCTTCTTTGTCAAATTTAATAGTGATATTTAGACTGGACAACAGGTCCCTTCCCATAAGGGATACAGGACAGGAGGCCAACACAGCAAAAGACTGATCGCACAAATGTTGCCCCTCGGGAGTGGTTACAGGTAATGGTGGAGTGATGGGATGGGTAACAGGGGTCCCATTTATACCAATAGAGTTTCCCTCAGTACATTGTGGTGTGTCAAAAATTACATTATTCACTGAACTTGATGAGGCGCCCGTGTCGATCAAAAAACAGACACGCTGCCCATCGACTTTTAATACAACTTGGGGAAGACTCTTCCATGAAAGGTTATAACACACTAGACTGAGGGAAGGGACATACTCTAGGCATCCCTATTGGGGGTTTGGCTGCTGGCGGTTTGATGGCCACTGCATAGGGATCCGGGGAGTGTTAGGGACAAAAGGTGGTGGTCCATTAGGAGGCTGAGGTGGCATTTGTTGTTGTTGAGAAGGATATTGTTGTGGCTGGCGAGGACCCTGATAGGGTGGGTAACGTGGGAACTGGGTCGGGGGGTAAAATCCTCTTCCTCTTCCCCTACCCCTACCCCTATTCTGTCCTATCCTATAGGGACACTGAGATTTCCAATGACCTTGTAGGCCACAATTATAACAGCCCTGGTCCGGGGGGTATATAGCAGCTGGATCAGGATACGGTTGCATGGTCATAAGGGGAACAGGGGACACTGTCTCTGGCCCCATGCCAATGGAAGTAAAAATTCCCCCTTTCTGTTCAAAGACTCCAGAGCATTCTCTGGATCTTGCATCCTTCATAAAATCTTCGGGCGTTTGTTCAGTCCATTTTGGATTTGTAAATTTAAGGAGCTGGGTAACTTTAGGGTCACCACCAGACATAACTGTGGTTGTAAAAATTTGTGCTGAGGGTTTGTCTACCGCTTTCCATAAATGGTAGACTCTGGTACAAAAGTCAAAGAATTTCTCTTTAGGTCCTTGCTTGGCTAGAATTAACTCTTGCAGAGCTGATGAACCTTTGTATAAGGTTGACCAGTGACTACCTATACCCTTCCAAAAGGAAGTCCAGTCATTTAAACCTTGGACGTGAGCCGCCCATAGAGTGTCTACAGGGGTTTCTTCGGGGCTGTCAGGGTCTATTATACTAAGTATGCCTTGGACATCCTCTTTATCTAAGCTTGACCCAATACTGTATTTTGCCAAAAAGGCAGCTGCTTCTCGGGGGCTTTTCTTTGGATTTGGGCATAACTCCTTTATTTTAGAAAGGGTTCCCAGAGGCAGGGGAATGTGTACCTGAGTCGTACCAATATGCATTAAAGGTGCTTTAATATTACACATTTCCTCCTCTTCTGAGGCATTGTCAGAACCTATTAAGGGGCTCTCTGTTTGTGTAATGTCCCCGGATTTTTCCCCTTTGGGAGGAACTTCTTCCTTTCTTTTAGTTTGGCTACGTGTGGCCGTGGAGGGTTGTGAAATAATGGACTCCTCAGCTTTCTTTAATTCCTCTGCCTTCTTTTCAAGAGCTTTCTTATACTGTTCTAGTTCCTCCCTTTGTTTATATATTCGCTCCTCTGCTTCCAGTCTGTCTAATTCAAACTGTTCTTTTTCTTTCTCATACTGTTTCTCTTTAGGGGTTAGGTTTCTTTGCCTTTCTTTTTCTCTGATACTTTCAGCTTCTATTCTTTCACTTTCTCTTTTTATTCTGCCATCTCTTTCCCATTCAGCTATCTGATCATCACTTGCTACACCATATACCATACTTGCGAGGACATGAGGTTCTAGTGAGGGATATAATTGTAGGCGAGGACCAGGCTCTCCTGAGTCCATTTTTACAGTGACATAAGGTGGAGGGGGTTCAAAGGTAGGGGCGGATACATTTGTTTTAACTGCAGGAGTCTTTTTAGCATATTTCTTTCTATAATCTTTTAAACATTTGCTCCATGAGTGATAACAATCTTTCATGTATTGAGGGTCATTAGATTTACCCGGGGGGTAGGAATGCTTATGCGTCTGACAAATTTTGCTAACTTTCTTCCAATCTTCCTCTGAACAAGGACCTTGTGGTCCCGGATCATGAATACCTAACTGGTGGCATCTTTCCTGGACTTGAGCCCAGAAAGGTTCCACCTGTGGTCCAGGTAGATTGTTTTTAATATATTCATACGGGCACGGGATCCCTATGTCTGATCCTGGGGTGGCCGCAGAATTCCCCATCTAACAAAGTGGGCAGGGTATGCCTAGTATGTGGGCACAAGTGATAACAACCCGTTTTGGGTAATCACTTGTTGTCGAACAATTGGGTAGTCTGCTTGGTCCGTTAAATCAGATGGACTAATGGGACTGTGAAGGTTTACCCTTAGTACTCGATTTATGGTTCCTTTCTTTGTGGCGGGATATATTCCTCTTACCCCTAATCTACAAGAATAGCCCCCTGGTCTATTGGTTAATAGAACCCACCTATTTTCTATTTTAAAAAACAGTAATCCTATGGTACAATGTGGACAAGATAGAGCTATATCGCTACAATCAGGTTCTTCGTATTCCGAAGTCATTAAACTCTTATACTTTATACAACATACAATTCTTTAAAATTTTTAGGCACTTACGCTGTTCTGTGGAAAAAGAAGTCTCACATATACATATATATATATATCTTAAACAAAACTTTATACTTATTTCTATAGGTCTTATACTGTAAATCTTATGAACAGAATTATTTTAAATGATCATTATAAAACCATACATTTGTTCAATTTTATAGTGCATTTTTTGTTTCTCAAAAAACTTAATGGGCGTCCGCTCAACCAAACCTTTTATCACGGGCGTAATCTGCTACTTCCCGGTGATTAAAATAATAATCTCTTTTACAATAGTTTTTTTATAGTCAGACCAACCTAGTCAGACTCTCTTTAAATAGCCAAATAACCTACGTAACTACCTGCGTGTCCTTTTAACCTCCCGGGGGACCAGCCTAGTCCTCCGCGAAGGCACAACAACCTCTTTAAACTAAATTCGTGGCGATTATCTGGACAGCGTAAGTATTTACACCTATTCACCTTAAAAGGTAAAAAAAGGGCAAAATCACTTACCTGTCACAAGATATCCCACTTCTGAACACCAGTTGTAAAGGTACACGTCTTTCTTCTTGTATTCTAAGTGCCTAGGCCAGGGATGGTAGGAGCGGAGATCCCAGTTCACCGGTGGTTAACACACATACACATACACGGGTTTGTAAGTGGAAATGGTTACAAGGTTTAATAGACAATACGTTCCTCTTTTATGGGAAATGCAGAGGGAGGGGACAACTCTCCCAAGAACCAATCAGACATATACACATATGCATACATTAATAACTTCTTGTCACGTGACAGTCTTCAGTTGAAATATGGAATATGGGGCCAAGAATAATCATGTGATGGTGGTTAGTTTGCAACAGGAAATGTAAGGCAAAATTTAGAGTATGACAGTTAGTTCTGTTAACTGTACACACCTGCTGATTTGACCACAAGAAAACTCCTAAGTCACTCCATATCCTCTGG
Organism: Lithobates sylvaticus; assembly: GCA_028564925.1. NCBI lineage: Eukaryota > Metazoa > Chordata > Amphibia > Anura > Ranidae > Lithobates > Lithobates sylvaticus. The sequence continues at coordinate 95,961,811 of CM053029.1, forward strand.
TGAAGTACAGAGTTAGAAAACCACATAACAGCTGCGTCCTGCTGATATGTCAACACTGGTCAAACCGTTTTTCTAAGAAATATACTTACACCAGCTTTGTTTAAAAGCTGAAAGTTAAGCATATTTATTTCAACCCCTATCAAAATGGTATATCATTATAAGTAGCCCCCTTATAATCATTATCATTGAAAGTAAAAGTAAAAAGAAATCTCAAATTTTGGGTTGTCCCCAGAAAAGTAATAGAGGGGACATCTTCCAATGGGGACACTAGTTTTGGTGACCTTAGTTTGCCAGGATTTCCTCTCACGTCCTGTTTGGCTATGGGACAGGAAGTGAAGGGAAATCTCCGCAATGGGACACAGATGGCGGAAAAAAAATCTGACAGGTGTTATGACCCTCCCTTACTCTATCTAAAAATAAAAACAAAGTTTTGCCTATAGTTCTTCTTTAAAGCTAATCTCCGGGCTGAATTTCTATTTTCTAAATAGATCCTCCAGAAAGTGGAGAAAAAAAAAGCAGCTGGGTTCCTCTTCAGTCCAGAACTGTCACCCATATTACCTATTCTTTGCTACAAGATGTCCTCATTCTCCATGTTAAATGGCATTCAAATGACAACCAGTGGCACATACTGTGCATTATGGCCCTGCTCTCTCTGGGGACATCACCACAGGACCATGATTCATATAGTACTGGTACAGGGAGTGGCACTGATGTCATCACTGAGGATCATCAGCTCAGAGAAGAGTCAAAGAGGAAAAGGGCATCATGTAGCTGGACTGAACACTTTGCAGAACACAAAAAGCAAAAGCTATTGCCAGCAGAAGCCAGATTATTGGGGCTAATTTAAGGGGGGTGGTTAGGGACCAGGCTTTAAGAAAAAGAAAGTATTTGACCTTAAACTATATGTAAAGGCATAATCCTTTTTGTTTTCACTTGGGACTGGGATATTGCCTTTATGATGAGGGGATGAAGTAAAAATTGTCAGGAGGGCATAGGATGGGAAGTTCGAAGGGTAGTATACAGGAGGTAAGCAATGTATAGGAGCCATTAGTTTGTAGGGACATGTACAGGGGTCAGCAGGGCAGAGGATGGGGGGGAAAGGGCAGTTTACAGTGGGTCAGCAGGGCAATATACAGGGGGGTTAGCATGGCAGAGGATAGGAGGACAGCAGGGTAGTGTACAGGAGTCACTGGGGCAGTGTACAGGGGGTCAGTAGAGCAGAGGGCAGGGATCAGCAGGGTGGAAAACAGAGCTCAGCAGGGTAGAGAACAGGGGTCACTTCTTGCAGGGCAGATGACGGGGGTCACTGCTGGCGGGGCAGAGGACAGGGGTCACTGCTGGCAGGGCAGAGAACAGAGGTCACTGTTGGCAGGGCAAAGTACAGGGATCACTGCTGGCAGGGCAGAGGACAGGGGTCACTGCTGGCAAGGCAGAGGACAAAGGTCACTGCTGGCAGGGTAGAGGACAGGGGTCACTGCTGGCAAGGCAGAGGACAAAGGTCACCGCTGACAGGGCAGAGGACAGGGGGTCACTGCTAGCAGGAAAGAGGACAATGGTTTCTGCTGGTAGGCACGCAGCAGAACTTCCCACACAGCACACAGCTCAGATTGGATTCTCTTACAGACACAGCCTCGATCTGCATAGCATGCAGTTGGCTACTGCAGCTGCACTTCCATTCCAACCTGGGAATTTCAAAGACCAGAACTGCAACATAGCAGCCAGCTACACACTATGCAGTATGTGTCTGTGTCTGTAAGAGAATCTGATCTCAGCTGTGTGCTGTGTGGGAAGAATAAACTCTGCTGCGCGCCCTGTGTGCAGTGTGGGTATGGGAGGAGATGCTCAGCGGTCCAGGTACAGCGTCCCTGTGATAGATGCCACTGAAATTGGGGGGGGGGAGTAAGCCCCCCCCCCCCCAGAGCCCCCTGGATCCAGCCATGATTTAGGATGGAGTATGTAACCCTGATCATGTTTTTGTGTCTTGTAGGTGAGATTATCACAGTATAATAGGAAAGAGCCACTAAAGCTAAAAGTGGTAGCTCAGGCTTGGTAAAAGAAGTTTAGTTGTAGTGTTGTTTCTCGCGTGCCAAACATCACAATGCAGATTAGGTACATAAGCAGTTTATAATGGCATCCATGCTCAATGGCACCCCATTTCACCTCTGACTCACATACTTTGCTGTGCACCACAATGCACAAGTAAAGCTTTATATGGGCTATGGAGACCACCGCTAGTTAACCTTTACCTACTAGCAGCAATGTGTTAATCACTGCAGCGATCGCATCCATATACCCTTTATATACCTTTATGTACCAGAGGAGTTTTTACATTTCCACTATGGGCCCTCCTAATTCAGCAGTAGCTTTGTCATAATAATAAATAGTAAGTAATTTGCATATTTTTGGGGGCCAGACAATGCTTTTTTAGAATGATTGTTTTGCAATTGTTATTTAATTTTCTCTATAACCTATGGGTAAAAGGGCATAACAAAACAAAAATATGTTTGAATAAGTTTGAACAGTGACAGCTTTAAACAAAAAAGCTTTGCTGTAATTAAAAATTGCAAAATTTTACTATGTCATTATGTCATGTCAAGTTTCTGGTACAAAGCAGGGCAGTTATTTCCAAAAAAAAATGTTTTTATTTTTTCACAATCTACATGCAAAAGTACATAGCAAAAGAAAAAAAATATGCATTTCTCTAGTTTGATCAGTGATAGCAAAAAAATAAATAATTGTTGCTGTAATTAAATCTGCAAATTTTATTCTATCATTACTTATTTATAATGACACTTAAATGAAACTTCTGTTACAAAGCAGGGCTGATATTTAATAATAATTAAAAAAAAAAAGTTTTTTCCAATTTGTAAACATTTTCTACAAAAATGTAAAAGCACATGACAAAACAAAAATGTATATATTCTTTTCTCTAGTTTGAACAGTGATAATTAAAAAAAATCGTGTTGTAATCAAAAATTGCTCATTTTATTCTGTCATTATCTATTTATATAATGACACTTGAATTACATTTCTGGTACAAATCAGGGCAGTTATGTACACATACAACAAAGTTTTTGTTTTTAATTTTGCTGATTATTTTAATGCAGTGCTTTCAATTAACACAAAGGAACACAATAAAAGAAAAAAAAAAACATTATTGTTAAAATTAAATAGTTTTAAAAAACCTTAACATAAGTAGAGTTAATTAGAGCCATTTAGGGATAGATAAGGGAGTTTAATAGGAAAAAATTACACAATTTTTTTTTTTTTTTTAAAGTGTAAGGTTACTTTGAGGGACACCCTTTGATCCGCATATTAAATACTCTGTGTGAATACATTGTAACTATAATATTTTTACAGTGTACTGTATTTATATGTGATACCTGCAAACTGTTTGCTGGCATTATCTTACACGGAAGCCGCTGCAGTCACACTTGAGATACAAAGGATTCTGACAACCGCGCCTCTCAGATTTTATCAGTATACCAGCTTTAGCAGCGGAGAAGGATCAGGGTGTAAAGGGTATGCCTAAGGTACTTTGATTTACATTTTTAGGACATAACTGGTTAAATATACAAAAGCAAGAAATTTAAGATACTCTAGAACAGCTGCTTAGTGTCACCTGTGTAACAGGCGGGTAGGTGCACACCGTAAACATATTCTTTAAAAGACTCCCGAAAAGACTACAACACTCCAGAATCATTAGGTAATTATTTGTAATTTATGTAAGCTCACCACCTACACCAGGGGTCCTCATGTCTGGTGAGTTCTAATTCAAGACTTCACAGAGTATTAAATAAGTCAAAATATATGGCATATTCTCAAATGTATGTACATACTGTAGGTAACAAGTCACCCCTACAAAGACCATATTGAGCCTGATTTACAATGGCATTAGTCTTTCCTGTAATGGCTTCTTGAGTAGTTTCCATGGCATGTTTACTGATGTATGAATACCCTGCCAAAGCAATGTATTGCAATGCACTGCACACACAACCAGACACATGAGGTCAATATTCACATGCATTTAATAGGTACTCAGTCACTTAAAGGGGTTTATTTACTAAAACTGGAGAGTGCAAAATCTGGTACAGCTGTACGTAGTAGCCAATCAGCTTCTAACTTCAATTAAGCTTTGACAGTAAAACCTGGAAGCTGATTGGTGTCTCTGCAGAGCTGTACCAGATTTTTCACTCTCCAGTTTTAGTAAATCAACCCCCATAGACACATAACCTGTAGTTCTGCTTAGAAGGCACACATATCATATTGATTTGCACCCATATATTGCTTTGAACATGTTTTAGTATGTTGATAGACTGACAGGTCTCCACAGTGCTCTGCAGGCCTTGCATTTTGGCACAGGGCTATTTTCTCCATTTTAGTGGAGCCTTGTGGAGAGACGAGGTGAACTTTGTGAATTTAATGGTTTAACCCTCTGATTTCCCTTCCAGGTTCAGCTCATTAATATAATACTTCTATCCCCAGGATGTTCTGCCAAGGCTGTCGTGCTCTGTCTATTTCTCCCTTCGCCTGTCTCTCGGTCTTTGCAGTCTCTTTCTGTCGCTTCAGTTGCCTCTATCTTTTGCTGTATATCTCTTATAATATACATTATACGCTTTCATCTTTTAATCAGAGTGACATATGTCAGTTTTTTTCTAAGTAAGATTTTTGCTTTGCCTTTCTCTCTCTCTCTTTGCTTGTCTTCATCTCTCAATATATTCCTCTGCCCTGGAGTTATCAGATGGTGGCACGGTTTAGCACTCCATAATTCCTATTTCTATGGGTGTGAGATAAGGACTGCTAAACCTTAGCACCTTTTGCTAAATCTCTACCTATTTGACATTCACTGCCTGTGTTTGCTTGTCTATAAATATCAATATTAACTTTTACATTGCAGATTCCTTGAGTGTATCTCTTCCTAAATCTTGCACGGTCATATTCACCTTCCCCCATTCTTCATCCCCTTACCACTAATGTCCTCTTCTCCATCTTCCCTTTTTTTCATTTACAGAGCCCAGGAATCTAAGGACTGATTTTCCTACCGTTGCATTTCAGAAACCCCTCTACTCCTTCCCATTTAGCCTTATAATAATCACTTGTCCACTCCCACTGCTTTCCATTCCATCCCATACTTTTCCATCCTTTTTCTTTCCTTCCCCTTTCATCCTCATTCTATTCCATTTTCTCTGCTTATCCTTTCACTTCTCAAGTACCCTCTTCCTTCCTTTCAATCCTCTCTCTGTCAACTACCCTTTTTTGTCCTTTTCTCAATCATCCCTTCAATTTTTCACCATTTATCAGTCTATTTTCCATCTGCTCTGATTTCTCTTGCTTCCTTTCACTCTCACGCTTTAAATTCCTTTACCTTCCGCCTTCTTTTCCATATCCCTTACCCTTTATCATCCAATTAAACTTATTTCTTTCACTTACACTTTCTATCCTCTGCTTTCTAGTCCTTATTCATTACCTTCAACATCATCTAAATTCATTACCATTCCTTTATGTTTCATTCCATTCCTTCTCTGTTCACCAACATTCTTTTTCCTTTTACTTTAATACCTTTCACCACCATTTCTTCTCCTTTCCTTTTCATTCTTTCTTGTTTCACCACCATCCCTTATCCTTTCCTTTCCACTTCTTCTCCATCCACTCTATCTCCTTTCATCCCCATAACTTTTCCCTTCTCTGCATCTCACTTACCACCATCCTATACCCTTTCGTATTCACTTCCTCTTCACGCCATCGCCATTCACCACTATCCCTTCCCCTTTTCTTTGTAAATCATCTATAGTCTTCCCAATACCTTCTCATTTAACTTTCACTTCTTCTCAATTCACCACCACACATTTTCCTTTCACTCTGTCTCCATTCACCACTATATCTTCTCCTTTACTTTCCAATTCCTTTACATTCACCACCATCTTCTTTCTTTTAGGATCCATCGCTATTTACCAGTCACCATCATACCTCCTCATTTCTCCTCCGCTCCATCTCCATTCACCATGATGCGTTATTCTTTCATTCTACTCCCACTCTGTACACTTCTGTCTCCTTTTCCTTCTACTCCCTCTCCAATTACCAACTTCCATTCTACTTTGCTTTACACTTCCTCACTGTTCAACATCTTACTTTCTTTTCAATCCTTCACTTCTTCTCCATTTTCCACCATACTTTCACTTATGCTCCATCTACATTCACTGAAATTAATTTGCCTTTTCCTTCCAATCTATCTCTAATCAACACCATCTATTGTCCTCTCCTTTTCTGTTTTACATGATCCCTTTTCACCCTTATGTTCCATCTCCATTCACCACCATCCCTTCTTTTTTGTCTCCCAGTCCATCTCTCTTCACCACCATCCCTTCTGCTTTCCTTTCCACTCCATTACTATTTATAACCATTCCTTCTACTTTCCATTTTTTTTTTCACTCTACTTACATTCATCACCATCCCTTCTTCTCTCCCTTCTACCCCATCTGTGTTCATCACCATTATTTCTCCTTTCTTTTTCACACCATTTTACATTCACTGATGTCTCCTTTGTTATCTAATGTAATTTCTCTTTTCTTTACGCCCTCTATATTCACTACCATCCCCTTCTACCTGATAGTCTTTGCCTTCAATGCATATCTCCCTATTTTGCCATTTACAGTCATTGTATACCTAACATACATTTACTCTGCTTATGCTGGCCTCACATTCCTGCATTTAAAGTTTTAAAAGTCACTGATCCCACATGATTACCATTTACCCGTGCCCAATATGAATTGTTGCACTGTCCCGACTGTGCACACAATATTTCCTCCATACTGCTTTTACCATTCTTTACTTGTGCTTGGCTAGTGCTGCTCAATACCCACCTCAATATTGTGTCCTTACAAGGTCTTGCAATGAGATCCAAATTTCATCCTTCACATTCAGCCATGGATTTCATCTTGTGTAAACCTTCTTGCTCGATTCACAATACACTACCCATCTTGGTCACCATCACTTGCTCCTTCTCTGTCTTTCATAAACTCTCTTATACCATCTGCACCCCATGTTCCCCAAACCCAATTCCATTCCTCTCTGCACACCTTTCTCTCTCTTTACAGGACCTTCCACTGGAAGCCACGATTCCCTCCCCCTCCCCTACATCACACAATGGGGATATGGAATTGGGCTTGTCTTGTGTGGTGGGGGATGTGGGGTGGAGGGAGGGGAAGAATTCGTAATACCTTAAAGTGGAGGGGAGGGAAGGTTTGGTGATGACACTCATGAATATCTTTCTCTCCTTTTTCCTATCTTCTTTTTCATTTGATATTTTTCTCTCTCTTTCTTTTCTGATGCGTGAATAGAAGTGGAGCAAAAAGGTAATTTTCATTAGTCCCTTCCTGTTACCCTCACGGTGACTCGTTAATTCCGCCCATAATTAATGTCAGAATCCTAACTTTTCCTTCTCTCTCCACCTCCCCTCCTCCTCTGTTCCCCCTCGCTGACCCTATTACCCTCTAATCCCTTTCGCTTTTTAAGGATTACAAGAGCTGGAGTTTTATGTGAAACAGTGAACAAAAAAAAAAAAATCCTGAAAGACTCCATAACATGGAATGAGGAAGGATTTAGCAGTGTAAAGGGTTAGGCCTGTATGGTAGGATTAAAGTTTTGTTAAAAGGAAGGTTAGAAGGTGCATCATGGGAGATCAGCTATTATTTTATTGCTTTATTTTTTTAAGCACTGTAAGATTAAGTGATACGTGAAAGTCCCTTACATGTATATCCTACGCCACTGTATTCAGCAATGAGGTTCACCAGCGAGATTATCAGTAACTATAACAGTAACTATTATAGTAGGTTTATGAAATAAATGGCAAAGGTGCAGCTATTTTATTTTTTTTCCTCAGGGTCAGAGACGACCAGTCACCCCTCTCAAGGGGGCATTAGGTCTCCGGCAGAGAAAGAGTCAGTGAAGCGATAATCTGTTTCATATTTTAAACAGCTCAGCTACAGTTAGCAGGATTCAATAAGATAAAAAGTGCAATACTCTGCAACCTCCAGCCAACCTTCATTCCTCACTGCCCTCCTCTTATCCTGTCATGTTTCCATAGCAACCCTCAGAAACCTGGCCTACCTCAATTATTCCCATCAGCTTTTCCCCTACTTTCTCACTCTCGTCCCTCTGCTCAGTCTCGCTCTTTCTCTTTCCCACTCGTTGTGTCACTCTCCTACTTAATTTAATTATATATATTTATTTATTTTGTTCTTTTTATCTGTTCTCCCTCCTCACCTTTTTATTTATTTTTTTAAGGAAGGGAACTCCCTTACCCTCACAACATCTGCTTCTGTCAGGGAAGGGCCTAAGGGCATCACAGCAGCAGCAACACCTTATGTACATGCTGTCTCTATGATAAAGTGGCACGAAAATGGAGGCAAAATATGCAGCTGTGTGGTAGCGTGCACGCCTGTTGATTTATACACAAACAGGCTTTTTTTAATAAGACCGGGCCCTTGCTCATTGCGACCAATCAGACTCCACTTTCACAGTGTAAATTTCAAAATCCAAAGTGGAACCTGATTTACTGATATAGATGACAGAGACCTGTATTCCCTTGGCTTCCATTTTCATAAATCAAGCCCACGTTGCCTCATGTATAAAACAAAAGCGTGCTGCTCATAGTAACAGATGAGATTTCCACTTTCCTTTCGTGCATTATAAAATGTACAGCTCAAGTGGTGGCTATGGGCAACAGGGACACTTCTGATTCTGTTTATACATGAAGCCGTAACAGAAGCAGCAACATTCTGTAGCTCCAGCCAAACCAGTCAGAAACAAGGGTTTCGTATGGTTTAGAATGAGCGGACTGTTGAAGGCTGGTTTCTGCGTGGCGGCTATAGGATTTTCGCTGCTGTTTGTGTCGTGTTATTAAATATCCACAAATCTCATATGGGAAATATGACAGATACAAATGTAGATAATATTTGGCCATAGTGCATTTTCAGATGGTCTAGCTGCTCACGGAGGATTTGAGAACAGGATTCTGGGGAAGGGGGAGGTTGGTGGTGTTCGCTGATAACACACAGCACCCTGTGGAGATGATTAACCTCTCATCTGTCTGCTCTGTGCCGCACTCTGATTACTAACGCCATTAATCTGGTCTCTCCTTCCGCCTGTGCCCAGACCTGTGTATTGATATATAAAAACGGACGGCGGGAGCTTTCTCTGTGGGTGGAACTATTAAGACATGAAATTTTCTCTCATTGCTGCATATAATCTTTTTATATAGAGCCTAATATTGATTCTCTACCTCATGAGTTCGCTTGGTATAACCTCTATGTCACCCTGACATTCCATATACCTATCCTAGAATTTTGTGTTATTTAAAGTAGTAAGACCCTTCATTTTTCACTGCACACCTCCATCCACACCTACTGTGACTCCATATATCCCCTTCTTCTGGTAATTCATGAAGACCCTTACCTATAACTTCTTAAGACCCTTGCCTCTGTTCAATAACTCTTCATACTGTGTCGTATATATATATCTATAAATATCCTTCCTCCCCCTTTTACTCTATATGACCTGTATCTAAAGCCCTTCGTGTAAATCCATACGGACTCTTCTAATTTTTCTCTCATGTCACTTTCCTTTTCATGTTATTAATCCTAAATTTCCTCCTGTGACTTCATATAAAGACCTGATATATTCTTCATATGAAATTAGATAACTCTTTCCTCTAACTTCTTTTATTAATTTTACTGCAACTCCTCCCACTACTTCTTATAACCTATCTCTAACACTTTCTGTTAGTCCATATAAACATTTCTGTCTATAGAGCCTCCTTTTATGTCCCAAAACCTCCTCTGTTTTTTTATTTCCTCTTATGACTATAGGTTTTCCATGCTACTTCATTTGATCTATTTGCCTATACAGTAACTCCTTTGATGACTCCATAATACCGTTCTGTCTGTAGATCCTCTTATTTCTCTGTATATCCTCTTATTCCTAACCTGTATAATTTCTCCCCATAGCACGCCTTACTACCTTTCATAACCCCTCTACCTGTGACTCCCTTTATTACTTTATAATATGCTTCTTTCAGTAGATCCTCCTATTTTCCTGTTATCACCTCCTATTCCTAACATGTAGAACTTTTCCCAATAGCGTACCTTACTACCCTTCATAACCCCTCTATCTTTATTACTTCATCAAACTCTGCTGTCTTTAGATTCTCCTATTTCTCCATATCTCCCCCTTTTCTTAAATGTTGTACCTTTTCCCTAAAGCACACCTTACCAGCCCCATAACCCCTGGGTCCATGACTCCATTTATTACTCTATAAAACCTTTGTGTCTTTAGATCCTTCTATTTCTCCATACCTCCTCCAATTCCTAACCTGTGTAACTTTTGCCTGTAGCACATCTTACTACACCTTATAACCCCTATATCTATGATGCCCTTTTTATTGCTCTATAAAACCTTTCTGTCTCCAGATCCTTCTATTTCTCCATATCTCCTCCTATTCCTAACCTGTATAACTTTTCCCTATAGCAGGCCATACTACCCCTCATAACCCCTCAATCTGTGACTCCCTTTATTACTCTAGAAAACCTTTCTGTTTTTAGATCCTTCTATTTCACCACATCTCCTCCTATTCCTAACCTGTATAGCTTTTCCCTGTAGCAGACCTTACTACCCCTCAATCTATCACTCCCTTTTTATTAACCTATAAAACCATTCTGTCTTTAGATCCTTCTGTTTCTCCATATCTCCTCCTATTGCTAACCTGTATAACATTTCCCCGTATCACACCTTACTATCCCTCATAACCCTACTATCTATTACCTTCTTTTATTTCTTCATAAATTCTTTGTGTCTGTATATCCTCCTATTACTCCCTGTGATTCCCTCAGTGTCTCCGTATCTCCTCCCCTTCCTAACCTGTATAACTTTTCCCTATAGCACAACTTACTTCCCCCTCATAAATCCTCAACCTTTGACTCTCTTTATTACTCCTTTGTGTCTGTAGATACTCCTATTACTCCCTGTAGCTTCCTTGTAGCTCTGTCTAAAACTCGCTCTTTTTTCCATATGACTCCTACCTGTAATTCATCCTTTCACTTCATATGACCTCTCCCATCCCTGTAATTCCCCCTTTATCTCCATGTAGATTCTACTTCTAATTAACTGTTTTCATATAGCCTATCTCTGCAGATCTGGCTGCCTGATTAGACCCTTTTAGTCTAGTTGTTTAGTGCTTTCCTTCCTATAATTCCCATTTGATTCCATAGAAGCATCTACCTCTCATATAGGTATTTCTCACATTCCCTTCTGCTTGTTTCACTGTATTAAGGGAGGGACAGACTCCACCAGTCTCCACCCAACATTTCATGAATTGGTGACAAAACTGTCTTTACATTGTAGGCTTTTGTCACGTCTAACGGCTTCCTTTGTGAGCAGGCGGATTCCACACCACCGTACAACACGCACTATCTTTGACTTCACTCTTCTCCCTACAGGTGTCTGAAATTAACCTTTCTTTCTGCGTTGCTGTGTAAGCTGTTTAACTGATTTAAAACCTGTTACAAGAACACCCTGATAGAAACATCTTACAGCCAGGCTGATCCCGTTATTATAAGGGAACTCCGGTTACAAGGACACCCCTTTCAAAAATTGCATTCTGTCACAATGTGCCAATTGGCTAATCAATGCAAACATGTCTGTGCAGCAAAAATCCTTGGGTTCCTGCTAGAGTGGGTACAATGAACTTCAGCTATAAAGGACCTTGATTTTTTTTTCATGGTGAGGTCACTAAAATAGGAAACAATGTTTTCTGTTTTTTTCTTTATTGTGTAGGTATAAAGTACCTTGGTTTTCTCTTAGTGTGATCAGATCAAAAAAGTTATAAAAAAATAAAAAAAAGCTATAAACAGTGACATACCTTAATTTCATCCTATGTGGTTTAATTGAGGCTATCAACAAATTCCCTTCACCTTGATCCCTTGTTTGGTCTTCATTGACCTTGAATTAGTTCTGATGTTCTCTAAGGTTAGACAAATGGTTTCTTAGGTATTTAAAGAAAGGATAGGTAGGAGTGGCATCTGATATCTAAAAACCCATATGTTGTCTAGCCTGCTCCCTTTATCGCTGGAAGACCCTAGTGCAAGATTTTCTTAAGACCTGGCCTCAAGCTTCTCCAACAGTCCAGGTTTTCTGAATTTTAAGAAAAGTGGTGGGTTAACCACTGGCTGCCCAGGTAGGCACATTCATCATGGATTCTCCTTGGAGGAGATCTGTAGAAAATTCATTACTGGGTGAATTTGATGACTGCTTTGACATCTTCTGCCCTAGACTATGAAGCGCGTGTTAGGTTTGTAATGTCATGTATGAGGAAAAGGCATGTTGTATTTCAGTTTGCTTGTACATTTATATTGATACCATCCATTTGCATAAAGCAATGGATTAAATCATTATTTTAAAATGGAAGCACAGTATTTTCCCAAAATGTGCTTAATAGGCTGCCTGCAGAAACAACAACTGTCCCTTAAAACGTATATATTGATGGGGTGTTCTTATAACGGGAAGATTGCTTATAAGAAGGGACATGTTGGAGCTGTAAGTTTTCTTTTAAAGGGGCTTGTTCTTATAACATGGGTGGACTTGTATCTTTGATGTTGCACAATTTAGAGACCAAAGGAAGATAGTTTAGAATTAGCAATATATTTGCTAGCATATATAGTATGTTGTCGATAGGGATCCTAGAACAGAGTTAAAGAAGAAACATATTCAAATGATTTGAACTTGAGGAAGAATCTGAACCCCTGCTTGGTCTTCACACCTCTCCATGGCCTAATTTGAGGATCTCTACTCAGACTCAGAAATGTCAGCTCAGCTGAGAGCCCCTTTCCTCTATTACTAGCCAAATGGAACTTTGCAAGTATTTCTAGACAATCTACAAGCTGGCAGTTTACATAGTAGTATGTTCTAGAGAATCCTCAATCTGTAAGCAGTAAAGATTTGGCAGGAGATCAGATACTTCCCACCCACAACCAGCAAAGTTTTGAGTAGAACCCTGCTTTAAATGGAAAATGCAGGAATACAAGGCATAATTTAGGACAATGTTGAAATGAATAGGATTACACAGTTATGGGAGGTATTTTTTATACAAAAAAAGAATGTGAAAAAGTGTGAGGTATAGCTACAGAGAATATAGTGAAGTGTAGATTTAGAGATACTGCAGATGGTAGAGTAACAGATTTCTATGGTGAGCCATGAATTTAATGGGATTGATTTACTAAAGGCAAATAGGTTATTCACTTTGCAAGGGAAGTTGCGCATTGCAAGGAATTTGCCCCAGAGCTTAGTGCGTGTGCTGAAATTTCACTTTGCAAAGAATAACCAACCACTTGCACTTTTTGAAAACTACAACCTTCATTGGAAAGTGAAAAGTCTATTTGCCCAACCCCAAAGTTACTCAGTAAGCTGAAGATTCGGAAATACATTATAGGTATAAAGAGTTCGATATAGATCAGCTAAAATATACGTACAGAAAGTTATACATTTAACTATAGACTCAGAATGACAGTATTGTTGCAGATGGTTATATGATAAGCCAATTACTTTTTTGTGTTTGTTAGTGAGCCACAGCTGTATAGTTACGTAGATTTGGAGTTACGTTATAGTCACAGAGAGTTATGTAATAAACCACAGATTCAGAATTACAGTATTGTTTGATTTACAGAGGGTTACAAAATGAGCCATAGAAATATAGTAACACAGTTACATAATAAGCAACATTTTTAGATAAAAATTATAGTATCAGAGAATTACATATTGAGTCATAGATCCACTACAGTACAGTTACAGAGAGTGACATAGTGAGCCATAGATTCAGAAGGCCATTATTGTTATATAGGGTTATATAGTGAGCTATAGATATTCTTCAATAAACTATCAGAGAATTACATATTGAGCCAGTCCACTACAGCATAAATCAAAGAATTGCATAGTAAGCCATACATTCAGAATTGGTATATAGAGTTTTATAGTGAGATATGATCTGCTATAGTATGGTATCAAATAATTACATAGTGACCCAGAGCCATAGGTACAGAAAGGTAAATAGTGAGACATAAATTTAGAGAGTTATAATATGGTAACAGGGATTGAGCTAAAGATTCAAAGGGGAAGTAAACCCTGATGGGTTTACTTCCTCTTTTTTTCCCTTCAAAGGTAAAGCATAATGGACTACTATGCATCGCATAGTAGCCCATTATGTGTCACTTACCTGACACAGGAGCCAGCGATGTCACCGTTGTCCCCTGTAGCGCGGATCGGGGTATCGCTGCTCCGATGCTGTGAGTGGCAGGAGCAGCAATGACGTCACTCCGACACATGCGCGCGGGAGCCGTAAGTGGCGGCATATTTGCCTTCACTTGGGGCGTGCCCAGTGCGCCCGCGCTGTTGTCTATGGCGCGCATGCGCCGCAGACAGCGGTGCCCCCTTTTTTTTTAAAGCTCTCCTTAACCGTGCAAGTTAAGGAGATATTTCTTGGACCTACAGGTAAGCCTTAATCTAGGCTTACCTGTAGGTCAAAGTGGTCTGTAAGGGTTTACAACCACTTTTAATGAGGTACAGTAGAGTTACAGAGAGTTACATAGTGATAAAGAGATTTGAAGAGTTACAGTACACTTCCTAAGAGTTATAGTGAGGAACATTTACAGACAGTTGCAGTACATCAGTTGTATACCAACATAGACTTAGATGATGGCAAGGAATGCGGCAAGATATGACCATTGATTCCAGTATAAACATAAATGAATGGGTAGGCCAAGCATTTTTGTTTATACCGAAGCTATACAGGGTTATAGTGAGATATAGTTGCTATAAGGTAAAGGTCAGTCCCAGGTGTTTAGGATTACTGAGGTAGAGTTGAGACATTTTTTATCAGGCCCTGTTAATCAGAATTGTAACAGTTAAAAGTGCAACTTTAATATAATGAATTAGTGAAAAAGGTCCATTTCCCACAGCAACAAGTAAGTAATGCTAAAATTTTAAATCTGTGAAAAAAATATAATCAGCTGAGACCTTCCATCACCACCCCTACAGTTTGTATACATCACCTCCAAAGGTTTATAAAGAAGTATGGCTAAAAAGAGTTGTGAGATGTACTTAAAGCGGAACTTCAGTCATTTTTTCAGCTTTCCATCTATTAAATCTTCTGCATTTGTTGTTTGAACTTTGGAAAGTAAAACATTTTTTTTTCTGCCAGTAAATACCTTATACAGCCCACTTCCTGTTTCTTGTCTGGTAAAAAGCCTAGGCTTATGACATCATGCACAGCTCTCTCTCTCTTACTTTTGTGGGAGTTTGCTAGGAAGGGAGGGGGGATGAGTTATAAAAGGACAAATGAGAGCTGCAGGGCTGCAGAGCTGGAGGTGTGCCTCTGTGTGTCTGTGTAAATCCAGAAAGTGAACAGGCAGCAGCTTCAGCTGCCCGCAGTTAAAATGGATCCAACCAGACAGTGGAGGGAGATTTCTGCAGCATATTTGGCAAGTACAGAATCACAGAATATATAAAATATTATGCAAAGGGGTTGGAGGGGAGCTTCAGATAGGCACAGATGTTTTTATTACAAATTATGTGAGCAGACTGCAGTTCCTCTTTAAGTAGAAATACATAATTTTGCCTGATCTGTCAAAGTATTTTCAATGCAGTTCAGTCACTCTCGTGGTACCCTCCCATAATAGTGATGTAGATGACACTACAGTTTCCTGGTTCATCTTTACAGCTTTTTGTGTCACCCGTCTGCTCATTGAACAACGAATCAGCAGTATGGTGATGTTGGTTCATAGTCCTTTGAGGAGGCTGGATACAGTGTGGGGATACATTAAGCTCCAAAGCTGAATCTGGAAGTAGGGTGGTCTCTGGATAGCAGATATATAGAAATCAAAAGAATGGCTGAACATAATTAGAAACCTTTTGGCAGGTAAATCAGTTTGCATATATGTACTTAAACCGTGTATTAAGCTGATTCATTTTAACTTAGGCTGTCTATGCACAAGACAGTTGGGTTTTTCAACAATTATCACTGGCTTTGAGTGGCCCAATGTGCAGTAGTTTTAGATATCAAATTATCTAGCTTTGACAGATTCAGGTGTCCTGATAGGTTGCTAACTGCTCAACGAGACAAGGAATCAGATCATACAAGAGCCCCATATATGAGGCTGTGTGGCTCTGGAGTGATCATGTCTTCCATTCTTATTGCAAGAGATCCAAACAAATACTAAGTGAAAAAGTCATAATAATGGTGACTTGTGTATAAAATGAACCCAAACACTCTGCTACTGATCATCTGCCCAATCACTCCCAACTACAGGTTCTGACTCGCCCAGCAGTCCATTGTATGCTTGAAGAATAAACTAAAAAGAGGAGAAAGAAGCTGAATTAAAAGACACTGTTACAAGTTTATTAATGCATAATACCTGAACCTCCACCCTAGCCCATTTCGCTCAAACAATGCGCTTATTCTAAAGTCGACTCTACGAATACCTGCATTGCTTTAGAGCTGCAACTAACGATTATTTTGTCTGTTGACTAATCTATCGATTATTTTTACGATTAGTCATCGACTAACGATTATTTTTATTTTATTTAATCTAGTGTTCTTTTTTTTTTTGTTTAGCCAATTAATCCTTTGGATAACTAAAAAAATAAGTACATAAAAAAAAGGTAAGATAAAAGAATATAACTACATACATATATCTATATATTATATGTATTTGTTATATTTTATCTTACCTTTTTTTATGTACTTATTTTTTGTTAAGGTAAAAGAATATAACCTATATATAAAATGTATGTAGTTATATTCTTTTAACGTATCCATCCTGAGATACCGAGGGGGACAGCAGCATGGAGGGGGAGGAGTGAGGGGGGACAGCAGCATGGAGGAGTGAGAGGAGACAGCAGCACGGAGGAGTGAGGGGGGACAGCAGCACGGAGGAGTGAGGGGGGACAGCAGCACGGAGGAGTGAGGGGGGACAGCAGCACGGAGGAGTGAGGGGGGACAGCAGCACGGAGGAGTGAGGGGAGACAGCAGCACGGAGGAGTGAGGGGGGACAGCAGCACGGAGGAGTGAGGGGGGACAGCAGCACGGAGGAGTGAGGGGGGACAGCAGCATGGAGGAGTGAGGGGGGACAGCAGCATGGAGGAGTGAGGGGGACAGCAGCACGGAGGAGTGACAGCAGCACGGAGGAGTGAGGGGGACAGCAGCACGGAGGAGTGACAGCAGCATGGAGGAGTGAGGGGGGACAGCAGCACGGAGGAGTGAGGGGGACAGCAGCACGGAGGAGTGACAGCAGCACGGAGGAGTGAGGGGAAACAGCAGCACGGAGGAGTGAGGGGGGACAGCAGCACGGAGGAGTGACAGCAGCACGGAGGAGTGAGGGGAGACAGCAGCACGGAGGAGTGAGGGGGGACAGCAGCACAGAGGAGTGAGGGGGGACAGCAGCACGGAGGAGTGAGGGGGGACAGCAGCACGGAGGAGTGAGGGGGGACAGAAGCACGGAGGAGTGAGGGGGAAGAGCAGCACGGAGGAGTGAGGGGGACAGCAGCACGGAGGAGTGAGGGGGACACTGAGCAGCATGGAGAAGGACGGATGGGGAAAAGAGGAGGATAGGGGACAGTCAGCGGTGATGGTGAAAGCCGCGGTGGGGGTGTATTTACCTGCAACCCGTGCAACGTGTGACGCATCAACGCTTTTCACGCACGTCAACGTATTTTCTTAGTCGACGTAGGCGACTACGTCGATGCGTCGTGGCAGCTTGAGTGAAACGCATTAGAAGGCAGAGGTTCAGGTGACTTGCAGCTTCCTTTCCCATCTTTTTTGTTTACACTGATTACTGGGATACCTTGCCTAGAATATTCACACATATGGACACCTTTAAAGTGTATGTAAACCCTTACAATGAACTTCTCTTAATTGCCTTGTGCAAAACAATATCCATTGATCGCTCCAGGAATCCAGCGCTGTCTTGTGGACTAGGACAGGAAATGTGTTGCAGGGTCACCAGCTAAAAAAAAAGGAAAATGCCTAAAAAAATGAGTGCAGGTACCACATCTAAGGATTAATTAGCTGCAATATTCAAAATGCAGTTCTTGGGTTTATACGCACTTTAATTGTATGATTTAAATAAATAAAACTGATAGCTGCTTCAGAAACCCTTATGTATTAATGGAGAATGTTTTTACTCCTTCACTCACCCTCTTTGTCAGCAAGATCTTTATTTTCAGGTATTCCCAACACAACACTATTGCCCTAGATGTACCTAATTCATCATGACAAAATATGAAAAATGAGGCAAGGGGAGTGAGGTGACAAGGGTAAATGAAATAGGGTATTAGGGTAGGAAATAGGGTGGAAAATTCCTTTAAGAATGAACTACATTCCATCGAGGAAGTCTAACAAGTAAAGTTAAGTGAACCTAAATAGTATAGTGGAGTCCATAGGCAGGCTTTACAGATGCAGGCTAGGGGCATGTTAAAATGATTTGACCCAATGATGACTCTGTTGACGTCAATAGCCCTGTGGTCTGAAATCTGAAGGGTGCAGGACCTGCTATTTACAAAGGATTGGGTCATATTTGTTCAGTTTTACACTTCTAGCCTTCCTATCTCATACTGCTTGAGCAATTAATGTAGAACTTACTTCAAAGTTTAGGTCTGCTTTCAGTTAGTCTGTAGGTTTATGAGATTCTCAGTTTAAATGAGAAACTGGTGGGTATGACCATCCCCTGGTTTCTAATATTTCTCATGGCCTCCAGTAGAAGTATTTTCTACTAACATTACCAGTACTAACCAAGTTGGAGTTTCATTCCCTCTGATGCCCTTCTCACTCCTCACAAAAGAAAGAGTGAGAGAACTTTGTAATGGCTGCAGTTGGTGGATGAGGTGGAGAACGTTGGTTCATACATGCTGTTAGTGTTCTAGAAATATAAGAGTCCATTAAGTGATGCATTTCAGCAGCACCTGAACTGAAACATCAGATTCTGTTGGATTATCCTTAAACCAAAGAAATTGTGTAGCCTTCTGTCCCAGCTGGTGGGGACATTCATAGCAAAAAAAAAAGAATGATGCAGGCATGATGTCTTGATGTCTGCCGAAAATGTGCAGAGTCTTCAGTCTTTTCTTGGGAGAAGAATGTAAATGTTTTCTAAGTAGGAAGAAGCACAGAATGATCAGTGGGGCAGAGGCCATCCTTTTAGATGCAATTTTAGAAATTTTAAAGATAGGCCGAGGATAGGCTGTTACAGAAGTCTGGGCAGGAGATAATGAAGATTGCATTAGGATTTTAGAACCAGCCAGCAAGAGGAAAAAAAAAAAAGGAGCTTTTAGCTTTGTCATAAAGGTATACATTTTACTAACAGCCTTAAAGTGCTGTACAAAATCAAAGTAGCCAGTGTCTCTGGTAAGGAGCATTAGAGGTTGAGCTTTACATTAATGATGGGAAGAAAGTGAATGATCTAATTAAAGTATAACTCCAGTCTAAACAAAACCCTTTAGAGCGTGTGTAATAACCTACAATTTGTCTCGTTTTCAGATGTTAGAAGGGCTTCCAATGTTTAAATAGTCACAATGATTTGCTTGTGCATGTTGTGTCTTAAGATCATTGGGAGTCTGTGGAGCCATGCTGTGTCTTCACCCGCCTTCATCATTAGCAGCTATGACATGCTGAGGAGGAGGCGTGGCCCAAAGAGATAGGAGTATGGGACCCCTAAAGTTGTTTTTCACATAAAGGGTTGTTTGTTTTTTTTCTTCTGGAAATTGCAGAGTTGTTATGTCAGGGGATCAATATAGTGTTTAGCAGATTTTTTAAGGTTATAGTTCTTATATATGGGAAATGCTTATTCACTTACTGAGTGGCTTAAATATAATTGCTTGTGCAAGCATTTCCCATCTAATATAGATTTTCGCTTTCTTTTTTGGATTGTTTCTTTAAGGAAGCTTCTGGGCTTTGTTTCTAAATGTTCACGCTCGACTTGGTTTTCTAAATACATTAGATTCTTACCCGAAAAGGACAAAAAAAGGAGTTGAGCTTAATCCAACATCGGAAATAAACAAGGCTTCTCAGAAATGCAAATGGAGGTTGAAAAACTTTATTTGAAGGTACCCATAGACATGGTTGGAATGGGTTACAAACTCATGTCTGTGGGGTACTTGTACATACATCGTGGAAAGTCTTTTTAAGGAAACGGTTATCAGACAGGTTAGAAAAGCTTATCTAAATGCATGTCACCCTGTTCCACTTTGAAAAGACTGAATGGAAGGTCAGTCAAAGTGTTTATTCGTGTTTAGTAACCCCCTGGCAGACTCAAGTTCCTAATGGTGGTTAGAAAGTGTCTTAAGCCCCATACACACGGTCGGACTTTTTCATGGATTCTGTCCGATCGGACAATGTTGTTGAAAAATCAGACCGTGTGTATGCACCATCGGACAGTGTACGTCGGATTGTCCGACGGACAAAGTCTTATCTCCTGCTGGAAAGATTTGCCGACAACACGGTCCGATCACACCAAATCCGATCGTGTGTACGGTTGTCCGACCGGACAAAGTGCTACGTATGCTCAGATCACATTACAAGACCAAAGCTATTGGCTACTAGCCTCTACGTAGTCCCGTCGTAGGCAACAAACGTCAACACGTTCAGAATGATCGGATTTTCCGACAACTTTGTCCGACCGTGTGTACGCAAAACCAACATCAGACAAAGTATGACGGACAGGATCCGACCGACCTGGTCCGCGGATTGTCCGACCGTGTGTATGGGGCTTTAGAGTGTCTATGTGAACCTTAAAGAATGTCTAAAGTCAAGAATCAAAATAAAATACACTGTAACTCACCAGTCCTTGGATATGTATGGTGGTTGTATTCATTTAAATTTTTCAGGCTAAGAAATTTTTTTTGGAAAGTACAGAAAATACCAGTTGATTTTGCAAAAAATGTAATGTTCTGGTCACTTCCTGTGAACTAAACTAAAAGCACAAATAATCTTATCTTCTTTTTGTTAGCCACTAGTCCCACCGCTATGTATCAGAGATGAAGAGCATAAAGCTGGCCATACATGGAGGGAATTTCAGCCAGTTCCCAAAGAATCAGACAAAATTCACTCAGCAGGTAGCCCTCCTGCCTGACATCCCTCAATTGAAAAATTTAAGGAAACAGTTGGGAAATTGTCAGCTAAACAGCATCTGTATACAATCAAATGTATCTGCTGTTCGGGTATTTTGAAATTTGGTGAGGCCAGCTGTCAAAATACAAAAGCTATATAGCATGGATGGAAGAATCTGTTAGATGTTTTCCATTCAGCATGTGTATGGCCAGGTTAAGAATGTGTTTGAGGTCCAGCTTAGGTGGCAACCATGGCTCCCTATATAGATACAGTGGGCTGAGTAAGTGTAGCCACTCTAGGATAGGAAATGTGTTATCTGTAGGATTGCGAGGTGAAGAAAAAGGAAAAAACTTTAACAAACTAATGCAGACACCCCATCTAATGACCGGTAAGCTTCAAAATATTAATATATTTTTAGTGTAGGTGGGGGAGGGGGAGAGGGTTAGATATGCTTTAAATTGGATTTTAAGACCTAGATGTTGGTATATAATGCTGTTCAGTGCCTGAATGTAGCTCCAAATCAGCTCCAAATGTCAAAATGTAGCCCGAAGTCCAAACTGTATATTTTTTGTATATAGCTTTTTATCCAGTGGCCTACCAGTGGTCACCATTACCTGGATTACAGAAAGCTAGGATGGTAAGCGTGTGCAAATGTTTTGGGAAGTCTTGTAGTTCTTTTTCACCATGGGGTCTATTTATAACATTTTTAAACAAGATTAACACAACTTTCACCGAAGATTTATGCATTTTAAGTGGATTTAATTTATTCTTGTGTAAAAAATATATATATATATATAAATAGACCCTCAGGCCTATAAATAGTGTGGAAAAAATATTGCATTTGATATAAACAAGATTGGCATATAGTTTAAAGGTCTTAAGTTCGTTATTGTCCTGTAGGCAAGTAAATTCAGAACAGAGCCTAATAACTGTAGACCTCTGGTGTGCCATTTGTATTTGACTCCCGTTTTTTGTGTAGGTGGTAAGGACGAATTAAATGTTAACAAACTGTTACAGAAGGGCTTTACAATCTAGCACACCATGCAGAAGCCATTAAGCCCAATGCATAAGCCACCAGGCATTTTTAACAGAAAGGGCATATAGGCTTCCACTGACAATATGAGAGACTTTAATTAAGGGTCCTGTTAAAATGTTCTAGGCGTATTGGCATCCTGGCTTCTGGAATTTGTCCAGCCTTGCGTTAGAGAATAAAATAATGAGTAAGGTTTATGACAGTCTTGGCATACCCTGGAATATATTTCAAAAACAGTATATCTAAATGTAATGTAATACTTGTTAGGCAGTACTTTAAAAGGTGAATCCAGAGACTACGTCAATAAGTGCCTAGTTAAATCCATGTGACCCTTGGACTATACAATTTCTGAATTGCTGCTTTTTAATCTGACTCCAGCCCCAGAGAAAGCTCAAAGTTCTGCCTGTTCCGACCAAAGTTAACCCTATTACCTAGACACAGCAGAGGCAACCATTTTGTCAATTTCATGCCATATTCCACTGATTGCGGACTTTATTTAAAAGCGGCAGCATGTGTGGGATGAATAAATGGCTGTTCCTGCTATGTGCAAGTAATGGGCGCACACAAAGATTCATTTAAATTGGGTCTTAAATTAATCAAGCCGTCCTATTATGGGGAAAAAAACATTTTGAAACAAAATTTATTTCTTTATACGGGGTGTTCTTTTAATGGGTTCCCTTCTATAAAGGGCACATTGGCACAACAGGATGTTCCTATAATTTGGATATATGTTTTCTGCAAGGGTTTCTTTAACTTAATCAATATTTCCGTCCAGCAGGACAGCGGATGCCAATCTCATTTACCCACAGTGCAACTCAGCAGGTTTCTTTCTTGCGTCTCGCACCTCACGGCTGTTTAATCAGCTCCCCTCTAACCCAATTAGCTTTCAGGATCCCAGTGTGAGCAGCAACAGAGATCCTCAGTGGGGGGAGGTCAACCACCCATGGTCCATGATTGGCTGAAAGAGTGCTATGTGACCTAAGAGGTTCTTCTCTCTCCCTCCCCTAGCAGCGATGCCATGGCAATAAAAAAAAAAAATGTTGTTTTTCTCTTATTATGGGATGTGGAAGACATCAGTTATGAAAAGGAGGAGGGGGAGAGAGATGCTTATGATTTTAAAGACATTGACAGAAAAAGTTTCTGTAGGAGTAGCTAGACGGAGAAAGGGAATGTTTTGAGATCAGAGATTGTTCAGACACATTATTGAGCTTGGAGCGACAGTAGTATAGTGCTTATACATGGAAGAGGTAGACAATAAAGTCTTGAAAGAGAAAACAGATGTTAGAGAAAAAAAATAACAACTCACAGCAATGGCTACTTTTCTATTAGTAAATGAATATGGAGAATAGAGTATTGAGGCATGTTTTCTGGAGAATTCTTGTAAGAAGTGAGACAAGAAAGTAATCTAGTGGGTCAGATTTGCTGAGACAGGAAGGTGTAGAGTATGGGATGGCTTCAAGATTAGGAGACAGTTTTCTTTTCTGATTCTCTCTCTTAATCTTCTCCCTTGTCATACCCTTCTCACTCCCCCAGACTCATCCTCCTATGATCACAGGTTAATATTGGGGGTGTAGAAAGTATACACAGCTCATTGCAATTGTTTCTTTCTCTCCCCATCCCCTACCTACCCCTGTTTCTTTTCCTTCTTTCAACCCTGTTTCTTTTCTCTGTTCATCTCCCTCCCACCATGTCACTTCTTTCTCTTGTTTATTCATTATTTTCATATTCATTTCCTGTTTCTCAACAATCCATTACAACTTACTCTTTTTCTAAAATTCCATACACCCTTACCTTGGACGTTCCTGTCTTTGATTTTTTTTTCCATTATTTTTGTACATTTCTTGACTTACCTCCAACTTTTTTCTTTCTCTTTTTGTCGTTGTTTTTGTGTACTTTATCTATGGTTCATTTATTCTCCCCACCATCATCTGCTATTTTCCTTTCTTCCTCCCTCTGTCTTGTCCCACCTTTTCCCGTCCTTACAGTTTTCGTCTGCCCGGGAATGCTACAGGAGATTCTAGAGCCCACTTCCACCCATGAGTCTGACCATCAATCGGGAGCATGGTGTCGAGATCCACTGCAAGCTGGTGAGCGACTCTATGTCATGCCATGGATTCCCTACCGTACAGACACGTTAACAGAGTATGCATCCTGGGAGGACTATACTGCTGGACGACATACTACTACATACCGTCTACCAAGTCGGGTGGATGGCACAGGTTTTGTGGTGTATGATGGGGCTGCTTTTTATAACAAGGAACGTACACGCAACATTGTCAAATATGACCTTAGGACACGGATCAAGAGTGGAGAGGCAATTATATCCACAGCAAACTATCACGATACTTCACCCTACAGGTGGGGTGGGAAAACTGACATAGACTTGGCTGTGGATGAGAATGGGTTATGGGTTATCTATGCTACGGAAGGAAACAGCGGGAGGCTAGTGGTGACCCAGCTTAACCCATATACTCTCCGTTTTGAGGGGACATGGGAGACAACTTATGATAAGCGTTCTGCATCAAATGCTTTCATGGCATGTGGTGTCCTTTATGTGCTGAGATCAGTGTATGCAGATGATGATAGTGAATCAGCAGGCAACCGACTGGAGTATGCCTTTAACACACATCGTAACAGAGAAGAGCCATTGGGGATCAATGGAGCCAATGGATTGGATTTTCCCAACCCTTACCAGTACGTGTCATCTGTGGACTACAACCCAAGAGACGGGCAGTTATATGTCTGGAACAACTATTTTCTGGTCCGCTATGCATTGAAGTTTGGTCCTCCTGACCCAGCAGAGGGTAAGTTGTGAAATTTATTGTCAACAAAAATGTTATAGAATTAAATAATGAATACTTATTATGTATTGAAGATGAAAAAAAGTGACCTGGAGTCTTTAGAAGTTTAAGACCATGATTACTACACTTAAAATAAGCCTGTCACAAAGTCAACATAAGTAGTTTTATGTAAAAAACATATTGCAACTTTGGTAAATGTCCCAGTACTTTTTCCTTAAGCTCCATTAGTGTTCACCCTTAACTTTTCGTTTGTAGGGGCCTTTTAGGTTTTGAGTTATTCAACATACACTTTTAAGGTGCAAAAAGTGTCTTTATTGTAACATAAAACTTAATTTGTAAAAAAAAACAAATATGGATATTTTTGGGTTGCAAGAGTGTTTTCTCCTTTTCAGGACAAGACAGCTTTCCACCACGCATAACATGTTGTGAAAAAGCTAAAAACTTCTCCAAAAATTTTTTTGCGTGTATTGCATCTCCCACAAACCTTCTGGCAAGCTCAAAACTGGATTCAATACAAAGCCCTTTCAGCAGTGGCTATACCTTATTACTGTTGTATAAAGCCCAGTTTTGTGGAGCTTCAAGGTTATATGCGTCCCAGAGATGCTTTCATTGATCTTAACAAACCCCCAAAAAAAAGGAAAAACAGCCTAACAAACTTATCCTTTTACCATGGTTCAGCAAACCCCATTAAAACAGAAATGATTCTCTCCTGAGGCATGTACAGTAGCTCACAAAAGTACACCCCTCACATTTTTGTGAATATTTTATTATATCTTTTCATGTGACAACACTGAAGAAATTACACAGCTTGTATAATAGTGTCAATTTTCTGTCCCCTCAAAATAACTCAACACACAGCCATTAATCTCTAAACCACTGGCAACAAAAGTGAGTACACCCGTAAGTGAAAATGTCCAAATTGGGCCCAAAGTGTCAATATTTTGTGTGGCCACCATTATTTTCCAGCACTGCCTTAATCCTTTTGGGCATGGAGTTCACCAGAGCTTCACAGGTTGCCACTGGAGTTCTCTTCCACTCCTCCATGACTACATCACAGAACTGGTGGATGTTAGAGACCTTGCGCTCCTCCACCTTCTGTTTGAGAAAACCTTACAGATGCTCAATAGGGTTTAGATCTGGAGACATCACCTTTATCCACAGCTTCTTTAACAAGGTAGTGGTCGTCTTGGAGGTGTGTTTGGGGTCGTTATCATGTTGGAATACTGCCCTGCGGCCCCGTCTCCGAAGGCAGGGGATCATGCTCTGCAGTACATTTTGGCATTCATGGTTCCCTCAATAAACTGTAGCTCCCCAGTGCCGGCAGCACTCATGCAGCCCCAGACCCTGACACTCCCACCACCATGCTTGACTGTAGGCAATACACACTTGTCTTTGTACTCCTCACCTGGTTGCCACCACACACGCTTGACACCATCAGAACCAAATAAGTTTATCTTGGTCTCATCAGACCACAGGACATGGTTCCAGTAATCCATGTCCTTAGTCTGCTTGTCTTCAACAAACTGTTTGCGGGCTTTCTTGTGCATCATCTTTAGAAGAGGCTTCCTTCTGGGACGACAGCCATGCAGACCAAATTGATGCAGTGTGCGGTGTATGGTCTGAGCACTGACAGGCTGACCCCCCACCCCTTCAACTTCTGGAGCAATGCTTGCAGAACTCACACATCTATTTCCCAAAGATAACCTCTGGATATGACGCTAAGCACGTACACTCAACCTCTTTGGTTGACCATGGCGAGGCATGTTCTGAGTGGAACCTGTCCTGGCAACCGTGCTGCAGCTCAGTTTCAGGGTCTTGGCAATCTTCTTATAGCCTAGGCCATCTTTATGTAGAGCAACAACTCTTTTTTTCATATCCTCAGAGAGTTCTTTCCAATGAGGTGCCATGTTGAACTTCCAGAGACCAGTATGAGAGAGGGAGAGCGATAACACCAAATTTAACACAC
Source organism: Lithobates sylvaticus (assembly GCA_028564925.1). Taxonomy (NCBI): domain Eukaryota; kingdom Metazoa; phylum Chordata; class Amphibia; order Anura; family Ranidae; genus Lithobates; species Lithobates sylvaticus. The sequence goes on from CM053029.1 coordinate 95,988,753, forward strand.
CTGCTCCCCATTCACACCTGAGACCTTGTAACACTAATGAGTCACATGACACCGGGGAGGGAAAATGGCTAATTGGGACCAATTTGGACATTTTCAAAAGGACAGTATATTTACACTGGACAGAAAATTGACACTGTTATACAAGTTGTACACTCACTACTTTACATTGTAGCAAAGTGTCATTTATTCAGTGTTGTCATATGAAAAGATCTAATAAAATATTTACAAAAATATGAGGGGTGTACTCACTTTTGTGAGACAGTGTATATTGTTTGTTATCCCTGAAGCAAAGGGACACTTCATAGGGATTCAAAACAGAACTTCAAAAGGACCTATAATCCTTTAGCTAAAATATATGGAATGTAACCTAGATATAGTACCAGGTGTCTGCTTCTCACATATATGAGCCAAGGATGATACCTTGAGTACAAAACTGCCAGTGCTACTATAAATCAGCTCACAAAATTAGGTAGTGGTCCACATATATAAAGAAAGGAAAACAGTGATGCGAAAATAATTTTTACAAAGGAGATATTGAATGCCGTCAACTCAATAGTCCAAACAAGGAGTTTTCAGAGCTGAACTCTTGACCAGGAATAATAAGATATTTACAAGCCAAGGTTTTGAGGCTCACATCCTAATTTGGAATCAAAGCTGACAATATTGTGGCTTGGCACACACATTGCAGCCTTCTTCAAAGTATTTTCATGTAAACCATAGTTAGTAAAAGGGAAAGATAAATGAGTCCTCCTTTTGTAAAACAACGCCAGCACATTATACTGATAATCGAGGCAGTTGTGTATCTTTCATATACTCATACTGAATTATTGTTTGTCATGTGAAAAATCTTTCAAAACACTTTTGAATTGGAGTAGTAGGGATCCCAGCTGGAAATGAAAAAAATAGAATTTCACTTCCACAATTATAGATAGACTCCTAATGCCTGGTGCACACGATGAGATTATCAGATGAATGATCGTCCATTTTTTTTCTTTTTTGCATGCAAATCTCAGATTGAACCTGAAGAGTTTATTAACCACTTCCCGACCGCCCCATGTACATATACGTCGGCAGAATGGCACGTACAGGCAGAAGCACGTACCTGTACGTGCCATTCTTCAGGCGCGTGGGGGTCCGATCGGACCCCCCCCGGCCGGCGGGGACGGTCGGGATCGCTTCAGGAGCGATCCGGGATGAGGGGACGGCCAGTGGTTTCTGGCCACCCCCTCGCGATCGCTCCTGGCGAATCAGATGCTTCCTCTGTCTGTGTCAATCAAAACACAGGCAGAGGAAGTGATGTCACGCTCGGTGCGCCGGTCTATGTGACCGGAACGCCGAGCTGTCAACATGTACAGGTTAGTGCACCAACAGTACACTGACACCAGTACACATAGGCACACAAAACACCCCCCTGTCACCCCCAGATCACCCCCCCCCCCCCCAGTCACAGTGTCACTAATTGCAGTGATCATTTTTTTACTGATCACTGCATTTAGTGTCAGTGTGACTGTAATAACTGTCAGTGCAGTTAGTTTTAGGTCCAAGGTAGCCCCCTACCCCCCCCCTAATAAAGGTTTAACCCCTTGATTGCCCCCCAGGTAACCCTTTCACCCCCTTTTGCCAGTGTCACTAAGCGATCGTTTTTCTGATCGCTGTATTAGTGTCACTGCTGTCGCTAGGTAACCATTTTTTTTTTTTTAGGTAACCGCCATGTTTATATAGGTTCATAAATAGGTTTATAGGTCAGGTACCCCCATATTACAACCTAAATAAAGGTTTTAACCCCTTGATTGCCCCTAGAGTTAACCCTTTCACCAGTGATCACTGTATAACTGTCACTGGTGACGCTGGTTAGCCAGTTAGTTATTTCGTTATTTAGGTTCCCCGTCAGGTTTTTATATAGCGTCAGGTACCCCCATATATTACCTAATAAAGGTTTTAACCCCCTGATTGCCCCTAGTTAACCCTTTCACCCCCTTTTGCCAGTGTCACTAAGCGATCGTTTTTCTGATCGCTGCATTAGTGTCGCTAGGTAACCAGTTTTTTTTTGTATTACTGTTACGGGTGACGCTGGTTAGTTAGCTTATTTTTTATACTGTCAGGGCACCCGCCATTTATTACCCAATAACGGTTTAACCCCCTGATCGCCCGGCGGGTGATATCAATTAGGTTTTAGGGTCAAATAAGGTCTGCGTCGCCCCAGGTTAGTGCCAGTACCGCAAACACCCACGCGCAAAGCATACACCTCCCTTAGTGGCACAGTATCTGAACAGATCAATATCTGATCTGATCAGATCTATACTAGCGTCCCAGCAGTTTAGGGTTCCAAAAAAAACCGCATTGTTAGCGGGATCAGCCCAGATACCTGCTAGCACCTGCATTTTCCCCCTCCGCCCAGCCCAGCCCACCCAAGTGCAGTATCGATCGATCACTGTCACTTACAAAACACTAAGCACACATAACTGCAGCGTTCGCAGAGTCAGGCCTGATCCCTGCGATCGCTAACATTTTTTTTGTGGTAGCGTTTTGATTCAGTCGCTTCAGTCAGGAGCTTTTTTACCTGTGAATCTAAAAAAAATAAAAAAAAATAAAATAGTTGTCGTTTTATTGTTCTCTCTCTCACTCTATTCTCTCTCTATTGTTCTTTTTTTACTCCATTCTATTCTGCAATGTTTTATTATGTTTTATCATGTTTTATCATGCTTGCTTTTCAGGTATGTAATTTTGTTTACTGTGTTTTAGTGTTAAGCATTTTTTTGTTTTCAGGTGCGCCATTCAGTTGCAACGCGGATTTATTTATCTTGACAGCAACAGCGTTTGCTCCCACGATACATAAAGCCGCGACTCCAACGCTGTAGGAGGTGATTTCACCACCACAGTTAAAAAAAAGAGCATATATGCCGAAGCATGGGGGCAGCAGGGGGGGGGAGAGGAGCGATTGGCTCCTAATGCCACGTACATACGGTCGAAATTCCGACCGTGTGTACACGGCATAACTTTTGCGGGAGGATGCCCCCATGCATCGGCATATATAAATGGTGCATGTATGCCCATCATTAGAAGTGGGTGGATGAAGGGAGGTATTCTAATGGTGGGCATACCCACCAATCAATCTCTTTTTTTCGTTCAGCCAAGAGGCTGCATGAAAAAAAAAAAGATTACAATATATGTCCAGTATGTTGCTGGACTTTGAATGGTTATACCAGAATGATGCCTGCAGGTTTAGGTATCATCTTGGTATCATTCTTTTCAGCCAGTGATCGGCTTTCATGTAAAAGCAATTCTAGCGGGTAATTAGCCTCTAGACTGCTTTTACAAGCAGTGGGAGGGAATGTCCCCCCTCCCGGATATAAACCGCGCCATTGGGAAATTGGGAAAGCATTTTATCACACCAATCTTGGTGTGGTCAGATGCTTTGAGGGCAGAGGAAAGATCTAGGGTCTAATAGACCCCAATTTTTTCAAAAAAAGAGTACCTGTCACTGCCTATTGCTATCATAGGGGATATTTACATTCCCTGAGATAACAATAAAAATCATAACAAAGAAAAAAAATGGAAGGAACAGTTTAAAAATAAAATAAAAAAGCTAAATAAATAAAAAAAAAAACAAAAAAAAAAAAAAAAAGCACCCCTGCCCCCCCTTCTCTTGCGCAAAGGCGTACACAAGCGTTGGTCTGGCGTCATATGTAAACAGCAATTGCACCATGCATGTGAGGTATCACCGCGAAGGTCAGATCAAGGGCAGTAATTTTAGCAGTAGACCTCCTCCGTGAATCTAATGTGGTATCATGTAAAGGCTTTTAAAGGCTTTTAAAAATGTATGTAGTTTGTCGCCACTGCGTGTTTGTGCGCAATTTTAAAGCATGTCGTGTTTGGTATCCATGTACTCGGCCTAAGATCATATTTTTTATTTCATCAAAAATTTGAGCAATATAGTGTGTTTTAGTGCATTAAAATAAAAAAAAGTGTATTTTTTCCACAAAAAATGCGTTTGAAAAATCGCTGCGCAAATACTGTGTGGAAAAAAAAAAATGCAACACCCACCATTTTAATCTGTAGGGCCTTTGCTTTAACATTATATATAGTGTTTGGGGGTTCAACGTAATTTTCTCGCAAAAAAAAAATATGTTTTCATGTAAACAAAAAGTGTCAGAAAGGGCTTTGTCTACAAGTGGTTAGAAGAGTGGGTGACGTGTGACATAGGCTTCTAAATGTTGTGCATAAAATGCCAGGACAGTTCAAACCCCCCCCCAAATGACCCCATTTTGGAAAGTAGACACCCCAAGCTATTTGATGAGAGCAATGTTGAGCCCATTAAATATTTTTTTTTTTTGTCCCAAGAGATTGAATAATGAAAAAAAATATATATATATATTTTTTTTACAAAAAGTTGTCACTAAATGATATATTGCTCAAACATGTCATGGGCATATGTGGAAATACACCCCAAAATACATTCTGTTGCTTCTCCTGAGTACGGGGATACCACATGTGTGGGACTTTTTGGGAGCCTAGCTGCGTACGGAACCCCAAAAACCAATCACCGCCTTCAGGCTTTCTAAGGGTGTAATTTTTTTATTTCACTTCTCACTGCCAATCACAGTTTCGGAGGCCATGGAATGCCCAGATGGCATAAAACCCCCCAAAATGACCCCATTTTGGAAAGTAGACACCCCAAGCTATTTGCTGAGAGGTATGGTGAGTATTTTGCAGATCTCGCTTTTTGTCACAAAGTTTTGAAAATTGAAAAAAAGAAAAAAAAATGTTTTTTTCTTTACTTTCTTCATTTTCAAAAACAAATGAGAGCTGTAAAATACTCACCATGCCTCTCAACAAATAGCTTGGGGTGTCTACTTTCCAAAATGGGGTCATTTGGGGGGGTTTTGTGCTATTTTGGCATTTTATGGCCTTCGAAACGGTGATAGGTAGTGAGGAGTGAAATCAAAAATTTGCACCCTTAGAAATCCTGAAGGCGGTGCTTGGGTTTCGGGGGCCCCGTACGCGGCTAGGCTCCCAAAAAGTCCCACACATGTGGTATCCCCATACTCAGGAGAAGCAGCAAAATGTATTTTGGGGTGCAATTCCACATATAACTATGGCATGTGTGAGCAATATATCATTTAGTGACAACTTTTTGAAAAAAAAAAAAAATCTTTTTTATTTTTGTCTTTATTCAATCACTTGGGACTAAAAAAAAAAATATTCAATGGGCTCAACATGCCTCTCAGCAAATAGCTTGGGGTGTCTACTTTCCAAAATGGGGTCATTTGGGGGGGGTTTTGTACTTCTCTGCCATTTTAGCACCTCAAGAAATGAAATAGGCAGTCATAAATTAAAAGCGGTGTAAATTCCAGAAAATGTACTCTAGTTTGTAGACGCTATAACTTTTGCGCAAACCAATAAATATACGCTTATTGGCATTTTTTTTACTAAAGACATGTGGCTGAATACATTTTGGCCCAAATGTTTGACTAAAATTGAGTTTATTAGATTTTTTTTATAACAAAAAGTAGAAAATCTCTTTTTTTTTCAAAATTTTCGCTCTTTTTCCGTTTATATCGCAAAAAAATAAAAATCACAGAGGCAATCAAATACCATCAAAAGAAAGCTCTATTTGTGGGAAGAAAAGGACGCAAATTTCGTTTGGTTACAAAATTGCATGACCGCGCAATTACCAGTTAAAGTAGTGCAGTGCGAAATTGAAAAAAGACCTCTGGTCCTTTGGCTGCCAAATGGTCCGGGGCTGAAGTGGTTAAAGTCACGAAAGTTCTCGTACGGCAGGATAAAAATTCGGAAATTATGTCATGTGTTGTAATGTATTTGTATTGCATTTTCGAATGACAACTGTACTGATTAAACTAAAATCGTACAATCTGTCATCATACGGAAAAAAATTTGTGCACGTCTGATCAAATAATATCGGATGAACTGTCCTGATCGGCTCTTGGAAGCTCTGTACTAACGATTAGATTATCGTACGATCGCTGCAGGGATTTGGAGTTGCCTCTAAAGGCATGATATCGTAGAAATATCCCTTACCTCAATTGCATTCAGTGTTAAATATCCACATCCATGGCAACAATCACATCAATTCAATTTGCCTTAGTAGCTTCACTGGCCATGCCTTAAGTGGGAATATAGCACCTAATGTATATAGTATTAATGTCCAAGAGTGTATAGGCAGCTGCAGTCTATTTTGACAGAAGCCGGTGTCACTCTTCCACAGTGGCAATCCAGGTGAGAGGAGGAACTCAAGATGAACCTAGTTCCTCTATGATGTCCTCGGTCACAAAGAGGCAGAATTTCAATTGGATGTTGACATCCCATGAGACTTTGGTAGTCATCTAGGGTCAGGCAAAGTCTATTTAGGACCCTGGCTCCAGGGTTTGGTGCTCATGTCGCGTGTGGTTAAAGCAGAGATCCTCAAACTACGGCCCTCCAGCTGTTGCGGAACTACACATCCCATGAGGCATTGTAAAACTCTAACATTCACAGACATGACTAGGCAAGATGGAAATTGTAGTTCCTGAACAACTGGAGGGCCATAGTTTGAAGACCCCTGGGTTAGAGTAAGGACAGGTCACCCGTTTTTCAGGGACAGTGCTTAACATCAGGTAGAGGTTCCAGATGAATAGAGAAAGTGCAAGGACACTCCATCCATTCTGGAAGCCTCCCCACTTGGGTATAGACCGGCAAGGCTGCATTCCACCCCTGGAGATAGACGCTGTTGGCACACTACAGACATACTGCTACTACTCATCAATGTACATCCTGTGAGTTCATCTGGTCAGGTTGCCTTACCGCTGGACTTGTTGTACAATATTGAACTTCAATTTCAATACAGTTCTGATTTCTACCACTTTACTCTGAGTGGTCAAAGAATTTCGACATTGTACAGACAACAACCTATTCAATGTCTAGTATGCATTTCCCATAAAAGATACAATCTTCAGCAGCTGAACTCCGAGGAAGCTAGACGTTACTGGCAAAAAACAGTCAGATGCTTGTGACCTCCCCTGAGGAAATTTTACTATGAGGATTAGGATAAATTTTGACTTTGTTCATATATATATATATATATATATACAGGGGGTCCCCGGGTTACAAACAAGATAGGGACTGTAGGTTTGTTCTTAAGTTGAATCTGTTTTTAAGTCGGAACAGGTACATTTTTTAAGTGTAGCTCCAGACAAAAAATCTATTTTTACGTTTTTTAGATAACATAGAGAAGGGTTATCACCCCTGTAACATTTGTTTTGCTGTCTATGCCCCTGTTCAGAAGATTTCACCTCACCTTCTGTCCCAATGACAATTGGATTTTGAAAATTTTGGGTTGTTAGGGAAACATGGACTGGTGATAAAGCATCAGTGGAGACACCTTTTTCCCATATTAACTCTTACATGAGTGAATTTCCCTTCCTAGGGGTGGATTCCCTCTCACTTCCTGTTGTCTCCCTCCGCTTGTAAGTAGGAGTCGTTTGTAAGTCGGATGTTTGTAAGTCGGGGACCCCCTGTATATATATATATATATATATATATATATTTATATATATATATATATATACTTGAGCCTGTATCCTATTTCTAAACTATCACGCCATTAGAGACACATCTAAAGAATCTACCTATAGTTATAGAAGTGGAACCCTCTTTATTCATTTCCAGCTAGGATGGCTACTACTCTGATTCAAAGGCGATTTGATAGATTCTTCATATGACAAGCAGTGATTTAGTATATAATGTGCTGGTGTTGTTTTACAAAAGGATGACTCATTTATCTTTCCCTTTCACTGACTATGGTTTACATGGAAATACTTTGAAGAGGCTGCAATCTGTGCCAAGCCTTAATATTGTCAGCTTTGATTCCAATTTTGGATGTGAGGCTCATAACCCTGGCTTGTAAATATCTTTAAAATCACATTTGGACAAAAGTTCAGTTCTGAAAACTCCTTGTTTGGATTATTATCTCCTTTATAAGAATTATTTTCCTATCATTATTTTGCATGCTTTATATATGTGGACCAATCTTTAATCTTGTGGGCTAATTTATAGTACCACTGGCAGTTCGGCCATTGAGTTATCGTCCTTGGGCTCCTATATAGAGGAAGCTGAAACCTGATTCTATATCTAGTTTACGTTCCATATATTTTAGCTAAAGGATGCTAGGTCCTTTTGAAGTTCTGTTTTGAACCTCTATTAAGTGTCCCCTTACTTCAAGAATAAGATAATATATGTGTCTCAGGGGAGGAATGGTGGTTTCTGCTTTTAATGGGGTTTGTTGAACCATGGTAAAATAATAATTTTATAAGGGTTTCTATGTAATAGAAAAAAACGACATAACTGAATATTTGCTACGTAATATATTTCTTTAATTTTTGAGTATACAGTGCCTTGCAAAAGTATTCACCCCCCCCCCTTGGCTTTTTACCTATTTTGATACATTACAGCCTTTAGTTCAATGTTTTTTTTTTAATCTGAATTATATGTGATGGATCAGAACACAATAGTCTAAGTTGGTAAAGTCAAATTAGAAAAATATATACATAAAACTATTTTTCAGAAATAAAAAAATGATAATTGGCATGTGCGTATGTATTCACCCCCTTTGTTATGAAGCCCATAAAAAGCTCTGGTGCAACCAATTACCTTCAGAAGTCACATAATTGGTGAAATGATGTCCACCTGTGTGCAATCTAGGTGTCACATGATCTGTCATTACATATACACACCTTTTTGAAAGGACCCAACACTGCCATGAAGACCAAGGAATTCTCCAAACAAGTAAGGGACAATGATGTTGAGAAATACAAGTCAGGGTTAGGTTATAAAAAAATATCCAAAGCTTTGATGATCCCTAGAAGCACCATCAAATCTATCATAACCAAATGGAAAGAACATGGCACAACAACAAACCTGCCAAGCGACAACCGCACACCAAAACTCACGGACCGGGCAAGGAGGGCATTAATCAGAGAGGCAGCACAGAGACCTAAGGTAACCCTGGAGGAGCTGCAGAGTTCCACAGCAGAGACTGGACATAGGGCGACAATATGTTGTACGCTCCATAGAGTTGGGCTTTATGGCAGAGTGGCCAGAAGAAAGCCATTACATTCAGCAAAAAACAAAATGGCACGTTTTGAGTTTGCGGAAAGGCATGTGGGAGACTCCCAAAATGTATGGAGGAAGGTGCTCTGGTCTGATGAGACTAAAACTGAACTTCTTGGCCATCAAAGAAAACGCTATGTCTGGCGCAAACCCAACACATCACATCACCCAAAGAACACCATCCCCACAGTGAAACATGGTGGTGGCAGCATCATGCTGTGGGGATGTTTTTTAGCAGTCGGGACTGGGAAACTGGTCAGAGTTGAGGGAAAGATGGATGGTGCTAAATACAGGGATATTCTTAAGCAAAACCTCTACCACTCTGTGTGTGATTTGAGGCTAGGATGGAGGTTCACCTTCCAGCAGGACAATGACCCCAAACACACTGCTAAAGAAACACTTGAGTGGTTTAAGGGGAAATATGTAAATGTGTTGGAATGTCCTATTCAAAGCCCAGACCTCAATCCAATAGAAAATCTGTGGTCAGACTTAAAGATTGCTGTTCACAAGCACAAACCATCCAACTTGAAGGAGCTGGAGCAGTTTTGCAAGGAGGAATGGGCAAAAATCCCAGTGGTAAAATGTGGCAAGCTCATAGACTTATCCAAAGCGACTTGGAGCTGTGATAGCCACAAAAGGTGGCTCTACAAAGTATTGACTTTAGGGGGGGGGAATAGTTATGCACATTTTTTCGGTTATTTTGTCCTATTTGTTGTTTGCTTCACAATAAAAAAAAATAAAAAAACATCTTCAAAGTTGTGGGCATGTTCTGTAAATTAAATAATGCAAATCCTCAATGCCAAGGGGGGTGAATACTTTTACAAGGCACTGTAGATCCATAGTAGTCCTTATAATAGTGTATGATGTTTGGTATTTTCACTGCTGTTAGCTGTGGATCTAGACAGCTCGTTCAAAAGCAAATGTTGGCCTCCTGGTGGCTAATGACCTCCTTACCCAGTCACAGAGTTTTGGTGAACAGCCCTTCTCCAGTCAGAGTCCCGATTGTGCCATATTCTTTTTCTATTTAATCGTGCTTTAAGTTATGCTCGGAGTTTGCTTTCTTCAATTACCAAGAATGTTACCGCAGAACGTTATCCTGGACTTGTTTCAATAACTCCTTTGGTGTTCACAATGCTGTTTGTTTAGGTACCTTCACTAACAAACCCTGGGGCACTCTAAAAACAGGTGCATTTATTTTGAGATCATGTGACACTTTATTAACACACAGGTGGACTCCATTTAACTAATTATGCCAATTTTAAAGGCGGTTGTTTGCGCCAGAGCTTATTTACAGGGTTTCAGAGGGAGTGAATACATAGTCAGTCAAGATGTATTTGCATTTTATTTTCTTTGTTTGCAAACAGTTTGAAAACCCATTGGGGGAGATTTATTAAAACTGGAGAGTGCAAAATCCAGTGCAGCTCTGCAAAGAAACCAATCAGCTTCCAGGTTTTATTGTCAAAACGTAACCGCTTGCCAACTGTATAACCTAGATATACTGGCAAGGTGGCCCTGCTGCGTGAATACTTAGTACTTGATCCGGTAATACCAGGTAGGCGACTCTGCGATGCTGTGATTAAACACAGCATATGTCGCCCAGCGGGTGCCAGCCAATAGATTACTGTTGCTACCCACCGTCCGTCTGAACACAGGACAGGCTCTGACTATGTTAACAAAGCAGAGCCCTGTCCTGTCAGCGGGCAAGTGCTGGATTTCTTTTTCCCCGCAAAGCAGGGAATGAAATCCATTACTTCCCATAGTGAAAGCACCACACATGGTGTACAGAAACACTGGCTAGGCACACATTTAACCCCTTGATCGCCCTAGATGTTTAACCCCTTCCCAGCCAGTGTCATTAGTACAGTGACAGTGCATATTTTTTTAGCACCGATCACTGTATTATGCCCCATACACACGGTCGGATTTTCAGACGGAAAATGTCCTATCGGACAATGTTGTCGGAAATTCCGACCGTGTGTAGGCTCCATCAGACTTTTTCCGTTGGATTTTCCGACGGACAAAGTCTTATCTCCTGCTCTCAAATTTTCCGACAACAAAGTCCTATCAGACTTTTTCCGATCGTGTGTAGCGAATTCCGACGGACAAAGTGCCACGCATGCTCAGATCACATTACAAGACCAAAGCTATTGGCTTCTAGCCTCTACGTAGTCCCGTCGTACGCAACAAACGTCACCACGTTCAGGATGATCGGATTTTCCGACAACTTTGTCCGACCGTGTGTATGCAACACCAGTGTCGGACAAAATCCGTTGGAAAAAATCTGACGGATTTTGTGGTCGGAATTTCTGACCGTGTGTACGGGGCATTAGTGTGACTGGTTCCCACAAAATGTCAAAAGTTTCAGTTGTCTGCCGCAATATCGCAGTCATGCTATAAGTCGCTGATCGCCACCATTACTAGTATAAAAAATTCCAGATTATTTACCATAGATTGTGGATGCTATAACTTTTGCGCAAACCAATCAATATACGCTTATTGAGATATTTTTTATCAAAGACATGTAGCAGAATACAGATTCAATTTTTTTATTTTTATTTTATTAGATATGTTTTATAGCAGAAAGAAAAAAAATATTGTTTTTTTTTTTTTTTTTTTTCTTTCTTTTTTTGTTTATAGCACAAAAAAAAATGCAGTGGTGATCAAATACCGCCAACAGAAAGCTTTATTTATGAAAAAAAAAAAGTACATAAATTTCATTTATATACAGCGTTGCATGTCTGCGCAATTGTCAGTTAAAGTAATGCAGTGCCATATCGCAAAAAATGGCCTGGTTATAAAGGAGGGTAAATCTTCCGGAGGTCGAGTGGTTAATTGAACAAGCTAAAGTTAGAAGCTGATTGGCTACCATGTAGAGCTACACCAGATTCTGAGTGCTCCAGTTTTAGTAACTCTCCCCCACTGCGTTTTTGAAATTGCAGCATTATGGACCAATTTCTTTAGATCAGTGACATAAACTTACAATTAAAGTGACACTAATGGTTTGGTTTAAAAAAAAAGAAAAAATAACAAACATGTTATACCTCCACTGTGCAGCTTGTTTTGCACAGAGTGGCCCTGATCCTGCTCTTCTGGGGTCCCCCGGTGGCTCTTGCAGCTCCTCCCTGCATCAGATAACCCCCTGGGGGAAGCGCTCTCCCGGGGGGTTACCGTGCGGGCGTGCTCCCGAGTCTAGCATTCTGCGTCCATAGAGGCCGAATGCAGGACTTGGACCCGCCCCCTGGTGCCCGCGTCATTGGATTTGATTGACAGCAGCGGAAACCAATGGCTGCGCTGCTATCAATCTATCCAATCAAGAGCCGAGAACCCCGGGCAGAGAGAGAGCGCGTCCCCGTGCGACAAGTTCGAGGGTTCAGGTAAGTAAAACAGGGGGGCTGGGGGGCTGGTCGCAGACAGGTGTGGGATGCATTAAGGTGAAAAAACACAAACCTTTACAACCCATTTAAGTCCATTTTTAACTCCAGGTTGCGGCACCACAAATTGTGAAAATGTTTCTAAAGGTGAATACTGCAAAGCACTGTCTATATGCAGGCAGAGTCTGAAGTCGAGGGCTGGCCGTTTCCTTGCAGCCATGCCTGTGATATCCCCTTCATTGTATGCCCCCAACAACAAGAGGCTAAAAGAAAAAAAAAAGGTTCAAAAGCTTCTTTTCCAAACATTTTTATTTCAAAATGATATAAAGAGTGAAGGCAATGATGTCTCTGCAGAGGTCCCCCTCTGAGTCAGTCCAATAGTTCTGCAATCAGCAAAGCTCGTGCTCCCTACTGATCGGAAAACTCTAGCCAGATTCAGCAGAGGGCATGTCGGACCTCTACAGAGAGCCCACTGACTCCATGCAGAGATCAAGGGTTCTTCTTTGCAGCTTGATGACAATGGACAGGCCTTTTTATTCAGGCTGTGGCTGCTTGCTAAAGAAAATGAACTGTAAGACTTTTATCACCTTTTGTTTTGATTCATGTGCAATGTATTCATTCAGCTGATTAAATTGAAAGTCCAGTTGGGCTTTAAGTAGCGTAATATTTTCTGTTTTAGCCATTGCTTTACAGTCAATCATACCTATCGATCCTTCCTGGTGACAGTGCTGTATCATAGCTCCCAACTGTCCCTGATTTCGAGGGACTGTCCCTGATTTGGAGCAATGTCCCTCTGTCCCTCATTCCTCCTCATTTGTCCCTCATTTTGGTCTGATCTATATAGTTGTATATGAAATGCACTTTTTATCTTTTAAAAAGTGTTTCCCAGTACTAAACATTTCATCCAATTTCTAAATTGCTGCATTTGTAAATTTTAAAAGCCAATATAAAGGAATAGGAGTGGTAAAAAAAAAAGCCCTTGTGGGTTTAATTAACCTTTTTTTTTGGTTAATTCTCCTTTAAGTGGGTGTGGCAGGAGGTGTGTCCTATGCCTACATACGTTTGCTGGTAGGTGTCCCTCATTCCCATCTCAAAATGTTGGGAGGTATGGTGTATGTAGCCATTCTAAATCTCTAAAGCGCTATCATACTTCACCCTGATGACACATTCTGGTGACTGAGCCTTCTCTACACAAAACAGCATAATGTGACATTGTCCCGCACTGCTTTGCCATAAACCTTTTATATCAAAATAGTGCGGGACATGTCACATTATGCTGTTGTTGATGTTCCTTGAAGGCTGGCTGCACAGGAACAGAGAAATATCTGTCATGTGACCACATACAAAAAACAAAGGTAATTATGGCAATTTTAGGATTGCCCCATGCACATATACTGCGGCAAGGCGGCCCTCCTGCGTGAAATCACCTACCTGTACGAGATTTTGTGCGCGGGGTCTGGGGGGGGGGCACACGTGATTGGACACAGCGGGAGCCAAACAGTGGGTACAGCAAACGTGATGTCCGTTGGGATCTGCTGATTGTTCTGAGTAGATGCAGAACGGTGGTCTGCCTATGAAAACAAGGCAGATCGCCGTTCTGTGAGTGAGGAAGAGGTCTTGTGTTTCTGCTAAGCAGGAACACGGATCTCTGTCTTTCGCCCTCCACATAGTTAGAAAGCACCCGCTAGGGACACACTCAACCCTCTGATCGCCCCTGATGTTAACCCCTTTCCTGTCAGTGTCATTAGTACAGTAACAGTGCTTTTTTTTTTAGCACAGATCACTGTTATGCCCTGTACACGCGACCGGTTTTCCCGTCAGAATAAACTCGGAAGGTTTTTCAGACGGAATTTTGATGGATGCTGTCTTTCATACACACGGTCACACCAAATTCCGACCGCCAAGAACGCGGTGACATACAACACTACGATGAGCCAAAAAAATGAAGTTCAATGCTTCCGAGCATGTGTCGACTTGATTCCGAGCATGCATGGTTTTTGGTGCGTCGGAAAAGCATACAGACGATCGGATTTTATAGAACATGTTCTCTATCCGACGGATAGATACTTCAACGGAAAAAGTCAGATGGGGCATACACACGGTCGGAATATACGATGAAAAGCTCCCGTCTGAGTTTTTCCATTGGAAATTCCGACCGTGTGTACAGGGCATTAGTGTCACTGGTCCCCAAAAAGTATCAGTTAGGTGTCAGATATGTCCGCCGCAATGTCGCAGTCCCGCTAAAAATTGCTGATCCCCGCCATTACTAGTAAAAAAAGAAATAACTAAGAATTCCATGAAAGTTACCATAGTTTGTGGACGTGATAACTTTTGCGCAAATCAATCAATATACGCTTATTGGAATTTTTTTTACCAAAAATATGTAGCAGAATACATATTGGCCTAAATGAATGAATAAATTAGATTTTTTACATTTTTTTTTGTTTTCTTTTCAAAATTGCCGGGCTTTTTTGGTTTAAAGCACAAAAAAAAAAACCGCAGAGGTGATCAAATGCCACCAAAAAGAAAACTCTATTTGTGGGGAAAAAAAGGACGTCAATTTTATTTGGGTACAGCGTTGCACGACCGCGCAATTGTCAGTTAGAGTAACGCAGTGCTGTATTGCAAAAAATGGCCTGGCCATGAAGGGGGGTAAACCTTCCAGGGCTGAAGTGGTAAAAATGAAATCAATGACATTGGGATGTACTGTGGGGTATCCTGCATGTCAGTGCAACATAGAAGATGAGTACACTGTAGTCATAAAGGGATGGACATGGTCAGCAACAATACTCAGGTAGGCCGTGGAGTTTAAACGATGCTCAGTTGGTACTAAGGGACCCAAAATGTGCCAAGAAAATATCCCCCACACCATTATACCACCACCAGTCTGAACCATTGATACAAGGCAGGATGGATCCATGCTTCCATGCTGTTTACACCAAATTCTGACCCGACCATCTGAATGTCGCAGCTGAAATTGAGACCCATCAGACCAGGCAACATTTTTCCAATCTTTTATTGTCCAATTTTGGTGATCCTGTACGAATTGTAGCCTCTGTTTCCTGTCCTTAGCTGACAGGAGTGGCACCGCATGTGGTCTTCTGATGCTGTAGCCCATCTGCTTCAAGGTTTGAAGCAGATGGTATTCTGCATACCTTGGTTATAACGAGTTACTGTTGCCTTTCTATCATCTCAAACCAGTCTGCCCATTCTCCTCTGATCTCTGACATCAACAAGGCTTTTTCGACCACACAACTGCCATTCACTGGGTATTTTCTCTTTTTTTTGTAAACCCTATGTAGCGCGCCCCCTTAGGAGCTGCAGAAGAACTGGGATCTCCCACCCTGCACAGCCAGTCACACCAAACTTTCACGTGCACTCCAGAGTCAGGCAACAGCCCGTAATTTTGTTTTTGTTATTTATTGTGGGTTAATAACTTGGATAGGGATGGGAGGTTATGGGATGCCCATTTGACATAGCAAAACTTCAGCAACAACTTCAGGGACATCTTCCTATATTCAGTCTCCTCACTTTCCTCGTGCACACACTTGCACGCTGATCCCAGCTGAATCACTGTTGGTTGATCTGACAGGCTCAGTCAGATTTAGTAATGGCCCTTTGCAGGCAGGAACTTGCAGCCCCTTGTTGTGTAGCAATGTACAGCGATCAGCTTGTATTCCTTCTCCTGTGGCTACTGATCCCAGCACCACCTCTTCAGGCACTTTCGACCAGACTGGCTGCCGCTTCCCCTTTCACTGACCCTCCAGGCTAACTTCTCAACAGCAGTCCTCCAGACTGAGTCTTCACCAGCCCACCCGGCTGACTCCCAGGAGATCTCCTGGGGAAGGATGTAGACTTGGCCCACCATTGGCTTCAGAGAGAACTGGCTACATGTGGCAGTCTCCACCCTTGTAAGTCCCAAGTAGTGCTGCACTACCCACACTGTCCTCTCTCTTGCTCCCGTGCCTCCAGATAGGGCTTCCTCCTTGTGTTGTGGCAGGATCTTTCCAGCACCTGAGCCCCCACCCAAGGTCACCCCCACAGACTCCTCAGCACTATATCTCCATCTTCCACCCGACTGCCCTGCTGGCATGGCCCATGGCCCCATGCCTTTTTATGAGGTAAGCGTTGTCCCCTGCCAGCCCATTCCTGGGGATTGGCTGAGGCTTCATAAATATTCATGGCAGCTCCTCCTAACCTCCACTAGCTCTAGAAGTTTCTAAAACCTTCTAGACCAGGAGGAGGCACCAAAGGAGCAGTCAAGATGAGTCATCCAGCCCTGACTCACTGAACACTGACCCAGATTCAACAGCTCAGGCTTAGCCCTGAGCTAGCTAAATTTACCTACACTAACAAACCCTACACTACATCTAGCACACACCAAAGGGTGCTACACCTAGAGAAGGTTGTGTGTGAAAATCCCAGTAGATCAGCAGTTTTTGAAATACGCACACCAGCCTGTCTGGCACCAAAACAACCATGCCACGTTAAAAGTCACTTAAAGTGTTACTAAACCTACAACAGTAAAATCAGTCAGTATATGCAGTAAAGCATGCCTGTTATACTCACTGTGGAACCTAAGGGGTTAATCCTCTACATTGGGGTTGATTTACTAAAGGCAAATCCACTTTGTGCATTTGGAAGTGCAGTTACTTTCGGTCTGAAGGGAAGATCTGAAATGAGGGGAATCATGGAGAGTGCATGTGATCAGCACAAGGCCAATCAGCACTGTTCAGACAGAGGGTCAGGGGTCCTGCATCCTGATAGGACAGCCAGTGCAGTATGAAAATGCCTCCTACAAGCTTTAACCAGACACTGATAGAAGTCACAATACTGCTATATACTGCTGATGAGAAAAGGTATTTAGGAGTTTATATTTACTAAAATAATTGCATTTCCATGTTCTGGGTACTGTGGGAGACCAGATATATTGAATGCAGGCTCCTGGGTTTAGTAACACTTTAAATCCCCTTTCTTCCACATTCTGATGCTCGGTTTGAACTTCAGCAAATCATCTTCGCTGCGTCTAGATGCCTAAATGCATTAAAGCTTTTGTAAAACACATACTAGCACAGTATGTGAAACATACCTGAAAACAAAGCCTTCCAGCGATGCAATGTCATCACTGCTTCCATCTTTACCCATGTCACTCCCGCGCATGCGCGTGGGAGCCCTCGTCACAGAACGGCACGGGGGACCATTCCTTCAGAGTGCATGCGCCAGTCATGTCACTGGCTGCATTTACAGTAAAGATCTCCTAAACGGTGCATGTTTCGGAGATATTTACACTCCCTATAGGTAAGCCTTATTATAGACTTACCTATAGGTGAAATTTAAAGTGATACTAAAGTTTCGGTTTTTTTTCCTATAAAAAAAAAAAACATGTGGATTTGCACAGAGCAGCTTTCTGCTTCATTAACTTGAGTTGTTTTTTTTCTCAAAGGAGGTATTAGAAAACCCAGGGCTGTATTTACTATATTGGCACTTGTGGGCCAGTGCCTAGGGCAGCAAGGTTACAAGAGGCAGGCCAAAGCCTCAGAATTAGCTCCCCATGATCCCTATGATTAAAGCCTCATACACACGATCGGATTTTCCTCAGACTTTTGTCCAAAGGCGTGTGCCTGGATTTCATCTTGCATAAAAAACGACAAGGAATTGACGGCCAACAAACATGAACGTAGTGACGTACTACGTGTTTTTTCAGCTCTTTAGCGCCACCCTTTGGGCTCCTTTTGGTAATTTTGTGGTAGTAGAAGTTTGGTGAGTGTTGATTCGCGCTTTTCATTTCGTGCATTTCAGTTCGTTTCTGAACGGCCGTTCGTCAACCAGCCATGTTGCGGAATCGGAGGAGATAACGTGTTATTTATTATTGGCCTTGGAGTTATTTCTTTGACCCAAGTCCAGTCCAGGAACAGGGGGAAGAGGATTTCTTGGATGAAAAATTGGTTGCTTTATTAATCGTAACCAATTATGTCATATGCTTTTACTGCGGGAGCTCCAGGAGAATAATCCGGATGATTTTCGGAAATTATCTCCGGATGACGGACCCCTGCTTTCACCAACTCTTGGCATTATTGACCCCCTATATTAAGAAGCAGGACACATGCATGAAGCTTTTATTTTATTTTTTGGTTAAATAATCATGATCTGATTAGGTATATTTTCTATATTTTTGGATGCATAGAATGCACTTTTTGGTTAAGTTCTATTGGCAGATAGCGTGTCTGATTTTATTTGTTTTCTTCGTTTAATGCACAATAAAAAAAATTGTGGAGAATAATACTTGGCTATGTGCTTTACTTCAAATGACAGTTTGGGAGTAGGCAGTTCCATTTTAAAAAATACAATGTAAAATTGACAAGGGACACCAACATAATTGTATCTTTGATCTTAAAAACTACGGAATAATGGTGTTGTGGTAACTTGCCCAAATAAAAAAAAAAAGGCATAATAATATTATTCTTGATATCACTAGAAAAAAAATCCTTTGAAAATTTGTTTGCAATAACTCCATCAGTATCACCAGCAAAGCAGCTTCATTGTTATTCCATTAAAGAAGAGGAGAATGTGCGCTGCATTTTCGATATTTCATAATTTTCCACGTCACGAATGTTAATTCTCCATTACGAATGCTAGTTTACAAGACCGACCGCTTCCGGCTCGTCCTTGCTTCCGAGCATGCGTATTTTTACTTTGGACTTTTGTGTACACACGCTCAGACATTTGTCCGCGGAAAATTTTAAAACCTGCTATCCAACATTTGTCCGTGGAAAATCCGACAACAATTGTCCGATGGAGCGTACAAACGGTCGGATTTTCCACCAACAGCCTGTCATCGCGCATTTCCTGTCAGAAAATCTGATCGTGTGTACAAGGCTTTAGTTGTGGCCTGGTAGGAGCCCAGGCTGAGGTTGTCATTCTCACCATCACACACTCGCATGGATGTGCGGCATCGGGGATTCCTTCCTTTTTCTTTCCAGTAACCGTAGGAGCCAGGACGAGCTCCATTCCCTTGCCAGCACTTCCGCAGCAGCAGATCTACCACTGACATCACTCCCCAAATCAGCTGAGCCTGAGCGGCACACTATATTGTCTATGGGCCTCAGAATTAGCTATTTGTGACACCCCTTTTCCTTATTTTGATTCCCTCTCCTAGTCACCTCTGGAAATTTGTGTCTGAATTCAGCATTAAAACGATAGGGGGAAAAAGGTTCTGGGGAAGTTGAGAAGAGTCATGTGACTTACTGCAGTTCAGGAAACCTGATATAATTTCTCCTTTTTTACCTTGGTGGTCTGTAAAGATAAAAGGCAATTCTGCATACTAGGGGGACTCCTTGTTGCCACCAATAACTCATTCCAGATGTGTTTTTGCCATATTAATCATACGGCTCCAATCGCAGAACCTATACAAATGGACGTTAGCATTCAGGTATACCTGGGACATCATGATATCTACAGAGGGCCCTGAGAAAATACTGTCATTCCCAACCTCTGTTAATAGGAATAGTCACTAGTCATCACGTCTATATTACTTCACAGCCTCAAAAGGGACAAGAGAGAAGAAGAAATTCGAAAAAAAAAGTGTCTCCGTTCATTCTGAGGCTACACAAATATGGCGAATCCAGAAGGCACCACTACACAGGAAAATGTAAATCTAATGGTGTTGTTAGTAAATCTATGTGTAATTATTTGAAGATAAAATGTGGTGGTGTTTTTACACATTCATGCAAGGCCTGCCTTTAGTGTCACAGCTCTGCTGGATGCAACATTTTGCCAGCCCATTCACAGTTGTAGAAATCCTCCTGCCCTTCTACTGTCCATCATCCCTGCAGCTGCACATATATAACCGTGACCTGTTGTTCAAGCCTTGACCCAGCTGAAAATCTACTGCTGCTGTGCCATTGTTCAACAAATATTGTCTTAGAGCTGTCAGTGTTCCCTGATTTCCAGGAACATTTGTGTAATCTTTTTTTCTAAAGGTTGTCCATGACACTGCCACTGTTTGTCTAATAAAAGACAGCTGCATGCTTCTGTGCTTGCTGTGTCATCCACGGTATGAAATGCTGGTTAGGCTTGAGCGCATGGACAAAATCACATTAAGCCCAGTTCTTCTGTTGCCAGGGGCAGTCTGACTGTGTAGCATGTGTTCCTGCTCAAGGGACCAAACGGACAAGGAGAGCTTTAGAGAACCACATGGGTGGCCTGTGGTCACGATGAAGGAAAAACTTCCCTTTCTCCTTTTATCAGGGATTTGTTTGTAGAAAGAGAAGTACGAGGGATGCCAAATTGGAAGCTAGGCGATCAGAATAAAGGAGGAACTTGTAGGCTCATGTAAAAAGTAAGGAACAAGGGGAGGGGTGGGGTGAGGTTGTCAGAGTTAAGGAGAATGTTTTATCTTATCCAGCCACTTGGGCTAATGTTTAAGATACTTGAACGATGGGGGGGGGGGTCACATGGGTGGTGCTTATAGTCACTTGGGTCATTTATAGGGAAAGAGGTCAAGAGGGACCTGTGGGTGACCAAGTGGCCAGAATAATGGAGGCGCATTCCTTTCACCTACAATAAACTGAGCTTATTTTTAGGAAGATTATATCCCCCCAAAAAGGGCTGCAGCCCAGCATTAAATTGGGTCCACTGGTGCAGTCAATGCCACATATTGTACCAGTGAGAGGGTTAAGCAGTGGAAAGGTATGCCAGGCACCAGAGACAAACTAGGCAGCTATGATTTCAGGTATAACAAATTGTAGGTCTCATTAAATTCCTAATCAAAGTGGGCTTGCCAGGTGGCACCAAAGGATGTCATGGTTGGAGCAACAGTGGTAAATAGTGGTAAGCATTAAAGGGGGCTGCTGGTTTGATTGTCCCATTTCCCCAAACTCAGTTAACACATAGCCAGGTATGTGGTATTTCTTCTTTCCCACTTGCTCTAAAAAAAAAAAGTCTAGGGGTGTCTTTTGTATTTTTATTGCTTTATGAACTTGGATGGATATGGGGAAACATGGGATACCCTGGGAGAACTGGAATATAT
The DNA here is from genome assembly GCA_028564925.1 of Lithobates sylvaticus. Taxonomy (NCBI): domain Eukaryota; kingdom Metazoa; phylum Chordata; class Amphibia; order Anura; family Ranidae; genus Lithobates; species Lithobates sylvaticus. Next base: position 96,010,257 of record CM053029.1, read on the forward strand.
GAAGACATTTCTCTTCCCACTATTCTGGCAGAGAGCTCCCACCAGGTTCACTACTTGCTGGGAGAAAATAATAGAACTGAGAACTGCATACAGTCTGTAGGGCACAAGACTTAGGTCAGTACTCACAATTCCACAGAATCATCAGTTGCCTCTTTCTGATATCCGCCGGGGTTTCTTCAGTGAGGGAGGCACAGACTCATGATACTACAGGCCACTGGACACTCTAACCTCCAGCCTCCATCAGGTACCCTCCAGTGAGCTCTCCAAACCAGAAGGGAGAAATCACAGACGTTCAAAAATAGGTCCCGTAGCTTAGGCTATAGCTGGGGCATCAATGACCTCCCCACAGGCTGCCTAGAGAGGCAGAACCCCTTAGACAAGAGAAACTTCTAGCAGGACTGACCCCAGGATCCACACACACACTGCTCCAGGCTTCACACTATTTATGGGCTCTCCAGCTACCTTATGGACACACATCTCCAGGGATTGGCTGAGTGCCCATAAATATTCAGGCTACCTTCCTATTCTTCCTCCCACTGTAATTCTCAAAACCTCTAGAATGCAGGGGAAAGCAATACGACCAGCAGCCTGTAAAACACTGAGCAGACTAGACCAATCAACCCCTGCTCCACTAATTACAGTGGAGCTAAACTAAATTTACCTCGCAACACTAACTGGGAGGGTGCCACACCTGGATAATGCAGTGTCCAACAAGAGTTCGGAAACCCAGACTGAACAACAGGAAGATGCCCTTTAAATAATTTTAGATTTAGACTTTCTGAAATGAATAGAATATTATGAGAATATGATTTGCAATAGCTTAAATTGTTCATCATATGTTAATATGCCCCCCTCTATCTCAGACAAAATGACCTTTTCTGCCCCCATGTGTTTAGAAAAACATAATACTCATTGTCATGGAAGCTATGAGTACACAGTCTGAATCAACATGTCTATTTCTCTGAGTAACCAAACATATCTTCTTCTCATTTCCACCCTATGGCTTTGCACTGCTTGCCTCTAAATACATAAAGTATGATGGGATTTAATGATCATAGCCATCCACTTGGTGACAGATTTGAGCACTGGGGCTGTAATGGCGCTTAAACATTAATAGAGGGCTCCTATGCAAAAGACAATTTTGGGTCCCTGTAGCTATTATTGTTTCATAATGCATGCCCACCTCCCATAATACAATATGGCCAGTCTGCCTCTATCAGGAACAAACACACATAGTTGCCAACTGTCCCGAATTTGCCGGGACAGCCACAGTTTTTGAAATGCTGTCCCGACATGACCTGGCCCCGTGTTGCGTCCTGGAAACTAAAACTGCTCACAGACGGGGAAAGTGCTCAGCGCACTTCTATGGCGTTACCAGTGTCAGCCCACCTTATGCCATGCCAGGACACTTATAGTAGGACATCCTTACGAGGGTCTGTTTCTCCTGTTCCACTTTCCACATGGATCTCTGTTGAACAACATAGACCGCAGAGGTAGTATGTTCATCCCTGGATGGTAACATTCTATTGGGGATAGATAGAATTTTTGCAAGTGGCTATAATATTATAGTTGCTTCAAAAAAACACTTTCTCTGCCTATTACACTGAGGGAGGATGCTGCAGAGATGTCTCTTCAGGGGAAGGATCTATGACACCCTGCACTCACAGTATTTCCTTCGTGTACTGGCTTGAATGGTTCAGTCCAGAAGACTGAGGACATCTTGTGGGGAAGAGAAATTACTACAGGACAGCACCAGGAAATTAGCTTTGCAGCTGTTTTTTTTTTTTTTTTTAAGCTTTAAAAAAATGTAGACCAGGTCTGGGCTTTAAATGTATGTGTAGGCAGGTGTTTTTTTGTATTGGATAGAGTGGGGAAGGGTTAGGCCTTCTGCCAAGTGGTTATTGCAGTCTGTCTATTTGTACTGGTCACTGAGAAAGAAAATAAAGGGAATTCCAAAGTTTTAAAGTTGTCCCCAGAACAAGAGGTGAGGGGAAATCTGTCATTGGTGACACATGTTGTGGAGAAATCTTTGTAAGTGGGGAAGTTCCCTCACTTTAGGAGATTTTCTCTAACTTCCTGTTGCCATTCTAGGACAGGAAATGAAGAGAGGTTTTCCCAATGGCATAGACAGCAAACAAAACCTACCATGGGGTTTTAACCCTTCCGTACTTTATCCATATTTACCAAAAAGTTTTGGCTATGTGTGCAATTTAAAGGACATAGAAGTAATACTGATGGTTTTGCTCAAAAATCCTCCCGCAAATTATGCATAGATATCATATCTGTTAATATGATCAATACATTATTTATGTAAGCTAATTTGTTTTTTGTGGCCCTTCAAGTGCTACTTTTGAGGTAACATACATTTAAAATACACATAATACATTTAAATTAGTTTTTCTGTAAATTTGAATAATATACATAAATATAATTATATATAATATAATACATAACATAATATAATAATATACATAATGCAAAGCGTGTTCATTTCTTATTATGTATAAAAATGTATATTTATTTTAATAATAGTGCAAAGTCAATAATCCTGTGTATCTAGCTATAAAACCTGAACTGTTTCCCTTAAGATCACTGACCACTGCTCACCATTCTCTTATTATTCATGAGCTTATATTTGTTCCTAATGCTTTTTTCCAAAACTAATAAAACTCCATTCCCTCTCTTTATTGTGCAACAGGGAACGAGGAGCTTCCCAGCGTATTAGAAGTGCCAAAGGCTACACGGGCGCTGTCGCTGGGAGTTATTTGCTTCTCTTATAGATCACATTAATTACAAATGGCACTCAGTACTATGCCAAGGATCTGGGATGTATTTTCCACTGGGCACAAGCCTAGGGGGGCATCATTAAGAGGGCAACAGAGGAATTGTATTTTTATACATTTTCTGAACTTTATTTATCCCAGTTTGTTTGTGTTATCTGACATAGCAGAGCAGAAAAACATTCCCATAGGTGGTATATGTAAAGAGTACTATAATGCATCCACCTAATACATTTTAGTATCAACTTGTTATTGTAATTTCATCTTACTGATGGCTACCTGCTTACACTTTGAGGGCTTTTGGAGATCATTAAATTGATACTAAACAGACGCTGTTTAATTTGCATTGTCCCTTTTATTTCTGTATATGAATGATGGCATTGTAATTATTTTAATAAAAAAAAACATATAACTTTTTTCCTAATTGATATACAGCTGTCAGATGACCCAGCTCTTTCCCAGCCTGTCTGCAGGGAAACATAAGAAGGAGGAGCTTCTAGTCCTCTGCTGTTGGTCACATGTTCAAAATAAAAAAACAGCTATTTGAATACATAGTAAAAATAATTCATATCAATAAACTGTTTTAAATTGTCATACAAATATATATTTGAAATCAAATCTTTATTATTTTGTGGAAATAACATGATGTGGGAGGATTTCTGCCAGTCACAGGCTGTGTCACGCCCCTCCAGCTTGTATCTTAGAATAAGAGGGAGGTGAAGCCACCATTAAGCTATATGTAATATCCCACCCTCATTGTGTTTAGCTGGTTAGTGGCCATGGAGGAGGAAAGAGGGAGTGGCCCCTCGATTACCACTGTGTATTCGCCTACATGTGAGCTTCTAGTCCTCTGCTGCTGGTCACATGTTCAAAAAAAAAAAACAGCCTTTGGGATACAGAATAAAAATAAATAAATAATAGCAATAAACTGTTTTAAATTGTCATACAAATATATATTTGAAAGGAAATCTTTATTATTTTATAGAAATAACATGGTGTGGGCGGATTTTGGTCAGTTACACCCCTCCAGCCTGTGTCTTAGAATAAAGATCCATACACATAGGCTGAATGTCGGACAAGCTCGCTGGAAAAAACAGCAGCCGTCTGGCTCATGATCAGCGCTCTTCACCAATGGCTGAGAGCGCTGATCAGAATGTTCTGGCGGGGGGCGTCCCCCTGTCAGAACACAATAGCTCAGTGAGGGAGATCACTGCACTAACGTCGGATCATTGGTATAGCGGCTCTGACCAAAGCTGCCAGTTTTTATTGCGTTCAACCCGCTGGGTTGAGCGAAAATAAACTAGTAGTGTGTACCTGGCTTAAGAAGGAGGAGCCTCCATTAATCTACATGTAACATCCCACCCCCATTGTGTTTAGCTGGTTAGTGAGCATGGAGGAGGAGAGAGGGAGTGGACTTTCATTTACCGCTGTGTATACGCCCACATATGTGACTCTATAGTCATTGAAAAAAAGAGAACAAAATATTACAGCGCACACATGCTCTGTTGTACAGTCTTATGGCTGCACCATCTTTAATGCATCTTTTAGGGTGTGCCCCCCCCCCCCCCAAATATCTTGTTTCTCTATAGTCACATGGGCTGCTCAGATGAGATAGAGAGGAAATGCTCAGCATAGAAACTTCCTAAAGACTGAGCATGTGCAGGGCTGCTACCACAGCTTTAAAATGGGGACATGAACAGAAGGTGGACAAGGAGAGATAGTCTTAGCTGGCACTCCAGTTTAAGGGCAGTTTAATGCAGTCGGTGTTCTTGTTTGATTCCTGTGCGATTCAGTGCAGGAACCTATTAATTCGAAATTTCCTGAAAATGCACTTGATTGCACCAAGATTAGTGCATGCACTACTTTTAACCTCCTTAGCGGTATGCCCGAGTCTGGCTCGGGTTCAGTTTTTTCTGCTAGGAGCGGTAACCCCGAGCCAGACTCGGGCTTGCCTTGCAGGATACAGGGGGGAAGTTACTTACCTTTTCCCCTGGATCCTGCGATGTCTCCCCGCTGTGTGTGCGAGCCGTCCGCTCGCTCGATTCACACAGTGCCCGAGTGCCGCTGATCTCCGCTCCCTGCGACGTTACGACACACGGGAGCGGAGATCGGCGACAAATTCAAAAAAGTTTAAAAACACACAACACATACAGTACTGTAATCTTACAGATTACAGTACTGTATACAAAAAATACACATCCCCTTTGTCCCTAGTGGTCTGCCCAGTGCCCTGCATGTCATTTTATATCAAAAAAACGGGATGTGTGAAGGCCTAACAGAAACACCACCTCAGCGCCAATTCTGACCTCAAAATATGTCAGCAGCAGATTAATAAATAATGATATAAAACCTTTTAATACAATGATAAAAAGGTAATACAAAGCTGCTGTTTAAAACGTAAAAAGGTATAACATCTAAAAAGTTAGTAAAAAATAGTAAACGCAGTCAAATTCCTGAGAGTAAAATTACTAAAACAGCGCTGAAAATCAGAGGTTAGTCCAATCATGAAAATCCTATATAATGTCCCATACACCTTGCAATCCACATAGGATGTATAGTATATTGATGTACGGTTCAAAAGTGCGGAGTTTGGTTAAATGTCAGCAAGTTCAGGGTTAATACCGGAAAGTGCACCTGTCACCAGATATACAGTCCACCACGTGTAGCACACTCCCCCTGGGGGGCAAACTCACCAGATTGAACTGGGTATAAAGGCACTCAATCAAACCATGCAGACCATTAGCCACATCTTATTTCCTCATCCTTATCCAAGACAGCCAGGTGCGCAGGGGTTAAGATTTTTCTCGTTAAGCAGATATCCAGTGCAATTCACAAAAGAAAATCCTCCTATTTCCTCCTCACCATAGTTTACCAGGGATGTGGGGGTTAACATAAAAGGCAAAACAGATTCGCATATAGAGTAATACCTTTTATTTAAATAATATTCCCCATGCAATTAAAATCAACCCTTAGGTAAAAGCTGCGTACATCACATATAAAGAACAACAGCATCAATGAATGAAGCATGCAGAGGGCGCTCTCGCCATACTCAGCCTTCCAGATGCACTTTCGTCATGCAGGAAATGTCTCCACACTGCCTGGTTAGAGCTTGGAGGGCTGTGGAGCGCAGAGCGTCACTACTGGAGTGTCGTGTAAGCCACGCCCTGACCAGTTTCGTCACACAGACTTCAACAGAGGGCGTCCACGCCCTCTGTTGAAGTCTGTGTGACGAAACCGGCGACTATTCTGCAACTGAGCAAATTTCAGTGTTTTTGATTTGATTACATTATTGAATCATTTTTATATATATTTTTATTATATTATAATTTATGATTTTGTGTTTCAAACTTTATCATACCCGGGATGTCTACTAGACTATGGTTCGGACAGATTTAAGTGAGTTATTCATAAGAATTGCATGCCTACAATATAAAAACGCCAAATTTCCATGCAAAATAATTGTACCGCTTTCAGCACTAAATTCCGGACAGAATCATACCGCCAGGGAGGTTAAAAACGCACTGCAACTGGATTGCATGGTACTATGGTACCATGCAATCCAGTGCAGGCAAACCCATTGTCTTTGAGATCTGCACTTGACACCTGCAGCCCATTTTTGACCCACGTCTAGATGATCAAAAACAGATTGCTGCGCATCCCTGTGGATGGCTGGATTTAAGGGGACGTATGTCAGTTTACCGAGTTTATTCAGGTTTGTTGGACTGAATGCAAGAAGTTTGTGTCCATTTCCGCTTTTTCGGACTTGACCGGGTGTGGAAGGATATCTCATAAGAATTACATGAGTCCATTGTTCCCCCATCACAGAATGGAGATAAAAAAACAGAATGGACACCGATGTCACAGATATGACATTCCATTCCGTTGTGATCCAAATAAGTCTAGGATCCCCTGCTCAGACGGAAGGGAGGAGGACACCAGTGTGAAAAAGGCCTAAACGGGGTAAACAATTGTTTCACTCGAACTACTGAACAAGACGTCAGTGTTGCGCAGGAAAATTATGCTTTCTCCAGTTCCTACTTCCATTTGAAATATATTCATTTCTCCTGGGCTTTTGGAAAAAAAAGTGCATATTTATTCATGAATGTTCTTACAAGCTCTTATGTATATAACACCTTGAAATTTGTGTTTAGTGAGGCTTTAAAAAAGAACTCTATAAATGTAGTAAAGAATAAAAAAAGAAGTTAATGATATACTGGAGTAAGTGGCTTCAGTTTTTGCCTATCTCCTCTGGCTGTATTGGCATGGGCATTTAGCCACTCTGTGAATCCCAGTTGCAAGAATTGTCTGCAATTGCCTGCGGTGAATGTGGCTGGAGGCACTTTGTGTGAACAGTCACAAATACAGTCATGACCAAAAATGATGTCACCCCTGCATTTCTGTCAGATAATGCACCACTTCACCCAGAAAACTGTTGCAATTACAAATGTTTAGGCATTCTCATGTTTTTTTTTTTTGTTTGTATTGGTACGACACAAAAAATTGTAGAAACAAAAAGCCAAATCTGACACGTTCCACGCAAAACTTCAAACACGGACTGGACAAAATTATTGTCACCTTTTCAAAATGGTAAGAAATAATTGCAAGTTGGTAACGCTCCCATAATTTGTAATTAAACTCACCTGAATCAATTAACAGGTCCTGAAAATATAGAAATCACAGGTAAAATGGTAAAGAATTGACTCAACCTTTCTGTTGTGTGTTTCTGTGTGCCACACAGAGCACGAAGAAGAGAAATGCCTTGTACACACGGTCGGATATTCCGACCACAAAATCCGTCTGATTTTTTCCGACGGATTTTGGCCAAAACTTGTCTTGCACACACACGGTCGCACAAAGTTAATGGAAAATTCAATCGTTCGGAACGAGGTGATGTATAAAACGCACAACGGGACTACGTAGAGGCCAGTAGCCAATAGCTTTCGTCTCCAAATTTTTTCTGAGCATGCGTGGCACTTTGTGCGTCCGAATTCTCGACACATGATCGGAAAAAGTCTGATCGGATTTTGTTGTTGGAAAATTTTAGATCCAGCTCTCAAACTTTTTCCGTCGGAAACTCCGACAGAAAAAGTCCGATAGAGCCTACACACGGTCGGATTTTCCGACAACATAATCCGATTGGACTTTTTCCAGCGAAAATTCCGACCATGTGTACAAGGCAAAAGAACAGCAAAGAATTGTCTGAGAATTTGAGAACAAAAATAGTGTAAAAGCATGGACAATATCGAGGTTGCAAGTCCATCTCCAGAGATCGTAATGTTCCTGTGTCCATTGTGCACAACATTGTCAAGACGTTTACAGCCAATTGTTGGTGTCAGTAGAAATAATAGTGCCTCGTTTTTGTCAATTGGAGGGTTAGTGCCCTGCCGTTGGTTTCAGAAGAATAGAGCTCCATCATTAATAACAGTGGGAGGAATAATTGCACGCAAAGGGCTGCATCCAGCCCGTAGTTTGGGCATCACTGAAGTAGACCATTTATTAAATTAGAGATTCAGGCAGTTGCTAAATTGTAAAAATTGTGCTGCCTTGCCCCTTACCCCCTGCTCCAGTCCAGAATGTGAGTGGGCACTCCAGCTTTACAATGCAGGACCAGCTATGGTCTTGCATTGTGTGTATTGTATGTAATGACGTCAGTCAGAGGGGAGGTGATGGGACCAGTCAGAGACCAGCAATAAAAGCTTACTCAATGCTGGCATGCGGAACCAGGCAACATTTACTCTTGCTAGATTAAGGTCTAATTTATACTAGTGCAACTTCTGATGCGACTTGAGTAACACAGAATCGCATAACAAGTGATATCTATTTATTTTCATTGGTGCCCATTCTAATCAATGCAAAGTTGCATCAAAGTTGCATCAATGCAAAGTTCCTGCACTACTTTTGTGCAATTTACAGTGTGACTTGACTCCACAGAATATGCAAAGTTGCATCAAAGTTGCACTATATAATCGCATTTTTAATCGCATCAAAGTCGTATTGCTGTAGTGTGAACTGAGCCTTACTCTGCAAGATTTACACTGTGTGTGGTCATTGACCGCTTCAAGACCGCCCACAACACATATACTGCGGCAGGGCAGCCCTACTTCGCTGGATCACGTAGGTATATGTAATCTTGGATTCTGGGTTGGGGGTTTGCGAGTGCGCGCCTGCCGTCTAAGGCTGTGCTGTCATTAGCTGCAACACCTGCCAATCGGCTGAACGAATGACAGAAGAGAGCCAGGTGTAGGTAAACAACACAGGGCTCTCCACAGACAGCAGCGATGTGCCGTTTTTTTTGTCTAAAAAACGGCACATTGCATAGTAAAAGCAACACACAGTAAACATTGTTAGGCACACATTTAACCCCTTGATCGCCCCCGACGTTAACCCCTTCCCAGCCAGTGTCATTAGTACAGTGACAGTGTATATTTTTAGCACTGATCACTGTATTAGTGTCACTGGTGATGTCAGTGGCAGTTAGTCAGTTCCCCCTCAGCATCAGTTAGGTGTCAGATTGCCCACGGCACTATGGCAGTCCCACTATAAATCACTGATCACCACCATTACTAGTATAAAAATAAATACAATTTCCAGTATATATTCCATAGTTTTAGGAAGCTATACCTTTCACACAAACCAATCAAAATGTACTAATTGGGATTTATTTGACCAAAGACATGTAGCAGAATACATTTTGGCCCTAATTTATGAAGACATTTTTTTTTTATTGGATATGTTTTATAGCAGTAAGTAAAAAATATTGTTTTTTGTTTTTCTTTAATTTTCGGTATTTTTTTCATTTATATCACAAAAAAGAAAAAAAAACTGTGGTGATCAAATACCAACAAAAGAAAGCTCTATTTTTGTGAAAAGAATGATATAAATGTAATTTGGGTACAGTGTTGCATGACCGCACAATTACCAGTTAAAATAACACAGTGCCGAATTGTTCTGTAGGGAGTAGAGGGATTAGAACACCTGCCAGTTTTTATATACCATCAGGGAGATTCATCCTCTCTATTTGTCCTGTTTACTGTTATCAAAAGTAAAAGAAAATCCCAAATTTTGGGTTGACATTAAACATGTGCGCCGTCAATAAATTAATTTAGTTGTGTTGCGTTCTGTTTCATATTAGAATTAATTAGTATTTTGTAATTCGTGTCTGAAATTCAATTTGAAATCACACGAAATACGAATTTTCTTTGGTATGTTAACTTTTCATAACAATTACGAACGTCCCTGTGCTGTGCTGACTTCCTGGGTTTTTAACTTTTAGGTTTGTTCACTTTTCATATGTAGCGCCCACACTTTATTAAAGTGTGCGCTATCAATGTAAATTACATTTTTCCCAGAACTGTAACTGTTCTGGGGGTTAATTGTACAGGTTTTACTTGGGCATTAGTTTGCTGGGCTGTACTGAAGTTCCGCCTGGTCATAGGTGCAGTGAGGCACCTGTGACAGGCTGAGAACCAAGCCTGGTTGGACGTGTTAGGTGCCAATTTTTCCCGGAGCCAATCAGTGGGCGCTTCTGGCCCCGCTGTGTAGTCTGGGAAGGGGTATTTAAGGTGCTGAAGTCAGGTGTTCAGGGTTCGGCTGCTGCTTTGATTCCTGGTTCCGGTCTGGGTCAGCCCTGTGAGGGGTCCCGGACCCAGGAGTGTCTGCCAACTCACAAGCATGGTCACCCTGACCAGCCCCAGAGGCCCTCATGGTCTGGGGTGGGGATCCGTCCGTTCCCAAGTCTCGGAACTGACTAGTTTGAGGCCCAGTAACTGAAGGAGGATTCAAAGGCGTCTCTGTGTGCTCTCGGTATTGGAGGGACACGGCAACTCGTACAAGTGACCAGGGGAGGACTCTTCGGAGGAGGGCCAAGAAGCTGGCTGCTCGGTAAGAGCCCGGGAGCTGAGTTGTATGGACACTAAAGAATCCACACTTCCCACAGTATCGCCAAGAAGGCTGAGAGATCCAGGTACTGTGGGAAAGGTTCCTACTTATCTTCAGTTACAATCTAGTCTGTAGCAGAGACTTTGCAAAGTTTCCGGATCACATGTTGGCTGCTAAATCTCGGGCTAGAGGTTTATCCAGCAGTGAAGCGCCCAGTTGCGAGTGGCTACTCTCTGGGCTAACTAGAGACATTCAGTGGATGTCAGCAGTTCAAAGTGCCTGAGTTTTATCACCCGTGCCCTCTATTCCCACCTGAGACTGTGTTACTGTTGGATGTTACCCCTGCATAATAAAAATCCTCAAAAGGACTTTTGTGTGTCAGCTCTGAAGTTAATGGGTACTAACCCTGGGAACCCCTAGACAATGGAAGACGAGTTACAAGGAGGTAAATGGTAAGCCCAGAAAAGTCAAGGCCGCCCCTAGGGGTTATGGCCGCTACAATAACAATTCCAAATGTTTATTATGATGAATTTATTATGAGGGGCTCCCACCATCCCTGTGCTGTGCTCATTGAGGGGCTCCCACCATCCCTGTGCTGTGCTCATTGAGGGGCTCCCACCATCCCTGTGCTGTGCTCATTGAGGGTCTCCCACCATCCCTGTGCTGTGCTCATTGAGGGGGTCCCACCATCCCTGTGCTTTGCTGACTTCCTGTGTTTTTAACTTCATCATAACGAATAATCGTAATTAACGAACATTCTTATTTTGTCCGATTCTGAATCTCCCATCGACTACCAGTACCAGTCTCCCACTCCCATATTAAAAAAGGTAATTTTCCCAACCCTCACTCAGCAGCAGAAGAAAACCTCTGATTGATCAACAAAACACCAGTCACGTTTCTGTTGTAACGGAATTTGGATCCGAAATTCGTAAACGAAATTTCGTATTTCGTACAAAATTCGTAAGCATAGCAATTCGTATTTCGGATCCTCCCGAATGTACGAATTTACAAAAATTCGTTAGAAATTTTCGATTCATACGAAACTAATCGCACATGTCTATTAGAACATTAATAGAGGGGATATCTTCCAATGGGGACACTAATTCGGGTCACCCTGGTGCCACCCAAGACCCCCTCACTTTGGTGGGATTTCCTTTCATTTTCTGTTTAGGTTATGGGACAGGAAGTGAAGGTAAATCTCCCCAATGGGACTCAGATGGGGGAAAAAAACTGACGGGGGTTATACCTCCACTACTCTATCCAAAATGTAAAAAAAAATAAAAAGTTTGGCCTTTAGTTACACTTTAAATACTTCATTATTAGCTGTGGAAAGGGAGCACGATTTTTATAATTTAACAACTGGGATTGGGTTTTTAACATTCACACTTTACATGAATCAGAAAGGCAATGTTACTGACTCATTATTTAGATAAAAAATAAATCTTTTTTTGCCAAACACTGCTATTGATCTCTCTTATGCAACCTAAAGCCTAGGTAACCTAGAACGCATGGTATGTTGCTGCCAGGAGCAATGTGGGTGGGTTATATCATTATTGATTTTGGAGAGTCTGTTGTTTTCCTTCAGAAAGTCTCTGTCTGGAAGACTTGGAGTAAGATAAAATCAGCAAAACACAACCATTGTGCAACGGCACTAAGCAGAGAACAAGGCCTGCGTGAGAAATAAGTAAATACAACCAATTACAGGGGGTCCCCGACTTACGAACGCCCGACCTACGAACAACCCCTACTTACGAACGGGGCGCTGCGGGGACCCTCCGCCATTTTTCGTTCTTTTTCGCCGTCTTTCGGCCGTTCTGCGCATGCGCGGCCATACGGAGCCTCGGAAAATGCCGGAAATGTCTGTAATTTGCCGCGCATGCGCAGAACGGCATTAGACGGAACATCGGAAATGTCCGGAAATCTCCGTATTTGTCGGTCTGCGCATGAGCGGCCGACTTACGAACATTTCCGACTTCCGTACAGGCGGGCAGTCCCTAACGAGTTCGTAACTCGGGGACCCCCTGTATATAATATACTAATAAATAAAATAAAAATAAAATAAAAATAAATATACTTTAATAATTGCTACGTGTCATGATAATCAAGCATTTCTTGTATGTAGTAGAAGTGATTCAGTAGGATGTAAAACCATTTGCTTACTCATGCCTGTGGACAAATTGGTGTCCCCTTTAAGCCTAGTATACACGGGCCGAATGTCGGGCGGCATTGGCCGGTTTAATAGAAACCGGCTGACATTCGGCCCGTGTGTACTGCAGTTGGTCCGACAGAAGATTACCAATACCCATCGATACCCATCAGACTGTGTAACGAAAGTGACATTCCGACCCAAAAATACTTACTGCGCATGCACTATGCGTTCCACAATGCTAAGCGTTCCAAACACTTCATGATCTGAATAAAGTGCACATATATACTTTGATAAAATGATTTACAAAAAAGAAAAACTAAAGGCAAAACTTTTATTTATTTTTTGACATGTAGAGCTGCACGATTAATCGCCAAGAATCGATATCGTGATTTTTTTCCCCGTTGCGATCTTGACAAAGTATTTTCCCGATTCTTCCTATGCAAAGAATTCTCTCTGCACTTCTGAAGCGACAGCCATCAAAAGAAAGGAAGAACGGAAAAAAAACGGGCAGTCTGCCAAGAATCTGCCAAGAATCATAACATTCTTTAGCAGTGGAACTAAGTATAAACATTGTAACAATTTGTCAAAGGAATAGACTTCGTGTGTAAGTGAGGAAAGTTTAACCACTTTAACACTAAACCTTTTTCTGACATTTGTTGGTTTCAAGTTAAAATCTTTTTTTGCTAGAAAATTACTTAGAGCCCCCAAACATTATATATATAAATATATATATATATTTAGTAGAGATGCAATTTTTTGGGGAAAAATTTACTTTAATGAATTAAAAATAAAAATAAAAAAATAACCAGTAAAGTTAGCCCAAATTTTTTTTTTGTATAATGTCAAAGATTTTACGTTGCGAGAATCGTGAGAGAATCATGATCTTTTTATTCATGATTCTCATTTTGGCCAAAATCGTTTAGTTCTAGTGGAGAGGGATAAGGACACCTGTCATGTTTCTGTCTGTTCCCCTATTAGGGGGATTTAATTATCTGTTTGTCCTAGAGACCATTTTTACTGAGACTGAACGTTAAAAAAAAATCCCAAATATTGGATTGTCTCCAAAACATACAGTATAATGTTCCATTGGGAGATTATTTCTGGTTAACAGCTGGTGGACCCTCACCCTACATCTTGGTTGCATCTGTTGAATGCAGTAAGCGCAAACTTTGCGTGCGCACAAGTAAGTTGTCTGAATAGGTGTATACAAGAGACGTATGTCCATTCATTATAAATATATTAATCGGCAAATAAAAATAAACATTTTGGATGGTATGTTAAGCAACATTTAAAGCATGCGAACGATAATTTGTTCAATGTTCATTCTTACCTTTTAATGGCATTGGATGGCTTTGTAGTGACTGGTGTCGCTCTTTTGTTCTGATGGGCCTCAAACATATGGGAACTGTATGGTGCAGGCTTTCAAAGTTCCAAAAGACGTCAAACTCTTTAAAATATACAGCATCACAACTCGTGCAGTTGCACGTTTGGCAAACAGTCGTCCCGCAATTTCAGTCAAATGAAAAGATAATTTTTTTTTTTTTTTAAGTAAATGTAACTCAATTAGAATATGGAAATGCACATACCTTAAACGTTTTGTCTAGATTACTCAATATTATACATTATTAAACTTTATTCAATGGTCACATGTCAGTTCACAACTTATTGCATAAAAAAAACTCAAATGTACAAGTATTAATCGTGTACAATGCATACATACATCTGTACTGTATTCAGCCTATACTCATATCTTATATAATTAAAGCAGAACAATACAATAGGAGGTGAGGTTAACCAATCTAGCCAGAAGAATACCTGTGAGTCTTGGATATGCTTAGGGGAAGGGAGGAGAAGGGAAGAAAAGACAGGAGATCGACAAAGGGGGGGTAGGGGAGGGGGGGGGGCTAACAGCAACACATTTAAAATAAACCTGGCCTTTGCCCATGCAGGATAAGCAACAGGTTTGCTTTCATCCCTGCAACCCCCCAACCTACATGTAGAGTCACTGCTTTAACTAATAAAGTTCTGTGTGCAAATTTTAACTTGAGCTAGAGGGGTCTGTAAACAACATGAAAATGAAAAGGAGCCTTAAAGTGATACTAAAGTCTCATTTTTTTTTCTTTAAAAATAACAAACATATTATACTTAACTACTCTGTGCAGTGGTTTTGCACACAGCAGCCCAGATCCTCCTCTTCTCGGGTCCCTCACTGGCGCTTTGGGCCCCTGCCAAGTCCCCCCACCGCAAGCAGCTTGCTAAATAAAATGGGTAGCTTACAGTCCTGTTTACACCATGCTTTTGCTTTGCTTCAGCTTCACTTCAAAAATGTTACCCCATGTAGCTTTAGTGGTGATTTAAAGCATCTTCAAAGCCTCCATAGAAGTCTATGGCAAAGCTCGCATGAAGCCCCACTGAAGCCTCATCGAAGCCCCACCAAAGCCAACCCCCCACAGAAGCTCACATCCCCAGGCCTAATGCTTCTTACCAGGATGCAGCCCAGCACACCTCACAGCCCCAGCATGTCCCTCAGCCCCAGGACATTTGGTGGGGCTTCGATGAGGCTTCAGTGGGGCTTCATGCGAGCTTTGCCATAGACTTCTATGGAGGCTTTGAAGATGCTTTAAATCACCACTAAAGCTACATGGGGTATAATTTTTAGGTGAGGATTCGTGGAGCTTCGATGAGGCTTCGTGGGACTTTGGTGGGGCTTCGATGAGGCTTCAGTGGGGCTTTATGCAAGCTTTGCCATAGACTTCTATGGAGGCTTTGAAGATGCTTTAAATCACCACTAAAGCTACATGGGGTATCATTTTTGAAGTGAAGCTGAAGCAAAGCAAAGCAAAAGCATGGTGTAAACAGGACTGTAAGCTACCCATTTTATTTAGTGACAGGAGCTTTGACTAGCATTCAGAGAGCTTTAACAAAGCCTGTCCGAAGCCTTGTTATGAAGCCAAGTGTAAACTAGCTGTTAATGTGTGTTGAAGCCGAAGCAAGTGCCTAACTCAGGAAATGGGTTGTTGGCCACATTTGTAATAATCATTAAAGCTAAAGTTCTACCAGCTTGCTGAAAGCGAGGCTGTATAATAAACATTTTAAAATAATATATTATTTTTTTCCTGACTATACATTTCTTCTAAAAGGTGTCGTTGACCCCCATATGACTACCCATCTGTTGTTTTGCTATTGATTATTCATATTAGTAATTGGAAAATGGGTTGTTGGCAACACCTGTAATAATAATTAGCTAGGGTGTGCCCGCAACATCATTTATTTACGACACATTTATCGTATCAATCTTTTGTATTACCCATGGCAATCTCTCAGATCACCCTTGTTTTTCCAGTGCAGGTGAAATGAACAATCTCACTAGTTACTATGATTGCTTTTCATATTATCTAGATGTGTATATGGGATTATTTACTGTACATTATAGGTGTTATATAAGTCATGCGTTTCCCTCTAGTTCATTTTATTCAGAGAAAACCTTTATCTTTCTACTACAATGTAGGCAATATAAAGACCAATCAGAATTGGCAGTCTTTATACAGTTGATAACAATATCGAAATAAGCCACGTTCTACCTCTTTACCCAATTCCACAGGTGAAGAATGCAGGTGCTCTGACTATTGCCCCTGTTGGCCATCCAATAGCATAATTTTTCAAAGAAAGTCGGTACTATGGCAGGATCTTCCTAAATATATCCAACATAACAGACCTGCTGGTGGGTCTGTTATGTTGGATTTTGACCTGATGTGCCAAACAATTGTGATATATTCGTAAGATCCTGTCATGATGTCAACTGTTTTAACAAATTAATTTATGCAGTTAATGTTTGGAAGTGTAAGCCTAGCCCAAGAAAAACCTTGCTACCATGCTACCATGCACCCTTACAGTCAAAAAAGCAGCACTAGTGATAAAATACTTTGCAGAAAAAAATGCCAATATGGTTCTTCTCAGGGGAATAGGCAAGTAAGTCCTGGGGTGTGGGACTGTAGTGGAGGTGGGTTTCTAGAAACATTATTCTACTGATTTTTTTATGACTTTGAGGGAGCAGGGTGGGCCATGAGGTGGAATCTTGAGATATGCTTTTGGTAGACTGTAGTTTTTTTTCGTCTTCTACAATCTAAATTACCAGGATTTAAAATTTTGAGTGTGGATCCTTAAATGCGTCTCCTCAACAAATGAACTTGGTAAAAGTGTTTGTATACCCAATTTTTTGTTTTGTTTTGAATAAAGTAGGGAGAGGTTGGAGCCCCAGTTTCAGTTTTTGTTGCTGTAATGTTCCCGTCACCGGGTAATGTTATCCTATTTATCATGATGACCATTGTCAACAGGACAGAATGTGGGGGGAAATTTTATTGGTGACCCCCTTCTCTGATGAAAGGGGAAATCTGCTTACTTTTACCTGATACTTTCTGCTGCATCTTTAGGATGAAGGCTTCAGAGTGCTTAGTAAATAAGATCTTCTAGTCTGGTGATTCATATAAAATGTTTATTGCTTAAGAACATCAAATACAGCCTGAGGCTGTATTTGATGTTCTTAGGCAACAAACATTTTATATGAATCACCAAGCTAGATGATCATTTTTTACAAGGGGCTTCTATCTGCACATCAAAGAAGAGATCATCTGATAAACAATTGATCCACTGTGATCAGAGAGGCAACAGTCTAGAACCATAACCAGGTCTCTATACACTGTGCTTAGCATACACCTACCAGATCGTTGCATCTCCAGGACAGGAATTGAAGTCAAATCTTCACAAAGAGAAAAACATTAACAATGTATCGCTAGGCAAAAAGTTTTTTCCTTTTGGAAAGAATAGGAAGGTTGACATATTCCAGCCTGTGTCCCCATTGGAACACTTCTCTATTTGTACAGGTGACTATTGTCACAAAAATGTGAAAAAAAGTCCCCAGTACAGAGTGAGACAAAATCTTCTAAAAGGGACACTTTTTTCGTGGACAACTATTGAAGAAGGTAAAAAAAAACTCACTTTGGTTGATTTATACCTTCCTATTGCATCTCTAGGACAGGAACTAAAGGGAAAACTACCCAATGGATTGGAATTGCATAGAGGAGCCCAAACCTCCTCTTCTTGAGTCTCCTGCTGGTGCTCCTGGCTCCTCCTCTTCTGCAAGTGCCCCATAGCAAGTCGCTTGCTATATGGGCATTTATGCATGCTGAATACCAAGCGGTGCTGCCTGTGTCCATAGATACAGACAGCTTGGCTTGGCACCGCCCCCCTTCTTACAGGATTTGACTGATTGCAGTGGGTGCCAATGACTCCCGCTGCCTCAGCAAAGCCTGTGAGAGTGGGGAGAGAGGGCAAAGCCTCTACAGAGAAGCACAGTGCTGGATTGAGTGAGAACCCTGGTAAGTATAAGGGGAGTGGTGGTGAGGGGGCAGGGAATGCATTAAGGTAAAAAATGTTTGGGCTTTAGAACCCCTTAAAAGAGGAAGTAAAGCCTCTGAAAAAAAATAATGACATAATGAGCTAGTATGCATAGCATCGGTGGCGCTATTTCTGCAAATATCTCCTAAACCTTTTAGGAGATATTTGCACCTACAGGTAAGCCTTAATCTAGGCTTACCTGTAGGTTAAAGTGGTTGTAATGGGTTTACAATCACTCTAAATCTTTCAATTAAGTGGGGTATTCTTCCTTTATTTTAATCATGATTGCACCCAGCATTGCATTGAAAGAAAAGAGTTATATCGGTACAAATACCTAAATACAAGTTTAAACTTACAATGCTATATACATTGCCTTGGATTCTATGTTCCACGTAACAAGCTGACTTGCCCAGACTTTCATGAAAAAGTAGGAATCCAATTATAGGAGCAGGGTAAGGATTCTGGGATTTTATGCATTTTGATTGAAAACCGTTGTTATGGTTGAAAGGAAGAAAAATGTAAATTTTTACAATGACGCAGAAAGAAATCAAAAGGTGATTTTTTTATAATCATATTTAGAAATGTCTTGTGCATCAGCTGTGTGTGTTAAATAAATTGCTAATGAAAATGCATCTGAATATTTGGAATAAGATGTGTACATTAATGGCAGATAGTAAAATTTGAATCATTATGACATATGGTAAAATCTACACTACCCCAACTTTTCTGTTATGGTGGAGCAGCCTGGATTTATGGGCTCTGAAAAGAAAGGCAAGCTTACGAATTAGGGGACATTTAGACCAAATTTTTATCATATATAATGGTGGAGTGCATTAGGGAAAATATGTCTTAAATGTTCCAGTATGTAGTTATGAGCTTTATTTCGTATCTCACACTTTATCTTAATCGTCTTTACTGTTTCTCTTCTTTTAGGTCCAGTTACTCCCACCCCACCTGTGGTTACGGTTACTCTACCTCCCCCTCCAGTGACTGTCACCACTCTACCTTCTGCCACCACAACTGTCCGCCGCCCTCCCCTCACCACACACCCTGTGGGGGCTATAAACCAAGTGGGACATGACCCTCCTACTCCAGGCACTCGTCGCCCACCCCCTTCCAACCAGCATTCACACCCTGAAGTCTTCTGTCCTGCCCGTGAGGAGAGGAAAATCCAGTGGCCAGCGACTCAGCAAGGCATGCGAGTGGAGAGACCATGCCCAAAGGGCACTCGTGGTGAGTTGCTGTCTGAATTAAAATATAGGCATTTCCATCTCTAAGAATAGGCAAAAAATTACTATTGGCTGGGTTGTTTCAGCTTCTTGGAGAAGGATGATACAAGACTGTCAGCATGCCAGGTAGCCTTTAGTTATCGCCTGCTCTTGTGATCATAGAGGAAACATTTGGCATGGTTTATCTCAACCAGTGAGGAGAGTTTGCATTAAAACTGCTGCTTTAGGCAGCATATACGATAAAAACTTTATTGGATTCCATGGGCTCTTGCCATCACCTTAAAGGGAAGGTTCACCAAGAGTCAGTCTAGGAAGCAGCAGATGTGCAATGAACACT
The DNA here is from genome assembly GCA_028564925.1 of Lithobates sylvaticus. NCBI lineage: Eukaryota > Metazoa > Chordata > Amphibia > Anura > Ranidae > Lithobates > Lithobates sylvaticus. Next base: position 96,030,024 of record CM053029.1, read on the forward strand.
GGTATATTAATACAAGATAGCTCTGCCTAAACCATATCCTCACCAGTTCCAAGTCCAAAATTTGATGTTAAATTCTGTTGGCTTGAAGTTTAGCATGTCACACAATCCTGACCTCTTCAACCATTTACAGAATGTACTCCAAGTTTCAGGGTTGAAGTCATATTGTAAAGGTCAGTTGAGTAATTAAGCCAGGCAGACACTGGAGATCATGAAAAACATACCAAATAATGTTAGCCAAAAAGAGATTAAGTCGATGCTATCATGAGACGTGTTCCAAACATTCTCATCTTATGTGCACCGTTGCATGAAAAGGAAATAATTTATTCTTATTTTGACTCTTGATTTGCAGATTCAGATTCGGCTTTAACCAAAGTGTTTTTGCAGAAAAATTGCATTAATTCACATAAATATTCACAAAGCAACAACACAGTCTGTGGGTTTGTAAAACTTTCTAAATAGTCTAGACTACGGTATGAAAGTTTAATTCTAACAAAAAATAATCTTGTGTGACTCAGTCTAATGCCCCGTACACACGGTCGGAAATTCCGACCACAAAATCCGTCAGATTTTTTCCGACGGATTTTGTCCGACACTGGTGTTGCATACACACGGTCGGACAAAGTTGTCGGAAAATCCGATCATCCTGAACGTGGTGACGTTCGTTGCGTACGACGGGACTACGTAGAGGCTAGTAGCCAATAGCTTTGGTCTTGTAATGTGATCTGAGCATGCGTGGCACTTTGTCTGTCGGAATTCGCTACACACGATCGGAAAAAGTCTGATAGGACTTTGTTGTCGGAAAATTTGAGAGCAGGAGATAAAACTTTGTCCGTCGGAAAATCCGATGGAGCCTACACACGGTTGGAATTTCCAACAACATTGTCCGATAGGACATTTTCCGGCAGAAAATCCGACCGTGTGTATGGGGCATAAGTCTTAAAATTCTGGATTAACCCTCTGCACACTGCAACACACCATCCCTAGAAAACCTTGCAATAAAAACATGGCGTTTTTATAGTTCACATACATTGCAATACATGTTTAAACTGGCCACCTGCATCAAAGTAATCCCTTCACTGGCCAGTCCTACCTTTCTTCTTTAGTCTAAAGCTTGCCACATAAGTGACAAGTTGATTGAAAATTCAATTTCATTGTTTATCAAAGTCACAAAGCAATATAAGTCACAATATGGTATCAACTGACTACAAGTAGATTGGATCAAAATTGTTCTGCTCAAACACAGCTGGAAAATCTAAACAAATTTAACAACATTTTTTCGTTTTTTTACCATTTCAATTTAATCAGTAATAAGTAATATAGCTGTCCATTATTGCCAGGTTTGAAACCAGTTTCTAGTGGTCCAATGAACCCAGGGCCAAAATTGATCAGTTACTGACTGTTGATTACTTTCAATCATATTTGTTAATCCAGTGGATTAAAAATAGTTGAAACTGAATATTTTAAGCTTTATGCTGGACATTATCCGATTCCAATCTCTCCGTTGTGAAATGGTGGTGGAAACCAATCAAAACTGAAAGGCATTTTCAATCGTTTTTTGCCCCAATTTCCATCACTTGATTGAACCTGAGAAATAGTCTAGAGTGGCAAATTGCAGTAGATTCCACATGATTATTTTTTTAATTAAAAGCTAATAGAAAGCTTCTAAAATTGACACAACAGAATGTATGGTCAACTTAGTGTATTAATCTAAATCTGGGAGATGGCCTCTACACTGAAGCTGCTCTGTTCACTTTATCCTGACTATAGGGTGAACATAGACGTCTTTTTATGTAATCCTTATGAACACAGGCATTTCACTTTACCCATTCAGGTTCTCTTAATAACTAACCACTTTTCTTTCGCTATTGATACTCACTTTTGCAGCACTCTACTGCTGCCCCATTTATCTGTTAAGAGCCTTCCGAAACCTCTAATGCTTTCAGGAATGGTGGAAGATCAGACCTCCCCTTTGTCCATAAATGCAGTGAGTGGTCCATAAAAACTCTGTCACATATACGGAAATATTTTTATCATAGTTTTCGTCGGCTGCATGTTTTCAGTAAGGAAAACTAACCAAAAATCAAATTAGAATTTAGTTTTCTATTGAAGAAAATTTTGACCAAAATCAATTTCAATTTTAATTTAGTCTACTAAAATCTCCACTACATTTTAGTCAACTCAAATCTAATGGGTTTAGGTAAATTGTAATGCATTATTTAGGCATATTTCTAGAATTTCCAAACTCATTATATACTCCTGGAGTAAAACTCTAATAACATGTTATTTATGGTATTAAGGTTTTTACAGACACAGATCAGCTGTTGTGATATATAACGTCATTATAAATAAAACCACATTTTATACACAAACAAAAGTGTTGCTTTTTGACAAACAGAAATGCAGCTTTAAAAGAAAACAAACAAAAAAAAAGAAAAAAACTGTAAACTCTATTGGCTGTAATGCCAGGCTGCAAGTTGGGACGGGGAAGTAAATGGGAGTGAGGGAGTGCACAGGAAGAACTGGGAACTGAGAACTGGACGGTCTGGGGAGGCTGTTATTTTACACAGTGATAAGCACTACTACCTTGCTGGGAGGGGAAACACTCGCCAAATCACATCCAGACAGACATGAACCTGATGGAGGAGTTCCTCTTCTGTGGTTTGCAGGGCATTTTTCCAGAACTCCTAAGACCCATTTCACACCACACCACCCATAGTGTCGGCGGTAAAATGCCGCTATTTTTAGCAGCGTTTTACCGTCGGATTTGCAGCGCATTTTGGCCACTAGCGGGGCGCTTTTACCCCCCGCTAGCATCCAAGAAAGGGTTACAACCCCCGGCAAAATGCTGCAATAGCGGCGTTTTGCCAGCGGTATTACAGCGCTGCCCCATTGATTTCAATTTCAGTTCACCGCTCCTTCACCACTCCAAAAAAGCTGCTGGCAGGACTTTTTGTGGCGCCCTGCTATACGCTATAGCGCCTGCAAAACACCCTCGGTGTGAAAGGGGTCTTAGTAGACAGAGGGAGCCAGCATCTCTCAGCCAATACAACTTACCGATAGAGTCAGGGGGCTGAGGCTTTAACAGACAGGCTGAGCTCCGAGGAAAGCCGAAGTCTAGGTGGGTACTAGAGATTTTGGTCAATTAAAATGTACTGGAGGGTTTAGTCGACTCAAATATGACTAAAACTAAAACAATTCAGATGACTAAAATACAACAAAAACTAAAATTTGATGACAAAATTAACAGTGCATTGGGGAAGGGTGCAGGTCATTGTAAATTCCGATATGGATCTTACACCTGGATTTGACTCAGGGCTCTGGGAGATGAACAAGGTGATGGTGGAACACGGGAAAGCTTGACCTAAAAAGATGACTTTTACTTTGCCCCGAATAGGCAGACTCACTTTAAAATGGTATGGTGATGGCAGATTTTACGCATAACATCTTTTAGGTCACTGGTTACACCTGAAACAGAATATGTAAGGTGTTTCCAAGCATTTTCATGGTTCGGACTTTCCGATGGAAAATGTGCGATCAGATTGAGTTGTTGGAAATTCCGATCATGTGTGGGCTCCATCGGACTTTTTCCGTTGGAATTTCCGACACACAAAGTTTGGATCTAACATTTTCTTTATAGTCCCATCGTACGTATTATACGTCACCTCGTTCTGAATGATTGGATTTTCTAACAACTTTGTGCGACCGTTTGTATGCAAGACAAGTTTGGGCCAAAATCTGTCAGAAAAAATCAGACGTATTTTGTCGTCGGAATGTCCGACCATGTGTACAGGGCATTAGAGGGAAATCTGGGACACAAACAGCAAAAACAAAAGCACAAAAAAAAGAAACTTTTAGCCATTCTCTCTCTAAAAAAAAAAAAAAAAATAGCTTTAGAAATACCTTATACGCTTGTACAGATAGAAGGGGTCTGAGGTGCCCCCACACTATAATGTAGCAATCTAAAGGTTTTGTATTATTCCTTTTGTGAAAATCCATACGGTAAAGCCCTGTACACACAGACCGAATATTGGGCGGTATCGGTCAGTTCAATAGAAACCGACCAACATTCTGACTGTGTGTATGGCAGCCAGTCCGACAGAAGTCGGACGAACATCCGGCTTCTGTCGAAGGGGCATAAACGAAAAAGGTCTGCCGATCGGCATCAGATCAGTGCTCTCAGCCAATGGCTAAAAGCGCTGACCGTTGTATTCTGGTGGGGGGGGGCAGTCCCCCTATCAGAACATAATGAGCTCCTCCGATTTTGTTCGTTCAGCCTGCTGGGTTGAAAAAAAAAAATAAAATTATAGTGTGTATCAGGCTTAAGGCTGTAGCTTCAGAGATCTTTTTTATCCATGTATGCTGTTGTTTATGCCGTATGAGGACACTTGAAGGCCATGATTACATATAACAAACCTTTCTGTTTTTAATGGAAATAAAAAAAATGCCTCTGAAATAGATGAACATGTCCACAATCATGAGCCTCACCATCCATTTTTTGTTACCGTCACCAGACAATGACAATAATTATTTGCATGGCTAGCATTATTTAGGGACCAAACTGGATGTCATTATCATTTTCATTAACACCACACAATAGAAGCAACCAGTCCAATATACACTGCATCACAGATTTTGTTGAGATGACCGGGGTCCTTGCAGTACTCCATGACTGACATCATGCTTAAATCGCAACACTTTTAAGTGCGAGATGAACACTGTGGGTCTTGGATGCACCATGTGATCGCCATGTGTACACGGCCCTGTGCTTGCCACTTAAGTTTTGACCTGAAAAATTTGCCAACAGCTGTGAAGTGTTTGGCTAACAAGAACAAAATTCAACAAATTCTAGCTTCAAAAAATTAGCAGTTTTCTGCTGAAACATGAAAGAACACAGCTCAGCACAGTTAGAAAGGCAGCATACGAAAATGCCCAAGAGCATCCACCCTAATGTAGAACAAACACAGTTTCGTTTATTTCTATATTTATGTATAGCAATATATGTTATTTAAAACTGAGCTCTGGGCAAATATAAAAACACATTTTAACCCTATTGTGTATTCTTCCAAAAATTTCTTATATGACTACCATAAATACCTGAATCTGTCTTGATAGTGGTCTCCTATTATAGAAACATAGAAAGGGGATGGCAGAAAAAGACTGAGTAGTCCATCAAGTCTGCCCCTTTTTTATTTATTTTTATTTTTGGGTGGGTTTTTTGTTTCTTTTGTTTAGTTTTTTGTTAACTTTTTTGTCTAAGTATACAGTGCCTTGAAAAAGTATTCATACTCCTTGAAATTTTCCACATTTTGTCATGTTACAACCAAAATCATAAATGTAATTTTATTGGAATTTTATGTGATAGACCAACACAAAGTGGCACTTAATTGTGAAGTGAAAGAAAAATGATAAATGGTTTTCAATTCTTTTTACAATTAAATGTGTGAAAGGTGTGGCGTGCATTTGTATTCAGATCCCCTGTGTCAATACTTTGTAGAACCCACTTTTACTGCAATTACAGCTGCAAGTCTTTTTGGGGATGTCTCTACCAGCTTTGCACATCTAGAGAGTGACATTTTTGCCCATTCTTCTGTGCAAAATAGCTCAAGCTCTGTCAGATTGGATGGGTCTGTGAACAGCAATTTTCAAGTCTTGCCACAGATTCTCAATTGGATTCAGGTCTGGACTTTGACTGGGCCATTCTAACACATGAATATGCTTTGATCTAAACCATTCCATTGTAGCTCTGTATGTTTAGGGTCGTTGTCCTGCTGGAAGGTGAACCTCCACCCCAGTCTCAAATCTTTTGCAGACTCTAACAGGTTTTCTTCTAAGATTGCCCTGTATTTGGCTCCACCAATCTTCCCATCAACTCTGATCAGCTTCCCTGTCCCTGCTGAAGGAAAGCATTCCCACAATATGATGCTCTCACCACCATGTTTCATGGTGGGGATGGTGTGTTCAGGGTGATGCGCAGTGTTAGTTTTCCGCCACACAGCTTTCTGCTTGTAGGCCAAAAAGTTCAAATTTTGGTCTCCTCTGACCAGAGCACATATTTGCTGTGTCATCCACTTGGCTTCTCTCAAACTGCAACGGGACTTCCTTTGGCTTTCTTTCAACATAGGCTTTCTTCTTGCCACTCTTCCATTAAGGCCAGATTTGTGGAGTGCACGAGTAATAGTTGTCCTGTGGACAGATTCTCCCACCTGAGCTGTGGATCTCCTCAGCTCCTCCAGAATTACCATGGGCCTCTTGGCTGCTTCTCTGATTAATGCTCTCCTTGCTCGGCCTGTCAGTTTATGTGGACGCCCATGTCTTGGTAAGTTTGAAGTTGTGCCATACTCTTTCAACTTTCGGATGATGGATTGAACAGTGCTCCGTGGGTTGTTCTAAGCGTGGGATATTTTTTTATAACCTAACCCTGCTTTAAACTTCTCCACAACTTTATCCCTGACCTGTCTGGTGTGTTTCTTGGCCTTCATGAGGCTTTTTGTTCACTAAGAATCTCTAAGAAACATCTGAGGGCTTCACAGAACAGCTGTATTTATTCTGAGATTAAATTACACACAGGTGGACTCTACTTTACTAATTAGATCACTTCTGAAGGCAATTGATTCCACTAGATTTTATTTAGGGGTGTCAGAGTAATGGAGGCTGAATACAAATGCACGCCACACTTTTCACATATTTATTTGTAATACATTTTGAAAACCATTTATCATTTTTCTTCTACTTCACAATTATGTGCCACTTTGTGTTGGTCTATCACATAAAATCCCAATTAAATATATTTACATTTTTGGTTGTAACATGACAAAATGTGGAAAATGTCAAGGGGTATGAATACTTTTTCAAGGCACTGTAGATCTATGTTTGTCCCAAGCATGTTTGAAGCTATGTACTGTTGACTGTCTCACTACCTCTGCTGGAAGTTTATTCCAAACATCAACTACCCTTTCTGCAAAATAATACTTTCTAAAATTATTTTTGAACTTCTCTCCAGTTAGTTTGAGGGCATGTTCCCTGTGTTCTTGATTTTGGTTTCATATTGAACAAAATGCCCTCCTAAACCTTATTCTTCCCCTTGGTGTATTTAAAGGTTTCAGTCATGTCTCCTCTTTCCCTTCTTTCCTCTACACTGTACATATTAGGTTCCCGAAGTCACTCTCGATATGTTTTATCCTCAAAACCTTTCACCGTTTTTGTTACCTGTCTCTGGACTTGTTCTATCTTATCAATATCTTTCTGTAAGTGAGGTCTCCAAAATGAACACTGTATTCTCACTAAAGATCTATATAGAAGAATCAGGACCTCCTTCTTCCTGCTGGTGACCCCTCTAGTGATGTATCCTAGAATTTAATTTGCTCTGAGTTATGCTGCACTCAGACTGGGAGGGGGAGGTAGATCTTAACCAATGAGGCTCTTTTGCTTTGCACAGTGCTGTGAGTGACATGTTTAAAGGAAAGCATGAGGATGACCTCATCATCAGACTCCCTGTCTGAACTTATCCAAGCACGCACTGAGCTCCTAGACGCCTTAAATAAACAGATTAGGAGAAACTACGTTCTGTCACAAAAAACCTTTTATGAATACGGGAACAAGGCTGGTAAGCTCTTAGCTAGGGCTCTCAGAACTAAAAAAGCTTCAATGACTGTACACTCTATAACAAACTCCCAGGGACTTCCCACGGCGGTCAATGACCAGATAGCGAGCCAATTCGTTCGCTACTACTCACAGCTTTACAACCTACACCCCACCACCTCGCTCACTGAAGACGCAGCTCGTCGACAGCTCATCAGGGACTTTCTTACTAAATATAATATGCCACCTTTAACTGACGCTGAGACCAGTGACCTTAACCGGCCTATCACGTGCTCAGAAGTAGACGCAGTTCTCAAGCAACTGAAACCCGGCAAGAGCCCGGGCCCTGACGGCTTGACAACGGCGTACTATAAAACTTTTGCGGACATTCTGAAACCCCACTTTTTGACGGCCTTCAACTCCATCTCTTCTTCTAATCCCCCACCCCGAGACCTATTGACAGCCCACATTACAGTCATACCCAAACCAAACAAAGATCCCACTTTAGTGACTAATTACCGGCCAATCTCCCTCCTTAATGTCGACCTAAAAATTTTTGCTAAAATTCTAGCTAATCGTCTCTTGCCACTCTTACCCAACCTAGTCTCGCTTGACCAAGTAGGGTTCATCCCGGGTAGAGAGGCAAGAGACAACACGACTAAAGCAATTAATTTACACCACTGGCTGACTTCATCGACACAACAGGGATTTTTTCTCTCACTTGATGCGGAGAAGGCATTCGACAGGGTGGCATGGGACTACATGGAGGAAGTTCTCAAAATGATCGGGATACGAGATCGTATGCTCCAATTCATCATGGCTCTCTATTCATCTCCCACCGCGAAGGTCCGAGTCAATGGCCACCTGTCGAATGCCTTCTCCATATCTAATGGCACCCGTCAGGGCTGTCCTTTGTCCCCATTAATATTTGTACTCACTCTTGAACCCCTTCTCCAATGCCTGCGTGCCAACCCCGACATCAAAGGAGTGACTGTGTCTGATACCACCTACAAACTCTCTGCTTTCGCGGACGATATCCTCCTATTCCTCACTGAACCCCATGTCTCTCTACCCAACTTACTAGCAGATTTTAAAACTTTTCACACCCTCTCGAATCTCCTTATCAACTTCTCGAAGTCGGAAGCACTTAATATCTCCTTACATCAGCATACCCTTTCACTCTGCCAATCTAATTACCCATTCAAATGGAACCGCGACGCGATAACGTACTTGGGGATTGCACTCCCTTCCCGTCTATCTGACCTATATACCGCAAATTACGTCCCCATTCTTCAACGCATCCAAAAAGATCTAAAGGCTTGGTCCACTGGAGTCTTCTCATGGTTTGGCAGAGCTGCCATACTCAAAATGAACGTTCTTCCCAGACTATTATATGTCCTGCAAACGATCCCGATAAAACTACCCCAGACCTTCTTTCACTCGTACCGCAAAATATGCACTGACTTCCTCTGGGGCAAAGACAGACCTAGACTTAGTCTAGATAAGCTTTGCTTACCAAAGCTGAAAGGTGGGATAGGCCTTCCAGATGTTGCCAAATACCATTGGGCCTGTCAACTGACGAGGATTATTGACTGGAACATTCACAAATCATCAAAAGACTGGATAAACATCGAAAACAAATTCTCTACGGTCCCTATAGGCCAACTACCATGGATAGCCCAAGCAGTTGTACCCCGTCCCTGTAAAGCACACCCTTTAATTGCCAGTACTTTACACACATTTCAAAAATCATGCCGGACCCAGCACATCTCGTCAATGCAGAGTCCATTAACGCCTGTTCGGCACAATCCGGAATTCCCGGTGGGTATGTCAGACTCCTTCCTGGCTGCCTTCTGGCCCTATCCTACTGTTCAAGCTAGACATTTTTTTTCCAATAACGCCTTCCTCACCCGCCCCCATATACCCAGACGAGAGAATGACCAATCTTGCCCGTATTGGACCTACTTCCAGATCCGACACTTTCTGACCGACCCTACCAAACGACCTGACTTTGGCAGACGACTTACACCCTTTGAGACACTGTGTACCAAACAGGAACCGCAACGACACTTAATCTCGGAAATTTACTCAATGCTTTTTGCTGACAGTAACTCTAAGGCCAATGTCGCTACGCGGCAGTGGGAACGAGATCTATCTCTAGATCTCTCAGACGAAGAATGGGAACGTGTATTCACACATGTTCATAAAGGGACCATTAACGTTACAGCGCAAGAAAACGGCTTCAAAATACTCTCCAGGTGGTACAGGACCCCATCCAGACTCCACAAAATGACCCCGGCTATACCTCCGGAATGCTGGAGATGCTCTAACAGGGATGGCTCTCTCTTGCATATATGGTGGTCCTGTCCTCTACTACAACCATTCTGGCAGGAAGTACATCGCCTCACCTCACAGATTACTACATACCAAATAGCCTTTACACCTGCACAAATGCTCCTACATCACTCCTCTATCCCTTTCAAACATTATCACCGTTCCCTTGTACTACATTTACTGAATGCAGCGAAACTGTGCATACCTGTGCTTTGGAAATCGCCTACTCCACCAACTATTGCGGATTGGCTTAGTCGCATTTCTAAAATCGAAGAAATGGAGAATTTGATTCACCAATCTAAGGACTCTCCCTCTAAATTCAATACCGTGTGGGCCTGCTGGCACCACTTTACCACCACGGATGAATACAGACATTTACGTTCTCCTTGTCCTCCCAAACCCCCGGACTCCCGGAGTCAGGACTAATATTTCAAATCTACCCCGACAGGTTCGCTTCAGCCCCTCCCCCTTTCCAGATATGTGACACCTCTTGGCCTTTGGTGCTGGCTGCCCAAGGCTTTTTCCCTATAATGTGGGTCCACACCCTATAATGTGGGTCCACACCCTTTCCGTCCTGCCTCCCACCCCCGCTAGAGGCTCTTTTGCTTTGCACAGTGCTGTGAGTGACATGTTTAAAGGAAAGCATGAGGATGACCTCATCATCAGTGTGCAGCTGCTCGTATATGGTCCAATCACAAACTGGGGTGGATCCTGTAAAAGGCTTCTACACCATGAGAACATGGCCTCATTACATTGATTATCCAATGTATACACTTCCAGTTTAGTCTAGGTAGTCCAGACATAAGGGTATTCATTTTTCAGTCCACACAACCATCTTACCAGATCTTAACCAGAAAACATTGCTTGGAATGCAAGGTCTGCATCTAGGTAGATCTAGGTCTATAAAACATCTGATGGCCACGAAAATATGTGTCAATAGTTTTTTATTAACTTATTTTTTTAAAGTCTTGTGCTTATATTTCCTTTTCAGGCATTTCTTCATTCCTGTGTATGCCAACAGTGGCCATTTGGAACCCTCGTGGCCCTGACCTCAGTAACTGTACCTCTCCTTGGGTCAATCAGGTGGCACAGAAGGTGAGGCCTATAGTGTTGTTATTTTCACAAAGAGTTTGTTACATAGTGATTTTCTTAAACAAGTTGCATTGTGTTTGAGATAAAGTTAATAATGTTAATAATGTTGTTTTTTTTTTCTCTAAATCATCCACTTTTGCATTTGTAATGGCTCATTCAACATTACCATCACCCTTTCCGTATTGTGCACTTCAGATTAAGAGTGGAGAGAATGCAGCCAACATTGCTGGGGAACTAGCCCGTCATACCCGTGGACAGATCTATGCCGGGGATGTCACATCTACCGTTCGACTTTTGGAACAGCTTGTGGATATTCTGGATGCTCAGTTACAAGCACTGCGCCCAATAGAAAGAGAGAGTGCAGGGAAGAATTACAACAGGGTAAGATTACCCATTTTTGATCTTACATCATCCAGTAAACTTGGCTCAACTTTCTTCACTTGTTAGAAGATCAACTCCGATTGACCATGTTTGTCATTACTAACTCATGTTTCCTGACTACTGTGTAAGCCCCTTAACCCAAAGTCAATCAAGTCACTTAGGAGTTGGGGTTAGAGCTACATGGGTGATTAAGTTTCTTTGCCACTAAGAGACATCTCCATTTGTTTGCTCTGATCTAATTGTCTGCAAACTGAAATCAAAGTGTTTCTAATGAGATAACTGTCAACAAAAAGTTAAAGAGTAACTAAACCCATCGATTTAATGGCTTTGCAAAACAGATACAGTCAAGGCATGCTGTGAATGACAACTGTCACAGTTGGTTGTGTTCTCAACAGAACTATCAAGCCTTCAAATGGCTGGTGTCATCACTGATAACATGTGCAGCACCATGGCAACTGCTGATCAAACAGAGGTTAAGATGGCAGCTTCCTTGGCTGTAACATTTAGGGTAGTTTGGTTCCACCTTAGGTTTCTGAGTATCAGAAAGGTTCAATTGCTAGTGCAGCCTTATGCAGGCCATACATGGTCGAATTTCGAACAAATTTTCTTTTCAAAATCAGAAAGTTCTTTTTTTGTGATCCGATTGTGCCACCATTGATTTTCGAAATTTGGCCGACCAAGCCTTCAATTTCACCTCATGTTGCTACAGAAAATAATTTTCTTGGCCGGGATTCTTTTTTTCTCTCCGTAAATTTTCTTTTCTTATTACATTTCTCGCACGATTCTCCCATCATTGATTAGAAAATCGTTAGTTTTTCAAAAAATTTTCCGAAAATCAGCTGTTGCTGCAGCCCACTAATGGTGCGAAATTCTTACGAAAATTCGAACCGTGTATGGCCGGCATTAGTCTTAAAGTATAACTACACTGCATCTAAGCACCACAAACTTAAAATCTTTTTTTTTTTATTTCAAGGCAAACACCCCATCCATCCATGTCTCCATGGAAATCACTTTAAAAAACACTCCCCTAGCATTTCTGGTCATGACCATCTTGAGTAATAGCAGATGATTCATGTAGCAATTACTTCATGGAATCCATCTGCCCTTAGCGTGCAAGCAGGAGGGTGTGATTATCTGAGAAAAACCCTCCTCCCCTCCTCAAGATTCCTGGGATGTATGATATAATTTGCCTATGGCAGAAACCAAGAAGTACCTGAAGAAATGTAAAAAAAAAAAAAAAAAAAAAATGTAAAACAAGTAAATATAATATACTATCCTATCTATATACTAATTCTAGCGGCATAATGATTAAACGAGTTAATGTTGATTAAGAGGGTGAAGTTAAATTAAATTGGTTAAAAATAAATTATCATTTATAATGATTAATGAATGTCTTACAGCAATTATACTGGACAAACAAGACGAGATATGGAAACCTTGGATAGATTATTTATTGAACTGTTTATAACCAATTATCTATTGCTTGCATATTGTGTACCCCCCCCCCCTTTTTTTATTTATTTATTTTAGTATTTTCAATTGTTCTCTTTTCTTATTTCTATATTTTTTTACTTTTCTTCACTCCTTTTTTGGAGATGTCTTTCTTTAAATTCTACTGAAGATATGATCTTTTAGAGTTGGATCCTTTGTAACAGTCATTTAGATACACTCTGTAATGTAATATTTATGGTTAAGATTCTGTATAGTTAATTCAACAACATCGTTTATTTTTGACCATCTCGTATTTATATGACTGTAATGCCCTGTACACACGATAGGATTTTCAGATGGAAAATGTGTGATAGGACCTTGTTGTCAAAAATTCCGACCGTGTGTAGGCTCCATCACACATTTTCCATAGGAATTTCCGTCACACAAAATTTGAGATCTGGTTCTCAAATTTTCCGACAACAAAATCCGTTGTCGAAAATTCCGATCGTGTGTACACAATTCCGACGCACAAAGTTTGGAATCAAGCAGAAGTAGACATGTGCAATTCGTTTTGTTTTTTTTAGTTTTCCGTTAAAATTCGTTATATTCGTTCATTCGTTATCGTACGAATGAACGAATGATTCGCTAAAAATTTTAACGAATAACGAATTATCAAATCGAACGAATATGAAAAACAACGAAAATTTGAAATAACCAAATTAGAAACAACGAAACTACGAAAGAAGAAAATCTGAAAAACGAAAACAGGAACAACGAAAATCAAAATGAACGAAAAAATTCGTACATTCGTAACTTTTTTTTTTTTGTTGAATTGGTAATTTTCCGTGTCCCTTACAATGGCGCTGCTTAACGTGCTTCGAAGGGATTGAATGAAAAAATTCGTACATTCGCAACTTTTATTTTTTTTTTTCGATTCGTAATTTTCCGTGTCTCTTACAATAGCGCTACTTAACGTGCTTCGAATGGATTGAACAAAAAGATTCGTACATTCGTAACTTTTTTTTTCGATTCGTAATTTTCCGTGTCTCTTAAAATGTAATAATAGCATACACATTACATAAAATTATGAATTATGCTCCGTTTACGAATCTACGAAAACAATGTTACGAAAGTACGAATGTAACTAAATCTACGAAAATACGAATGCGTCCGAATTTCGAATAAACGAAAATTAAACGGAAAAACAAATCAACGAAAAAATAACTCTTACGAAAATACGAATCGTTGCGAATACGAACACCGACGACTTACGAAATTACGAATCTTTACGAACCAACGGAAACGAACAGAAACGAAACGAAACTGAACAAATTTTTCTATTGTGCACATGTCTAAGCAGAAGAGCCGCACTGGCTATATATTTTTCTCGGCTCGTCGTACGTGTTGTACGTCACCGCGTTGTTGACGTTCGGAATTCCCGACCAACTTTGTGTGACCGTGTGTATGCAAGACAAGTTTGAGCCAACATCTGTCGGAAAAAATCCCATGGATTTTGTTGTCGGAAAACCCTATTATTCTTCCTTTCTATTTGATATACCAATGAAAACTATTGAAACAGAGAGTGAAGTTCAACTTTAAGACCATTTGCAAGTAAAGGAACTCATAGCTCTTTGGATGAGTTTAAACCAATTTTGTTGATTTTGAATTCAATTCTGAAGAGATTCTTAAAAATATCAGCATGAAACTTGGCTAATCAGTCTATCAGCCGTGTTGGTTTTTTCCTAAGTGGTCGCTACTGTTTCCGTCATGCAGAAGATGCCTGCTAGGTCACGCTCTCACACAATACTAGTGTGTACACAGATCTAACAATAAGTTTGTTTAACCTTTGAATTGCAGAGGCCCCTTTGTTCTCAATATAGTAACTATGGCCAGCTTAAGATTCTTACAACTTGTGTCACTGACAGGAGGCTCAAGTATCTGCTGTACAGTGTGTGAGCTTAGTAACACAATGGGAGCGCAGTAGGGTCTGTGACAAGCTCAGTCCTGTAGGAATGATGATTAAGCCTATTAAGTCCATTAGCTCTGAGCGAAGTTCAGTATCATGGCAACAGCCAGCTTTGAGCAGAGCCATATAGATTTTACCGATCCACTTCTAGCTTTAAGATTGTCATTGGCAGCTTCGTGAGTTACAGGTCTGGAAGGGCTGTCTGCCACCGCTGACCCTCTGTGTTTGTTTTACAGATGCACAAGAGAGAAAGGACCTGCAAGGACTATATTAAGGTAACTGCAGAACCCCTCCCTGCCACATAAAAAAAAAAAATAATAATAAATGATTAACAAAATGGAAAGTAAATAAACAGGGGAGAAATCCTAATCAAATCAATATTTGGTGTGACCACCCTTTGCCTTCCAAAAAGCATCAATTCTTCTAGGTACACATAGGTGTAACTATGTACCTTCATAGGTTGGATTTGATGGACTTGTGTCTTTTTTCGACCTCGTCTACTATGTAACTATGTATACACTTGCACACAGTTTCTGAAGGAACTAAGCAGGTGGGTTGTTCCAAGACACAGATCTTCTGTGGATGTAGGCTGCCTGAAATCCTTCTGTCTCTTCATGTAATCCCAGACAGACTCCATGATGTTGAGATCATGGCTTTGTGTGGGCCAAACCATCACTTCCTTATTCTTTTTTACACTGAAGATAGTTCTTAACCAATTCCGGACCGCCCACCGCACATTTACTGCGGCAGGGTGGCCCGGCTGTGCAAAACTACCTACGGGCTCCCACTGTGATTGGACACAGTGGGAGCCAATTAGCGGGTCTGGCAGATGCAGTGTTCGCAAGGACCAGTCAATCGTTGACAGGAGAGGCAAAACGGCGGTCTGCCTATGTAAACAAGGCAGACCGCCGTTCAGTCAGAGATAAATATAGAGATCTTGTGTTTCTGCTAAGCAGGAACACAGATCTCTCTCTTCCTCCAGTTAAGCCATCCCCCACACAGTTAGGCTGCTTTCACACTGGGGCGGTTTGCAGGCGCTATTGCGCTAAAAATAGCGCCTGCAAACCGACCCGAAACAGCTGTTGCTGTGTCTCCAGTGTGAAAGCCCCGAGGGCTTTCACACTGGAGCGGTGCGCTAGCAGGACGGTAAAAAAAGTCCTGCTAGCTGCATCTTTGGAGCGGTGAAGGAGCGGTGTGTTCACCGCTCCTATACCGCTCCTTCCCATTGAAATCAATGGGAGACCGCGGGGATACCACCGGCAAAGCGCCACTCCAGCGGCGCTTTGCGGAGGTTTTTAACCCTTTTTTACCGCGGGTAAAACGATGGTAAAGCAGCGCTAAATATAGCGCTGCTTTACCGTCGCCGCCCCGCACCGCCCCAGTGTGAAGCCGGCCTTAGAAAGCACTCCCTAGGAGCACACTTAAAGTGATTGTAAAGGCGCGTTTTAATTTTTTTTTAAATAACAAACATATCATACTTACCTCCACTGTGCAGCACGTTTTGCACAGAGTGGCCCAGAACTTCCTCTTCTGGGGTCCCTCGGCGGCTCTCGCGGCTCCTCCCCGCATCAGATAACCCCCTAGGAGAAGCTCTCTCCCGTGGAGTTACCTTGCAGGCTCACTCCCAAGTCCAGCATTTGCGTCCATAGACACGAATGCCGGACTTGGCCCCGCCCCCCAGCGCCCGCGTCATTGGATTTGATTGAGAGCAGCGGGAGCCAAGGGCTGAGCACCCTGGGCAGAGGAAGAGCGCATCTCTGGCGTGTGAAATTCCAGGGCTCAGGTAAGTAAAATGGGGGGGCTGGGGGGCCGGTCACTGCCAGTTTTTTTTTCACCTTAATGCATAGGATGCATTAAGGTGAAAAAACACGAGGATTTACAACCCCTTTAACCCTTTGATTGCCCCTGATGTTAACCCCTTCCTTGCCAGTGTCATTCGTACAGTGACAGTGCATTTTTTTTAGCACTGATCACTGTATTAGTATTACTGGTCCCCAAAAATGGCACTTAGTGTCCGAATGTCCACCACAATGTTGCAGTCCCGCTAAAAATTGCTGATTGCCACCAATACTAGTAAAAATAAAAGTAAAAATGCCATTAAAATATGCCATAATTTGTAGATGTGATAACTTTTGTGCAAACCAGTCAATATACGCTTATTGGGATTTTTTTTACCAAAAATTTGTAGCAGAATACATATTGGCCTTAATTTATGAAGAAATTAAATTTTTTTAATTTTTTTATTGGATATGTTTCATAGCAGAAAGTAAAAAATATTGTTTTTTTTCCAAATTGTCTGTCTTTTTTTGTTTAGAGCGCAAAAAATAAAAACTGCAGAGGTTATTAAACCACCAAAAGAAAGCTCTATTTGTGGGGGAAAAAAGGACATACATTTTGTTTCTATACAGTGT
This sequence comes from Lithobates sylvaticus, assembly GCA_028564925.1. Lineage (NCBI taxonomy): Eukaryota > Metazoa > Chordata > Amphibia > Anura > Ranidae > Lithobates > Lithobates sylvaticus. The sequence continues at coordinate 96,047,217 of CM053029.1, forward strand.
GGCATGACAGCGCAATTGTGAGTTAAAGTAACACAGTGCCGTATCGCAAAAAATGGCCTGGTCATGAAGGGGGTGAAACCTTCTGGGGCTGAAGTGCTTGATGATGACATTGGCTGTATGTTTGGGGTCATCATCCTGCTGCAGAATACATTTGGGGACAATCACACACCTCCCTGATGAAATGGCATGATGGATAAGTATCTGCCTCTATTTCTCAGCATTGAGAACACCATTGATCTGTCCACAACTTCAACTCCATTCACTGAAATGCAGCCTCCAACTTGCAAGTAAAAGTTATGATATTCTACAAACCCCACAGTATTTTAATATAACTGCTCAGGGGTGCCCACAGTTTTATGGAACCTTAGCAATACCTCTGGATGTGCCTCTGAAGAGCAGTGGTGGCCCGTCCATTAAGGGCGCCACGGGTGTTTTTTGAAACACGATTATAGCCAGGGGCCCTAATAGGTTTAAATTTAGGGTGGGCTCGGGGCGCAGAGAATGCACTCAGAGCCCACCCAGGCGTGTGAGAATAGCAAGTGAATATTCACTATTCTCACACTGAATCTCCTCTCCGCCAATCAGGAAGCGGGTCTGAGACCGGTTTCCCGATTGACCGAAAGGAGAAGCGTTCTGATTGGCAGCCAAGGAGGAGGGAGGAGACTGAAGCTGTCGAGCAGGGAAGGAGAAGCTGCTAGTGCTTCCCGCTGCCGGGATGCCTTTGGAGGAGAGCAGGGGGAAGCCGCCAGGGATTGCCCACCATGGATGGGGTAAGTGCATTAACCAACCCGACTGGGGGAGGGCGGCTGCGGGTGCACTGTTTGCCGGCCACCCCCCAACTGCCCCACTGCTGAAGAGCCTGCAGAGATAGAGGTGATGGCCATTTTTTAACTTGAGCCACAAATTGCCTTATGACTCTTCTCAGCAACTGTGTACCACCCAGCCTCTACAGTTCCACTGCTACAGTATAGCTGGAAGAACATTTACACCCTGTTCCAAATTATTATTCAAATTCTATTTCAGTGTCACAAAGATTAAATATTTTGTTGTTCAGTTTAACTCATGGTTGGCATTGTGTCTCAGGGCTCTTTTGATCACTGAAAACAATATTGGACACCTGTGATAATTAGATTGCCAGGTGAGCCCAATTAAAGGAAAAACTACTAAAGGAGGGTGTTCCACATTATTAAGCAGAGCACCATTTTCAAGCAATATGGGGAAGAAAAAGGATCTCTCTCCTGCCAAAAAGAGTGAAATAGTTCAATGCCTTGGACGAGGTATGAAAACATTAGATATTTCACAAAAACGTAAGTGTGATCATCGCACTATTAAGAGATTTGTGGCTGATTCAGAGTTTGACGGGTTTCGTGCAGATAAAGGCACATTGAGGAAGATTTCTGCCAGATCCATGCATCGGATCAAGAGAGCAGCTGCTAAAACACCATTACATAGCAGCAAACAGATATTTGAAGCTGCTGGTGTCTCTGGAGTCCCACGGACATCATGGTGTAGAGTCCGCCAGAGTCTTGCAACTGTGCATAAACCTTCCATTCGGCCACCACTAACCAATGCTCACAAGCAGAAACAGATGCATTGGGTGGAAAAACACATGAAGACTAATTTTCAAACAGTCCTGTTCACTGATGAGTGCCGTGCAACCTTGGATGGTCCAGTAGTAGTGGATGGTTGGTGGACGGCCACCCTGTTCCAACAAGGCTACAATGTCAGCAAGACGGTGGTGGATTCATGTTTTTGGCTGGAATCATGGCAAGAGAGCTGGTCGGCCCCTTTAGGGTCCCCGAAGGTGTAAAGATGACCTATGCAAAGTATGTGGAGTTCCTGGCTGACCACTTCCTTCCCAGATACAGAAGAAAGAACTATGCTTTCCATAATAAAATCATCTTCATGCATGACAATGCACCATCTCATGCTGCAAAGAATACCTCTGCAGTAATGACTCCTATGGGGATAAAAGGAGAGAAAGTCATGGTGTGGCCTCCATCCTCCCCTGACCTCAATCCTATTGAGAACCTTTGGAGCATCCTCAAGCAAAATATCTATGAGGGTGGGAGGCAGTTTACATCCAAACAGCAGCTCTGGGAGGCTATTCTGACATCTTGCAAACAAATTCAAGCAGAAACTGTCCAAAAACTCACAAGCTCAACGGATGCAAGACTTGTGAAGCTGCTATCAAATAAGGGGTCTTATGTTAAAATGTAACGTGACCTGTTAAAACGTTTAAAAAGTTAAAATGTTGTTCAAAGTTTGATTGAAATAGCTTTTGATTTCAGTAAATATGCTGCAAACACAACAAATGACAATTTTCAGTTCTTTACAACCTATAAAGTGTTTTTTTGAAACTTACTGTGTGTAATAATTTGGAACAGTGCATTGTACGTTTTTTATTTAGAATTTTTTTTTTTTTTATCATTAGGAGGTTTGTTCAATAAAATTAGAATTGTACTCTTAATATAAATGTGGAAACCACTGCGCTACCTTTGTTGAAAACAACTCAATGTGAAAAAGCAGCTAACATACAAAACAGACAAAGTCAAAGAAATGTGGACAAAAAATGTAGCGCTAAAACATATATACTTTGTGAAAAGTGGTGAAATGAAGGGATGTATATAATAGAGTACCCACAATGAACGTGAGCATTACCAATCATATAACATAAGATATTAATGTTAATGGTGAATACCATAAAGTGATGACATAAACTGGATCAATAACAAATGCCAATACAAAAATATATATATGTAAAGTTCATATTGTGTAGACACTGGTAACCCCAGATGGATCCCTCGGATTGACTCAGGGGCAGGGGAAGCTGGAACCCCACAAATAAGGAACGGCTTGTCTGATGATAAGGAAAAGAATGAATACTCTTACCATAGATGTTGGATACAGCTACCGTACGGTATTTGTATCAAGCAGGCTTAAATGCTGGAACTCTTGCATCAGTGGGTGCCAGATGGAGCGGGTGGGAACCACGGCAGTCAGGAACCAAGCAGCATGTACAGCGACCAGTGAACCAAGCGGCATGCACAGCAACCAGTGAACCTCCAATTAACCAGATGATCCCACGGGAGGTGATCACACGAACCGGGGAAAAAGGAGGGAAAAAATGGAGGCAACTCCAATAGTGCAGGTCAAAAAATTATTGATAAAATTTATTCACATTGATATGTGACAAATCAAACAAAATAAAAATCTTGAGATGAATATATAAAATGGGTCGGCAATGTGGAAAGTATGAGACAGCTGGCCCAATCAAACAAAATAAAAATCTCGAGATGAATATATAAAATGGGTCGGCAATGTGGAAAGTATGAGACAGCTGTCTCATACTTTTCACATTGCCGACCCATTTTATATATTCATCTTGAGATTTTTATTTTGTTTGATTTGTCACATATCAATGTGAATACATTTTATCATTAATTTTTTGACCTGCACTATTGGAGTTGCCTCCATTTTTTCCCTCCTTTTTCCCCGGTTCGTGTGATCACCTCCCGTGGGATCATCTGGTTAATTGGAGGTTCACTGGTTGCTGTGCATGCCGCTTGGTTCACTGGTCGCTGTGCATGCTGCTTGGTTCCTGACTGCCGTGGTTCCCACCGGCTCCATCTGGCACCCACTGATGCAAGAGTTCCAGCATTTAAGCCTGCTTGATACAAATACCGTACGGTAGCTGTATCCAACATCTATGGTAAGAGTATTCATTCTTTTCCTTATCATCAGACAAGCCGTTCCTTATTTGTGGGGTTCCAGCTTCCCCTGCCCCTGAGTCAATCCGAGGGATCCATCTGGGGTTACCAGTGTCTACACAATATGAACTTTACATATATATATTTTTGTATTGGCATTTATTATGTCATCACTTTATGGTATTCACCATTAACATTAATATCTTATGTTATATGATTGGTAATGCTCACGTTCATTGTGGGTACTCTATTATATACATCCCTTCATTTTACCACTTTTCACAAAGTATATATGTTTTAGCGCTCCATTTTTTGTCCACATTTCATTGTACTCTTAATAGTTGATAACATGAGAATTATGCTGACTATTGTTTACATCAATTATTTAGGTAAATGAGAAAAATATCATTGGCATAATAATTTGGAACAGGGTGTACATACAGACCTGGCAAGTGAAAATGGCATCTACTCATGAGCCCCTTTTCTCTTTAAAGAAGTTTATTTGGAGACAATTGGGCTCGGTTCACACTGCCGCGACTTCGGATCAGACTTGTGAGACCCCAAGTCACATGACATGTGAAATCCCATGTTAGTCAATGAGAGCTGTATTAAATAATACTAGTTGCTCGGACTTTAGAAAATGTTTCAAGGTGACTTCTATCTAACCTGTGCCCATAGACTTTAATGGAAGTTGCCTCCAAGTCACATCCTCATATTGATGTGATTTGGATCCAGCATTACAAGAAGATTACCCAGGCATTCCCTGAAAGTCGCTTCAAGTTGCATCAAAGTATTACTCAAGTCGCATCAAGTCACCAGCAAGTTCTACGGCATGGCATTGGAGCCAAACTTGTGCTGGCCTTCTGTTTTTTCAGTGTATTGATGCACGTTGCACTGTGCTGACAGGCAGATATCATGAGTTGTGTTGTGTTGAAAAGTAGGGTTTGCGCTACTTTTTTTCCCACCGCAAACCAGCGCATATCAATGCAGCTCACTAGTGTGACCTGCTTCCATTTACATACCTTATTTTTTTCATGCATTGAAAAAAAACGTGCCAACGTATCTGGTGGAGGCAGTTGTAATAGAGTTTTCATTATCTCTGACGACCATTTTATACGCAGTCATATTTTGTGTGTGTGTATTTTCTATGGAGCAATCGGGTCTTGTACAATCAGTCATAATTAGCTTGCGTATGTTTTTCATTTAAAGGCGGTGGTGGAAACAGTAGATAACCTCTTACGCCCAGAAGCATTACCCTCATGGCGAGATATGAATGCCACCGAGCAGGAGCATGCTGCTACCATGTTACTGGACATATTGGAAGAAGGAGCTTTTCTAGTAGCTGACAATGTCAAAGAGCCTGCCCGCTTTCAGACCGCTCGGACTAATGTCGGTAAGCCTGCTAAAAGCCCAAAATTATTCATATTTTTACATTTCCTTCTAACAAATTTGTTGGTGTGCATACTTCAATTTCTCAGTTATACTGTATATATCATTATTTTCTGTTTTCTTTCTGTTTTATTTTCTGTCTTTGGGTTTTAAAAAAAAAGCAAGTTGTTGTTCGACACTACAGAGCATTAATTAGTATATCTAGAGACTAACCTTATTTTTTATTTTTTGAGAGTAAGGATTAGAATCCCTGTCAAATTTGCATTGCTGCCTGTACCCTCCTGGCTAATGACCAGTGTTAATTTTAGCCATAGTCTTTTGACTAAAATGCCATTTTAGCTTCAGTCGTTTTTTTTAGTCAACTGAATTGTTTTAGTTTTAGTCGTATTTTAGTCAATTTCCACATATAGGCAAATAATACAATTCCCACACTGGTTCGTATCATGCAGTGCACTTTTACTCAACCATGTTTCTCTTTTGGGTTGGAATTACCCCAAACCTAAATGGTCCTTGAGATTTTTCCCTTGCAGAGCTGGTATCAAAGGCCTAGGTCCTACAATTTCAGCAACTTGAGAGTTGGCCAAAAGAATATGTTTTTTTTTCAGGAGGTTCATGCTGGGTATCCAGCAGCACCATATCCCGGAAAAGAGCTCTAGTGGGCTTCACGTGCCCACATTCAAGATGGACTCATGCAGCACAGAGAAGACAAAGATTAAAAGAAAAAAAAAAACATGTAATACAACGGCTGATTTAGTAAGAACATCTATTAGAGAATTAGATTAATACTAGTAGAACAGGTGCCTATAGGGCAGGTCCCCCAATACTTTTGGTAATAAAGTGTAAGTCTCCTATTTCTCCAAGGTAGTAGTGCTATACCACTAAACCACTGTGCTGTTCATATATTATATTAGGTAGAGTGTAGGTCACATTGAGTTAATGGAGGAATAGGTGTTGGGTTTATGAGAGTTGACAACATCTTATTTCATGTGTATGATTGGAGATTTTTTTGGAAAGGGATTTACAAGTTTGTGTTTTAAGTTTCTATATCACGTGATGAAATAAAGTATATTTAGCTAAATTCCATTATACTATTTCCACTCTTGTTGATACTATTGATTTGGGAATTGGCATTCATTCAACGCTGATATACTGTATGTGTAAGTTACTGTTGGTGTGGCATGTGGAGCTTTTTTAGTTTTCTCCTGACCTTTATATCTTTGTATGCTGTCTCTCTCGTTAATGGAAGTATATCTGTAAACTCCTAAACTCTTTGTGCTGGAAATGTATTTGTTTTCTGTTTCTTTCTCCCTCTCAGTTCTGGATGTGCCATGGTGATATCTATTATCTCCTTGGTACTGAAGAAGTGTTTGCAAACTCTATATTTCTGATTCTTCGCTTCTCCGGGGCATATCTTCAAATTGTTTGAACTTTTCCTAGAAATTATGATTCAGTTTACTAGCATAATTCATCCAATGCCGACAAGTTGTAAAAAAATAACTATTTGTTGAAGAGCAGAAGTGATGAAAGTTCTTAAAAAACTAGTTAAACAAAAAAGCATCTCCGGTTGATCATTTTCCCAGAGACAGAAGATAAGAAGGGCACAAAACTTCAGAAAGCTTCAGAACTTTTTCTATAGGACATATTGGATTTCTCTGGATCTATTGTGTTAAACTGACCCCAGTGATATCTAAAAAAAGAAAAAAGGAACATCCATAAGTTGTTAAATACACAAACAGGAGACTATGGATTCAGGTTGAAAATTACTGAAAACTGCAAATTTCCTCTGTAACACTCAATATCCTCTGCAGGGGCATTACTGGGATTGTAATAGACCTGGGCACCTTTCGGCACCCCAAGCAAAGTGAAAGAGGCTTAAAGGGGCATGCTTAAAAAAACCTGAGCCTCCTTGTAGCAATAAAATATGCTTTGATTGCTCAAGCACAAGCAAAAGTCTCAAAGACATGTTTCAACTTTAGTACAATCGTTTTTATAAAATGAAAGGTTTTCCATTAAATATACCTTTGTACACTGAAACTAGACAAAGACCTAACACTTTGTCTGAGCCTATCTTAAAGGATCATTTTATAGGAATAGTCAGGGGCAGCTTAGTGACCAGCAACTGTGGCCAGAAGTATGTAATGTACATTATAGCACAGGAGTGCTGCAATGCAGAGTGTTTCACAGTGTAGAGGGGTCAGAGTGTGGAGTACAAAATGAAGGAAGTGCAGGGGTCAGGGAAATACCCAAACAAAAATGCAAAAATTCCCACCTCCTCCCACTACAAGAAATGTCCCCCTTGCCGGAATCCCCCACACAGCACAAATCTTTGTCCCCTCAACAACCTAAAAAAAACCTCACCCCCCCCCCCAAAAATAAAAATCCTCCCCTCTCCTAGCACAAATTCTTCTTCCTCCTCAAATCCCCTCTCCCAGGGCAAATCCCCTCCCCTCCGCATCCCCCCAACACTAGACCCCAAACCCCCTTCCCACAAAACAGAAAAATTCCTCCATAGTACAAATTCTTACAAAACTCACTTCCAGGAATAATTCCCCCCCCCCTCCCCAAATTTTCCCTAGAAAAATCACCTCTAACCCCCAAATACCTCCTTCTAGGACAAATCCTCTTCCCGCAAGCACAAATCCTCTTCCCCCAAGCACAAATTAACCCCCACCCCAAAAAAGAACAAATGTCTTCTTCCAGCAGAAATCTTCTTTACCCTCAAATCCCCCTTCCTGCACAAATCCAAAAATTTAATTGTCTATCTCCTGTCCTGGAAGTGTTTCTTTCTATGATAACTGGCTTGTCTCTCACTGATGGAGGTCTGTGAGATAATACTCTCTCTCGTAATACTGGAGATGTCTCTGTTCTCTGTGTGATCTCTATAGCACTGTCCCCTCTCCTAATGTTGGTGATGTTTATGCCTTATCTACACTTCTCTATGTCTCCTCTCCTAGTGCTCGAGGTGTCAGTGGTGAACACAGAGGGTCCTGTTTCTGAGCTGGTTTTCCCCCAGGACAATCACAGTGTGAGCTCCATCCAGCTTTCGGCCAACTCTATCAAGCAGAACAGTCGCAATGGTGAGATTCCTTTCTCATGCTTCCCATTGGATTTTTATTTATATGAATGTATGTAAACTCTAAACACCAATGATTTTGTTTTGTCTGCTCCCTTGTGGTATGTTAAGTATACCATTGAAAGCGTTTTTGTTATGTTTGTTCCAAAATCACCAGCTAGAAATTCATTGGGCTTACAACATCCTGCTGCTAAATCCCAAGAAGTGGTTATAGAGCTGCCCAGTGCACCGCTGTGAACTACAGAATGCCTCTCACTTATTTATAGAGATAAAGAGGGGTGGTCTGTAGCTCTAACACATTTCCTGTCCTAGGAATACTCTATAGCAGTGGTCTCCAAACTGGCCATGGGACCCTATGCCACTCTTTGCTTGTCTTTAACTGGCCCTTTGGGCACTATTCCTTCCACCGATGCCAACAATAGGACACTACTCCTCCCACTGACACCAACAATGGGATACTATTCCTCCCAACAATGGGACATTATTCCTCCCACTGACACCAATGATGGTGCACTACTCCTCCCACTGACATCAACAATGGGGCACCATTCTTCCCATTGACACCAAAGATGTGGCACTATTCCTTCCACTGACACCAACAATGGGGCACTAATCCTCACCCGAATACCAGAGATGGCATTGTTTTCTCCCTCTGGTGCCAGGACATTTTCTATAGCCAACAGTCTGGCCTCCCTAAAGTCTGAAGGACAGTAAACTGGCCCTATGTTTAGAATGTTTGGAGACCCCTGCTCTGTAGAATCAGTACGGTAAGTGAGCTTTGTCACCCAAGGACAGGAAGTGTTTTACTGAATCTCCTGGTTAAAATAAAGAACAAAAACCTGGAACAAAGAAATTCAGTGCAGCCACCACATCTAAAAACTGGTGAGCTACAATATATATTACAATTTTATTCTTTGGTTTAGATACACTTTAATCATGGTCAACTTTGGAGAATTTAAAGAGAGAGTGAGACGACAAAGAAGAAGTGGCAAACTACAGCTGAGAGATCTCACTGCCAAAGTCTCTAAGACATTCAAAAAAAAGCATGTGATTCAACTGATTAACGTCTACCAAAAGCTAATGTATCTGATTAGGGTGGACTGATCGTTGAATAAATTAAATGAATGAAATGACCCAAATTAATTGGCTTGAAAAGGAAATGCAGATCAGCAGAACAAAAACGTGATTCATTAAACATGCAAGTAGGTTGGAGGAGCTGGTCAGTTCAGTCTAGAAGCCAGGAGGCGTTTCTAAGGAGAAAGAGAACATATGCTTCCACTTGTAGCAATAGAAAAGGCTTTACAAAGTTGGGAGCAGATGCAATTATCAGAAGCATGGGTTGTTTGACTTCTGGGATTTGTAAAGCCCTGATGTAATCTCTCAAAAACGGGTACTGGTATTTGTGGTAGGTGAGTTTATTGTATCTTCTGACATCATTGTATTGTATGTCTTTTCTGCAGGAGTGGTGAAGGTGGTATTTATCCTCTACAACAATCTCGGCCTCTTCTTGTCAACGGAAAATTCTACCGTACGTTTTGGGGGAGAGAGTGGCTCTACTGGACACTCGCTGGTCGTAAACTCACAAATAATTGCTGCTTCAATGAATAAGGAGTCTAGCAGAGTGTTCTTGGTGGAACCCGTTATCTTTACCTTACCTCACTTACAGGTAATAGCAAAGACACATGCAAATAGGGAACTGCACCTAACACAAGCTAAACTACAGTACTTATTATAAAACGCCAAGATCAATATAATAAAGAGCAAAAAAGAAAAGGGCAAAGGTCCACATTCACTGACCAAGTTTAGATGAAATAAGATACATGTCTTTCAGGTTCATCCATTCATTATTTAAGACCTGATTTTGAGCCTATCAATCTAAAAATAACCCACCATTTAATACTTTGAAGGTTTATTTTACATATGCTTGGTTTGCTGAAAATTTTGTAAAAAGATTGTATGGTGGAGAAGGATATGATTTATGGAAGATAAGCTACAATGGTACATTAGATCCTACTTATGAAGTGAGACGGATAGAGTATAAGTGAAGTAAGCCTCACATTTGCTTGGGAAGCATAAATTAAGCATGGAGTGAAAATCAAAGTCTATCTTTCTCTTCAAGTTAGGACATAATATGGCCAAATGGTATGTTCATCCACAAAAATGATTGCATGAATATATTATTTCGTACGTGTAGAGGTATAGCAGAGTGTGGATTGAACTGAATATGTATTTCAATATTTAGCAGGCCTTATAGATTAGAGGTAGATTTAATGTCAGTGAGTAATCCATAAAGGTTGGGGTGTTTTTTATTGTTCAGAGGGGCAGTTTTTATGTTTGATTTGTAAGATATACTAATATAATAATATGTTTAGTTGAGTAGAATGAAGTGTAATGCCCCGTACACACAGTCGTATATTCCGATGGAAAAAGTCTGATCGGATTATGTTGTCGGAAAATCCGATCCTGTGTGGGCTCTAGCGGGCTTTTTCTGTCGGAAAAAATTTGAGTGCAGGATCTCAAATTTTCCGACAACAAAATCCGATCAGACTTTTTCCGATCGTGTGTAGGGAATTCCGACAGACAAAGTGCCACGCATGCTCAGATCAAATTACAAGACCAAAGCTATTGGCTACTAGCCTCTACGTAGTTTCGTAGTACGCAACGAACATCACCACATTCGGAACGATCAGATTTTTCGACAACATTGTCCGACCGTGTGTATGCAACACCAGTTTCGGACAAAATCCGTTGGAAAAAAGCGTGTGTACGGGGGCTAACACTATAAATGATTTGCTGCTCTCTGTCATCTCATGGGTGGGAATTGTGATCTCTCTGGTCTGTCTGGGAATCTGTATCTCCACCTTCTGCTTCCTAAGAGGTCTTCAGACTGACAGAAACACCATCCACAAGAATCTGTGTATCAGCCTTTTCCTGGTCGAGCTTCTCTTCCTCACCGGTATTGACAAAACCCAGTATCAGGTGTGCATCGTCTTTTTATTAGCTTCGTTCTCACTCCTGCTATATGAACAAGGCTGCTTAAACATTGTCCTGTTGCTTATTTGTTGTTATATTATATATCTCTTTCAGGTGGTGTGCCCCATCTTGGCTGGTCTCTTACATTTCTTCAGTCTGTCAGCCTTCTCCTGGCTTTGTCTAGAGGGTGTGCAGCTTTATCTCATGCTAGTGGAGGTGTTTGAAACAGAGCACTCTCGTCGAAAGTACTACTACCTCTGTGGCTACGTCTTCCCAGCCCTCGTGGTGGGGATTTCAGCAGCTGTAGATTACAGAAGCTACGGCACAGATAAAGCGTGAGTGAACTACTGTACTTCTAATATTGGGTCTATCTGATAAATAGTAGCCAGCTAGGTTCCTCCTTTTCTTAATGTTTAACGGGTATACAAAAGTGTACCTTCTACTCTCTGACAAAGATAGTGTCCCACTATATACTCATATCTATTTTTTTTAATTGACTTTTAAGTGGGAACTTTATCTACCTTCCTTATTGGTTTAATTTTTTATCAAAAGATAACCATTATCTTCTGCATCTCTTTAATCTTCAAGACTCTTTGAGAGTATCTAAAAAATAAAATAAAACATCTGTTGCAGATGGTGCATTTAATTTTACTTCAACCTTTGTGGAGATTTTGTTGAATAAGGAAATCACAAGAAAGTGGAGTTTGGAAAGGGTTCTGTACATAGACAGTGCACGGGACACTCTTGGTTTCCATTGTTTAATGAAGTTACATTTCTTTGGCAGCTCTAGAAAACTATAGCAAGCTAAAGAGTGAAATTCAAATGCTATTATTAAAGCATTAAATTAAACTTGTGCTTTGGTCACACAGAGCAAATCAACCTATTCACCTAAATTTAGCCCTTGCCAGCAGCACATACTTCCTTTCACTCCTCCGCTGCTCTGTATAGTCGCCAGTAAAAGAGGAAAGTCCCATAAGTCACCATACTAGTACTATAAAATAGGGCTATGGACTCCTTCTGTGACAATGCTGATTGGCCCAGTGTTGTCATATGGAGTGGGTCACATGCTTTTCCATTCTTAAAAGTACTGGGTATTTCCTTTGGCTCCTGTAAATTAATTGCGCAATGGGGAAGCTAAAGAAAGGTAAGAATATGTTGGACGGAGGGTATGGAGGTTAAAGAATAATTTCAAGCATCAGCATGTTATGGATAGTTACATATTTCTAGCTTGGACCAAAATAGTCTTGCTGCAATCTGAGCACAGTAGGTCGGCCGTTTGGCACAGGCAACTTTTGGGGAATGCTTTGTATCTTCTGAATGTGAATGAATGCAAAGCATTCCCTTATTGGATGAGGTGGGGAGGTGACATCACACTCTCCACCTCGGCTAATCAGAGAATGCTTTGCATTCATTCAGAAAATGCAAAGCAATCTCTGAATGGCACCCGTGCACCTGTATTCATAAGGCATCAGGCTGGCCATTCCGCATGGGATCCAGAAACAAGTGGAGATCACTGTCAATGGGAATGTCTGCTTCAGTGATTTCCAGCTTCCAGCAGCATCTGCCAGGTATGTCATATACATATTTACAATGGTCCAAACTGGACCAATGTAACTGTGTATAACATGCTGATGCCTAAAATTATTCTTTATAGCAATTACATTTCTTGTGTTACAATTGTGTATAATATGTGTGTTTTATATTTTTTGTTTGTGAAAATGGAGTTCTCCTTACGATGACCATGTGTGAACTTTCTTTACCAATGTTTACCTACTTTTCTCATTCTAATAGGACAATAGTCTATGTTCCCTCTTGACTATCTTATGTAGTTTATTGCCTGTCTCATATAGTTTAGCACTAGGTGCCAACTTTCTTCTTTTGTAATCAGTGTCTGACTATGGGTTCTCTGCTCTCTAACATTTATGTATCTTTCTTTTTCTCTGTCTTTGTGTCTGATACAATCTCTAGATATATACCTCTTTCTCTGTCTCTCTCGCTGACTTTGGGGAAGTGTGTTTATCTCTCATTAGCCAGCTATCTGGATGTGACTGTGTCTCTGCTCTTCTATCAGTGCCACTGACTGTTTTCCCATTTCTCTCTCTGTCACAGTTGCTGGCTGCGGGTTGATAATTATTTCATCTGGAGTTTTATTGGCCCGGTTTCCCTTGTTGTTGTGGTGAGTGATGATATTGTTGTCTTCAGCTTTCTCCTTCTCTTTAAGTCACTGTCTAATTCTCCCCCCACGTACCTGCTCTGTCCCATGTGTTCTCCGATGTTGAGCTGCCGCACCATTTCCGGCTTACTATAACATTCTGCAGCTGGTTTATAAAAGCAGAGGCAAGAAAACTGGAGTAAATGTAGATAAATTATTTATATGCATCAGTCAGATACTTTATTATCTTTGTTCAATTGGGTCTGATTGGTTGCTCTAGGCAGCAACCCCTTCTTTGTCAAGTTTTCATAAACTTTTTCTTCTGTCCTGCTACTACTACCAATGCTACTACTACCCCTACTACTACTCTTTGCACTGGATCTTGGCACTTTCCTGTTCTTCACAACACTCCAATCTGCACTGCAATCTCAATTTCTAAGCTGACCATACATGTACATGAGTCTGTGCATTACATATCTTTGGTAAATCTGGAGGGAAATGTACTGATGTACAATAAGGCTGTAATGTGCATGGCCAACTTAAGAAGGATCAAAACTGTGGAATAGGAGCCCAAAAAAGTACAGGACAGTGGACAAAACAAATCAACAGTATTATCTGATCTTTTCACTGTTATGGACTTACCATACTTTGTGACTGTGTATCTATATGAAGGCAGCCATCTTGGTAGAGGAGCATGGCCTTCCTTCTTCATGTCAGAGGTGCCCCCCTGATGACCGGTGGTCTAATGACTGGTGGGAGAATATCTGAAAAGCAGCAGGTGAGGTGCAGAATGCACAGATTACAGAATAAATAAAGCAGGGAGATGCTTGTATGCCAGTCCTCATGTTCAACCTTCCTCTCCAGTAAGGAGAACGGTGAATAGTAACATCATCAAAACTCACTCCAATTCCAATGAGACTGGTTTTCAGAGGCACAGTGCTTTCACACTGCAAATATACTGCTTTTAGGACTGGGCACAGTAAGTGCACTGAAATCTTTTAGGAAGAATTAAAGAAAAAAATTGATTTTTCAGAGCACAAGTACCGCTTACAACTAATTAACAGAGGTCAGGGGTTTTGTCTTGGCTGCGGCAACCACTACATTTACTGAGGCATGGTCCACTTCAGGTCTCTAGTTAAGTTTCTACTACTTTACATCTAGCCCTGCTGTACTGTTACATCTTTATCTGCTGTACTAGTCCTGCAGATCGTGATGTAATAATACACTGGATCAAGATGTAAAGCAGTGCAAAGTTAAGTGGACCTAAAGTGGACCATGTCTCAGTAAAGGTAGTGGTGGCAGGAGCCAAAACACAACCCCTGACCCCATAGCAGGGTTGCCAACCTCCCGCAGCATTTTTTACTGACAAAACATGGTAAATTTTCTGGCGGAGCACATTTTTTACTGGCAACCTGAGAAATTATAGAACTCCTATTGAAAACTAACATAGTGAATATTTGAACAGTATAAACATGATATGGAAACACTGACAATACCTATAACAAAGTAATTTGCTTGATTCACACTTAAAAAGTCAGCACACCATGAAATTATCAGCCCCTGATATTTACTGGCAGTTGTAAAAAAAAACACAGATGTTTACAAACTGTCAGTAAATTTACTGGCGGTTGGCAACCCTACCCCTTAGGCTGCATTTACACTTGCACTTAGGGCCATTATCAGATTCCTGCAGCAAGAATCTGACGATTTCTTCAGCTGGTATCACAGGTGGTTGAGCCAGGAAGCCTATACAAAACAATGACAGGCCAACAGGAACCATGGCTGTCCACCGCTGTTCACACGTATCGGCACATCTAGCAGTTACCTGCAGTTAGGGACAGATGATGAGCCCTGGATTGACACAGATTGTGTCCAGGACTAATCGTTAATCCCTAAACCTCAGGTAACCACTGTATGTGTGGATACATGTGAACAGTGGTGGACAGCCATGGCTCTTGTCAGCCTATCTTGGTTTTGTACAGGCTTCCTGGTCCCACCTGTTCACAGTCACCTGTGATTCCAGTTACAGAGATCTGAAGATTATTGCCGCAAGAATCTGCTGTCTGTCCTAATTGCAAGGGGTAATGAGGCCCATCATGGAAATATGATGCATACATATTTCATTATTGCACTACTGGAAGCAATGTCATGATGTGATTATCCAGTTACCAAATGAAAGCTTTCTATTTTAATATTTTCAAGTTTATCGCCCAGCATATAGCCTAAAACTTTAGCCTACAGGAGACATATAGTCATACAAAAAAAGGAGACAAATGTCAAATTCATGTTAAAGCTTAAATGCCGCCAGATTTTTATTTTATTTTAAATGGAGTGTGGAAGGCTTAGGATCTTTGTTAAGTTTTATATGCCGTCTGTGTCCCATCCTT
Organism: Lithobates sylvaticus; assembly: GCA_028564925.1. Classification (NCBI taxonomy): domain Eukaryota; kingdom Metazoa; phylum Chordata; class Amphibia; order Anura; family Ranidae; genus Lithobates; species Lithobates sylvaticus. Next base: position 96,062,901 of record CM053029.1, read on the forward strand.
CCTGTTCTGTGTAACATCAAGAGACACAGACAGCCGTAAAATCCCGACTTAGGTTTTAACCCTTCCCCAGTTTACTAAATATGTTTTTAATGCTGTGTAGATCCTCACTGGGGAGAGTTCCTCTTACTTTTTTATCTAACACACTTCAAATAGACAGAAAATGAGAAAACATCTCAATAATGAGTAAACAGACAACTATAAAAAACAGACAGAAGTTGCAACCCTTCCCCACGCCATCCAAAACTAATACAATTTGACTAAAATTGGGCTTTAAGCTTGCAGTCTACTTGGGAACATACAGAACATAATTCTAAATTCATATAAATAAAATTTCCCTATCAGTGACTGTATGTCAAAATTGTGTTGTGATAATGTCTTTAGGGCTTGTGTCACTAGGCATATGCGGCGTACTTTCAAGTACATTTCAGTTGCATTTGAGATCATGGAGAACCCATTCACTCCTGTGGGGAATGCATCTTCATGCGTTGACATGTGTTGCATGATGTAGCAAAAAACACAGGTACCCCCCCTGAAAGGTGCCAAATGTGGCACAAGAGGAGGGGAGGAAGCAGATAAGCAGAGGTTCCACTTTTGGGTGGAACTCTGCTTTAAATATGCTCCCACCCCCCTCTTAACACCTATGCTGCCTTGTATAAGAAAGATGTATATGTGTACCTATTTTCAGCCCACTCCGGTCTGGTTAGGTGATCCCCTGTGTCAGCCAGCAGTGGCTTCAGGGGAATGGAGAGGGTGCCCAACAATGGCTGTGAAAGCCAAGAGTGATGATGACTTCACCCATAGTCTCCCATGGTGCAACTGTTGTTGGCGGTCTCTCCTCTCCCCTGCAGCTGCCACTGGATGACACAGGGGAGCTGGATCACTTGACTGGAGCAGCCTGAAAATAGGTAAGTACACACATCTTTCTTACACAGATTAATTCGTATAGGTATAGGGAGAGGGGAGGGACCATTTTTAAGATTATTAAGGCTTTAGCTGGAATTCTACTTCCAGGGAAACACTGTTCCTTTAACTATTTTTGAATTGAAAAACTGGCTGAGCATTGTCAGCCGGCAACAGAGTGCTGTTATTGGCAGGATCTCCATGTAATAAACTTTGCAACAGATTAAATTTAAAAAAATGTGCTTAAGAAAACTGTACACAGTAAGACAAGATGACTAAGTGGTTAGCACTTCTGCCTAGCGGCAATAGGGTCATTGATTTGAATTCTAACCACGGCATTACCTAAGGAGTTTGCATGTTGTCCCTGTGCCTGTGGTACTCCGGTTTACTCTGACACTCCAAAGACATCCTGCTAGGTTAAATGGCTTCTGTCCAAATTGTCCCTAGTATATGTTTGTGAGTTAGGGACCTTAGATTGCAAGCTCCTTAAGGACAGGGACTAATGTGGATGTACAATATATATGTAAAAGTGCTTCGTAAATTGACAGCGCTATATAAGTACCTATAATAAATAAATTTTGCCAAACATACTATAAAATAAATTTAGGGTTTACTTGGATTTTAAGGCACCTCTCAAAATGCCCATCGTAGCTTTTTCCAAGAAAAAAATAAATAATTATCTTCAAAGCCTTTAGACCAGAATGACTCCAGTCAAGGCAGCATGAAATACCCCCAGCCATGAAGGAATTTAGTGTCAGATCTCTGATTACTTTGCGCTGATCTCTCCGTCTTGGGAAAATATAAGTAGCATTGCAGTCACCGCTGTCTAATTTTTTTACTCATTCTTTCAACTAATTCATTTCACCATCATGTCTTAACCAAATGATGCTTGTAATAAAAATTGGAAATAAGAGGCTGAAAATAACAGTATGTTTCTCCCAGGACCAATTAGGTATTTTAATTAATATACCATTTTCAATACAGCTTAAGGGTTTCATTTTTTAAAGTCGCGGCAGGCTGATTCCAATGGAGCATAACTTTGATGGTGGAGCAGCCTGAAGCTTTGTAAGTCTCATTCTCTATATGTTTTGTGCTAAGACAAAGACTTGCTGTGATAAAGGTTTTGTGCATGTGTGGAAACAGATTTTTCAAATTCCACGTAGGTAGGACCACTTGGAGATCAAAAAAATGTTGTCCTTGGCCTTTCGTAGTCTTTTGAGAGCTTCCAAAGATAATCATACATGTAAATCAGGAATAGCTGCGCTGCGCAAGTCTAGCAGAAAGGAACGTATCTTTGATCAGCGCAGCCTACTTGATATTATTTCCTATATCGGCCGTCTTAATTTCCAGATACATTCTCTTGTTTTAAGGGTTTCTTCTCCCACTGCCCCTGTTTTTATCACAGTTCTGTAAACTGCATTGCAAACTAAATTCTTAAATTCTATTACCGTATATACTCGAGTATAAGCCGACCCAAATATAAGCCGAGGCACCTAATTTTACCACACAAAACTGGGAAAACTTATTGACTTGAGTATAAGCATAGGGTGAGAAATGCGCAGCTACTGTAAGTGAAAAAGACAGTCAACAATGCCCATTTGCATGCCTCACTGTGCCCATTTGCAGCCATAGGTGCACAAACTTCAAACTCGGTAGTTAAGAGTTCCTAGATGCCCCCTAGCTGCAGCCAGAATTTGGAGTTTCTGGACCCAAAAAGTCCCGAAATGATATTGCTGCAGATGGACACAGTTGACCGAAGTTGGGGCCCTGTATCTCGGGGCCACTTGGTGCTAGGAACCCCAAATTTGGATATGTTGTAGTGTTGGTTTGCACACCAAATTTGGGGTTCCTAGCACCAAGTGGCCCAAGATACAGAGCCCCAAAGTCGGGTCGGAAAATGTCAAGCACTTTTCTGCAGCAGAGAATTACATTTGGATATGTTGTAGTGTTGGTTCCACTGGGTTTGCACACCAATTTGGGGTTCCTAGCACCAAGTGGCCCCGAGATACAGGGCCCCAAAGTCGGGTCGGAAAATGTCATTCTCTGCTGCAGAAAAGTGCTCCTGTATCTCAGGGCCACTTAGTGCTAGGAAACCCCAAATTTTGTGTGCAAACCCAGTGGAACTAGCACTAAAACATATCCAAAGCACTAAGTGACCCCGAGATACGGGGCCCCAAAGCCCAAAGTCGGTTCGGAAAATGTCAAGTACTTTTCTGCAGCAGAGTATGAAGTTTTCCGAACCTACTTTGGGGCCTTGTATCTCGGGCCACTTATTGCTTTAGATATGTTGTAGTGCTAGTTCCACTGGGTTTGCACACAAAATTTGGGGTTCCTAGCACTAAGTGGCCCCGAGATACAGTGCCCCAAAGTCGGTTCGGAAAATTTCATTTTCTGCAGCAGAAAAATGCTTGACTCGAGTATAAGCCTAGGGGAGCATTTTCAGCACAAAAAAATCGAGTATATACGTAACCTAGGCTTTTTATAGAGGAACTTCTCCCTACCTGGATAAAATTTTATTTTTTATTCCCTGATGATTGTATGTAAATAAAAAGCATACTACTATTCCAGTGGAGTCTAGCATTGACTTTCTTCCAACCTAAACTCTTCTTTGTCACTCTGCTCCCATGTTGCCATTTTGGAACAAGATCCCATGCATATGCAGAAGTGCTGCAGATCTCTGCCAGTACCCATTCACTGGCAGAGACCTGTGGCTGTGGGTCTGCACATGCGTGAGATCTTGCACTTAAACAAAGAAATACTGCCCCATGGGTTGCGATGTAGACATCCCAGGAGACAGCAGGTGGCTAGACACGTCATCCTAATTTAGGCTTAGATTCAACGAGTGCATCCATTAAAAAATAAAAAAAGGTATTTCATGTTAAAAAAAAGAAAATCCAGTTGTGCAAGAGGGAGAGGGAGGTGGCAAAATAAAGGAAGTGCTTATCGTGGGTGAGGATCCGCTTTAAGTAAATTGCCTAGTCCACCAAGTGGTGGACTTAGCGGACACCACCAAAGTGATCATTTAGTCAAAGGTAGAGGTGGGTGGGCCACAAACAAACAAAAGATTTCCCAGCACACTTACCAACCATGTGCACCTTGCTGCAAAGTCCAGTTATAGATTGGGGTGGTTGACAGTTTTTTGAACAGAGGTGGGTGGGCCTCTGCCTTCTTATTAGTCCTAGATCCTCCAATAGTGATACCTCTCTGCCATAATTGCTCTGCTTTCCACTTGAGAGTTTTGGATGTTCTTGCCAACCTGTGTTCCAGATTCTCCTGTTGCAGATATTCTGCACATAAAAAAAACTAAAGAATGGGGACCCCCTCCTAATGTCCATAGCTGCTGTGCAGACACAGGAACTAAAAAGCAGAGCTCTCAAATCCTATAGGAGTTCAAACAATTCAATCCCATGTATTTCAAGGAGAATTAAGTTGCGTGGAACTTTACATTAGAATGAGTTTGTAAGCTTACATACTGTAAGTAAGGCTTAAATTTGTATTCTTATTTGATTTTACTTAGGGCAGGTGTAGGCTGCCTTTAGGAGGCCATGTGAGCACTGTCTACATCAAGCGTCACTTAGCACAAATGAAGCAACCCTTCAACCCACTGCTTATAGTTAATTTAACTCTATGAGCAGTGGTCCTGCTTTTGGTACATTTGACTGTTATGCTAAGCACAAAAGTTTCTCGATAGGATCATGTCCAATCAGGATCATTTGAATTGTGCAAAATAAATAAGCACATCCTAATGTAGGTGGAGCTTAGATGGCTTGTTAAAGTGGAACTTAATCCACCTATACTTCTGTGTTTTACATCTTCGTCAACTTGATTGGATGGGCCATGATGCCTAAACTCCAGCACTTGTGCAGAAGCTAATTAATCCCAGCACCCAGGAATGGCAAAAATAAACACTGAGCTGCATGTACATTCAAAATATATTTTTTGAGCAGGCAGGTAAAAATTAAAAATGTATTTTTTTTTGGGGGGGTTACTTTAGGCATCTGCTCCATATGCCTGGTCTTTCTCCCTCACATTTTAGCTTGTGTCAGGGGTGCGGACAGCTGCCAGAAACTCTATGGCTAGCCATACAGGTGCTGAACAGAAGATGTCACTTGATCTCTCCATCCAGGCTAAATAGAGGAGGAATCTCCCCTGTTGGCTGTTGTATTCATATAGTCGCAGCACTTGTGGAACACCTGGATTAGTGGCTGCATCTAATTAGCTGTTTGACTGTTTTCTGGAGAAAATCCTTACATTTTTCAGTTGATGTTGGTTGAGCCAGGTGGTGCCAACAGCTAAAATTCTGATTATTTCAGCAGAAATTAGATGAAAATTGAGCTGCATATGGCCAGCTTAAGACTTTGGTTGACCTCTAAACCCCCGGCACAAGCTGAAAGTGACTGTATCATGTGCAAAGACAAGTGGGCTTGCAAAATTATACTCTATATTCTTACCTCTTCAGTGGGTGGTGAGTCTTCACTTGAGCTATAGCCTGGTCTCCCTGCTACGCACTGTGGTTCGTTCCTCTGATCCCCTATGTCACTACTGTGCCCTGTATTGATGTAGGGGCGGCAGACAGAACCACAGCATGCAATGGGAGATGCAGGCATTCAGTATACCTGGACGTGTCTTATGCCGGAGATTCCCCTTGAGGTGGTAGTTCTTATGCCCCGTACACACTGTCGGATTTTCCGATGGAAAATGTCCTATCGGACCATGTTGTCGGAAATTCCGACCGTGTGTGGGCTCCATCGGACTTGAGATCCTGCTCTCAAATTTTCCGACAACAAAGTCCTATTGGACTTTTTCCGATCGTGTGTAGCGAATTCCGACGGACAAAGTGCCACGCATTCTCAGATCACATTAAACGGCCAAAGCTATTGGCTACTAGCCTCTACGTAGTCCCGTCGTACGCAACGAACGTCACCACGTTCAGGATGATCGGATTTTCCGACAACTTTGTCCGACCGTGTGAATGCAACACCAGTGTCGGACAAAATCCGTCTGAAAAAATCCGACGGATTTTGTGGTCGGAGTTTCCGACCGTGTGTACGGGGCATTAGAGTGAAGTTTGGATTCGCCACCCACCTAAGAGGTAAGTATTATTAGGAGTCTTCTTTTGCAGGTATGATCTATTTTAAATATTTTATTATTTTGTAATCTGATTCAGACAGAGTAAATAATACTAAGTATAAGGACAAATAAAAAAAATGTTCATAATCTAAGCTAGGTTACTTATTACAGACTAAGACTGAAGTGCATTTAATATCCATTCTCTTTAAAGAAAACATGTGGACAGGGGCTGACTTTGATGACCTCCTTCTAAAAACATTAATTGCCTGACTGCGTCTCACCTCAATACTTTCCGAGTCATTGACCAGTGACCAGCACGCTCAAAGGAAAGGATGAGATGTGCCCTTACCACACCTCAGGTCATGCACGTCATGAAGAATTAATGAGGAAAAGACACATCATGTATTTGTGAAGAATCTACTAGGCTTAGCATCAACAGAAATGGATACTGCAACAAATACAAGTCAATTAAACACATTGCTGCTTTTTCACCACCATTTTCCCCTTTATATTAGCATGTGAAAATAAGAAATGCAATGCAATTTAGAGGTTGTAAATAACATCTACAGAAAAATGCTTTTAGTTGTTAAAGTATGTCAACCCAGTTACTAAAATCTTCTAAGATTAACACATTATTATGATTTTAAAAGAAGCTTTCCATATTTTAAAATCCTAAAGCTTCCATTAAAGTAATACCTGGTGATACTACCATGAAGGTCTTTGTTCAGACACCTCCTGTTAGAGGGTGACAATGCTCTGTCCCTGTCTACTAACTACGGTAAGCTCCTTTGCTGTCACCCTGTCACATGAGCTTCTAATGGAAGTCACAAGTGGCCATAATAACACACAATATACCAGTATAGTCCACAGTTGTCACCATCAGGAAACCTTTCCTGAGAAATGCCATACAGCAATCAGACAAGTGTATGCATGTAGACAGGAAGTGGCTACAAAAAGGCACAGGGGATCTGAAGAAGATGAAAATGCTGAAATATGAATGCTGTATGATATTAAACTATATCAATTATTCAGGATGCACATTGCTCTGCAAATTAAGGGCTCATTTACACTTGCAGCAGTTGAGCATGTGCCCCCCCCCCCAACTGCTCCCCCTTAAGTGCCAAAGTTAGCGGGCAGGGGTGTACATATGCCATGACTGTGATGCTTTAATTCATGGCAAGAATGTTGCATTCCCATTTAGGTTGCAGCACGGTGGTGCAGGCTTTTAGAGGGTTAAAACATATTGCCCAGCAGTCGCTCTTCAGAAGGCTAACACTAGTGTAAATGAGCCTTTGGTGTCATTCGATTAGGGTTTCTTAAATTCTTACCACAGAAATGCTAAACACCTGGCTGTAACTCACAAAACTCCACCTCTTATTTTGTGTTAGAAGTTAAAATATAGAACACACCAAAGTACATACGTTCTTATATAATTATACCAATATTTAATTCACATCCATTCAACAATAGAAAAAAAAAACTGTAAATCTTGGCCAAAAATAAGGTTAAGAAAACAACCCCACCCACACATGGTATTGTAAATTGGCCCTAATATATTCCTAAAGCAAAAAAGCCATACATCAAAAAAATACATCCAGATATCTATACATGGGTCAATCCAGTCTGAATGTATTTTGCAAATGGGATCTCTTTCAGTTCATTCACTTGTCTCCAAAATGTTATAATAGGTCATACTCCACTGTTGGGAATGGAACCCAAAAAAAGCAACCAGAAACCTTGGCTTATATACAATGACCATCCATCCTAAGTTGTGGAGTATAGATCAGGCTATAAGTTATGGCAAAATGGATTAATAGCACTCAAATGCTTATAATTTCATAACGTCCTCAGTGTATAGGCAGGGGCCATCAGGAACATGTAGGTTGGTGAAAGATGAATGAATGTTTTTTCTAGGATTGGACCAGCTACTTTAGATGCTTAATGCTCTAGAGCCTCTAATGCAGCTGGCCTAATTCCGGCCAAACCGGTCAGGCATCTTTCACCAACCTACAGGTTCCTGATGGTCTCAGGCATATGGAGTGATGCAGTGGCCTAGGATGGATGGCTTTTGCACTTATACCTGAGGGACGTTATGCCTGTTACCTTTACTAGAATATAACATGTGGGGATGTCATATTGTTTATAGCATGCACGACACGCAATAAATGTGGACTTTTTTCCAGATGCAAAGCCAGTCCTGCTTTGTTGCAGTGTTCTGGTCAGTACATTGGATATAATGAGTGTTTGATAGACATGTGCATTTGTTTTCGTTCGAATGCATTTTCGTCTGAAATTCAGGTATTTCCGTTATCGTTTTGACAAACGATAACAAAAGTGCAAAATCCGAAAAACGAAAGACCCCGACATAAACAAATGCTTTATTTTCGTTGTGACAACAGTTCGATAGATAGGAGATTCGACACTGACAATAACAATCTGTGTCCATTGAACCTGTGGTCGAATGTACCTAACCTTAACTCTATTAGTCCAAGATTATTCTACATAGAGAGAAAAGATTTGACGTAGAGAGGAAAAATTTGACGTAGAGAGGAAAGATTCGATGTAGAGAGGAAAGATTTGACGTAGAGAGAAGATTCGACGTAGAGAGAAAAGATTGCTGCTGGAATTGGGTGGAATTGCAGCTAAACTATACAGAGTCATACAGTTTAGCTGCTTCGTCAAATCTTCTTTGAACTTTCGACAGACACTATAAGCCTTCAATGACAGATTCGACCTTAATTCATTTGGATTTTCGGACGAATGTAATTTTTTAACGAAAAACTAAATAAATAAAAGCGAATTACGGGAGTAATTAAATACATTTATTTTTCGGACGAAAACGAAATTTTTAAACGAAATATTTCAGTGTGCACATGTCTAGTGTTTGAAGACCCGCTGTTATATAGGATTGCATCTCTTTTGTGGAAATACAATTTGGTACAGGAATTTTTGGAAGTTGTTCCATCACAGATTAATTGCCATACAACATATGGTAGTGGTCTTCAAACTGCGGAACTGGGACTGGATGTTGCCCTTTGCTTGCTTTTATCTGGCACTTGAGTCATTATTCCTACCACTGACATGAATGATGGGACATAATTCCTTCCACCGACACCAAAAATGGGGCACTATTTCTCCCAACAACACCAACTATTTCTCCTCCTAATACCAAAGATCATTGTTACTCTCACTGGGCACAGTCTGGCCCCTCTAAAGTCTGAAGGACAGTAAACTGACTCCTTCCCGAAGAAGTTTAGAGACCCCTGGTATATGAAATTGAGTGCATAAGATATACAGTATATATTTGCATTGCACAAGAGACATTTAAAGATACAGCTGTTCTATCTGAGGAGCTACAAGCACTCCTTCATTGTATATAAGCTATGGTTGGGTTATAGTAAAGTATGATCACATTTTAAAGACAAGTGAATGAACTGAAAGAGATTCCATTTGCAATATACTGTACTTTCAGACTGGATTGATCCATGTATAGGTATCTGGATGAATATATTTGGTGTATGTTTTTTTTTGCTTTAGCCATATATTAGGGGAAATTTGTAATACCAGGTGTACTGTTAGTTGGTGTTATTTTCGCAATCTTATTCTTGGCCAAGATGTTTTAGTAATTTTTTCTATTGTTGATGTGATTAAAATATTGGTATGTTTATATCAGAACCTACTGAATGTACTTCGGTGTGTTCTCTAAAAAAAAAAAAAAGAGGTGTAGTTTTGGGAGTTGCAACCAGGTTTTTAGCATCTCTGGAGTATTTCTGAGTCCTCCACCTAGAATTGTTTGATGGTCTCTTCTTTGATGATCTAGACACCCCCGGTGGGCAGGGGGGCTATAGTAGAGGAACCGTGAGGATTTTCTTTTTCAGGTTTTCATCTTCTTAGTGATTTATTACAGGCATTTATATAGCACCTTCAATTTACACAGCCTTGCATGCTATTCATTCACATCATTCTCTGCACTTAAGAAGCTTACATTTTAAGGTCTGTATGTCCCATGCATACATAGGCATACAAGTGCATTTCTCCTACCAGCAAATCTTTGTAGTGTGGGAGGGAAACCCACGCAAGCACAAGGAGAACATGCAAACTCAATGTAGATAGTACCCTGGCTGAGATTTGAGCTGAGAACCCCAGTGGTGCAAAGCAGAATTGATAACCACCAAACCATTGTGCATCGTAGAATAGAAAAATTGCTATATATATGTTAGAGCTATAAATAGATCTGCCAGTAATACAACTTGTATGTTTTAGTTTACCGGCTGTTCCACCTGATGTCAGTAACTTAGAGTACATTTCACATTTAAACCTACAAATGAATCCACTTTTTACTTTCCTTAAATCTGGGTATAAAACTGCCTGGCCGCAACCCACAAATTCAACATAACCCACTAGAATTATGCCATACTTATCCCTTGCCATTATGCTGCATACAAGCATATATTGTGAGAGGATTATCACACATGAATAAGATTGACGGGAAGTCTCTGGGAGGAGGTAATGGGATTATGTTAAGAAGGAAAAATTTGTGAGCGCTGCATGCAGTCTTAGTGATGCCTTCCAATGAAAAGAGTTAAAGTCCTATAGAAAGAATTTTATTATTTCATCTCTAAATATTGCCATTAGACTCTTACAAAAAGGAAATTTAAAAAAAATTAATGAGGATAGAATGGTGTTGTTTTTAATGCAATTCTCTGGGCCTCATACAGTGCGGGCGGGCATTTTGTCAGCTGAGCCGCTTTTCATTAAAATGTGGCACAGGAGTTCACAGTGCAATGCACAAATAAGGCGGAGGTATGAGAATGTATTCTTTTAATCCTTTTTAGGTTTTATTTTAAATCTCTTAAAGTCCAGCTCTGCCTAGAACTGTTCTATTGTATGTGCTTCTTGACAAGTTAAATTATTTACAGGTTTCTTATAGCTCTTGAAGGCTCCAATAGTGAGATATCTCCAGTAGGTTTCCTAGTTTAAACCAAATGCCATAGCAATTATTAAGATAAGTGGGGGTATTACCAGCCTACCAAGGGGTTTCTCTTTAAGTAGAATAGATACAGTAGGTTACGAGGGAATCCAGCTGGGATTGAAGTAGATTTCACCACTGAACTCAGATGCAAGACGCTGATGAGGGATTTACCTACTGGTGTCCACTTAAAGTTTCCACCTCTTGGTGGAACATAACTTCAAAGCCTAAATGAAGTCTCATGTAGTTTTATTTCCCTAAAGTCCTGTATCCCAAACATTATGATTTGTCACTGATTTTAAAATACGAATGCTCTGAATGCTACTTCCTGCCCTCACACTCCAGTGCTCTGTGCTGGCAGAGCTCAACTACAGCAATCGCATCCCTCAGCATAAGTGTCTTTCATAGACTTGTATTGAGAGGGGGCGCATCAGACCAGGTCTGTTACTGAGTACTCAGTCCTGATAGCGATGGGTATAACTCTGGTTCCTATAGGACTGTATAGTATTAAAGCGTGAACCATTTTTGACAGTGCAACACACCTGTGTCTGACCGTGCATTTAGTGCCATTCATCATCAATAGTGCCGTAACAAAGCAATGCATGTAATGCATGCGTTACAGCAATAGTGTAAATGGGCCCTAAAGTAAAACAAAAGAAACAAAAAACAGGTATAAAATAGCTATTTAAAAACAGAAAAATAAATGTATCTAAAACCCCTATTTCTTGTATTGAACCATTACCACATTGTGATCTGCTGGCCCGATGAAAAGCTTGGTGACCCTTAATATAACTTTCTGGTGTCAGGAAACCCCTGATAATAATTACTATAGCTACAAATCACTGTACTAATGTGTGATGTTCAGTGGGAAGAAAGCTCCTTACATTGGTGGCCACCAAAGAGAATCCCCCCTTATATTGGTGGTCACTGGGAAGAATGCTTCCTACATTAGTGGTGGTCAGTGGGAAGAATGCTCCTTACATTAGTGGTCAGTGGGAAGAATGTTCTTACATTGGTGGTCAGTGGGAAGAATGTAACTTACATTGGTGGACAGTAGGAAGAATGTTCCTTACATTAGTAATCAATAGGAAGAATGTTCCTTATGTTCGTGGTCAGTGAGAAGAATGTTACTTACTTTGATGGTCAGAGGGAAGAATGTTCCTTACATTGATGGTCAGTGGGAAGATTGTTCCTTTCATTGGTGACTGGCAAGAATGCTCCCTACATTAATGGTTGTCAGTGGGAAGAATGCTCCTTACATTAGTGGTCAGTGGGAAGAATGCTCCTTACATTAGTGGTCAGTGGGAAGAATGTCCTTACATTAGTAATCAATAGGAAGAATGTTCCTTATGTTCGTGGTCAGTGAGAAGAATGTTACTTACATTGATGGTCAGAGGGAAGAATGTTCCTTACATTGGTGGTCAGTGGGAAGAATGTTCCTTACATTGGTGGTCATTGGAACGAATCCCCCTCTTGCAGATAGGTGGAAAAAAAAATCAATGGTGTCAATTGGGAACTTATCTGAGAGGCAGAAATTGATCATTGTTCAAGGAACCTCTAGCAACCTCAGGAGGAACCATAGAGTTCCACGGAATCCTGGTTGAGAAATGCTGGTCTAGAGTAATGATTAACTTACTGTATGCCTCCCTTTCCTGGCAGCCACAGCTCTCCTTTCTGACGATGTGGGATGTGAAAGGACCCTCAGCTTTTCAGTAAAATGCTGGACTGCTTGTCTTGCATTGTACGTGATGACAACAACACAGTGGGACCAGCGAAACTAGTTGCAAAGATAAAGAAAATAAGTAAAACTGCATTTAAAGATAGACAAACCTTGACAAAAGGAGCATCAAAACCTAATGCATGTGCTCTCTCTCACCCATCGCAGTTGGTCCGAGCTTCTCGGAATGTATCTATCTAATTTAAACTGGGCTTTAAAGTACCTCCAAGTCTAAACCGGCAGAATAGCGCGGGGGGGGGGTGTCCCATGACAACAGGTTCACTTCTGTAACCTTCACCGTAATCAATAACTCTCTTTTCACAAAATGGCTGTTTCTGCTTATGGAGGTGACTGGCACGCTTTATTTCACTTTAACTGAAATGTAAAGTGAAATGTCTTTTTACACAGTTCAGCGGAAAGAGGAAACAATGTACAGTGTGTTACTTATCTCATCAAAGGTAATAGAGTTTAATGGAGAATTAATGTGGTAAAACATGAGCTCCGTGGTGACGAAGGGAAAGTGCTGCAAATCTATTAATGGAGCATTTGCGCTTGTAATATGTGAGGTTCGAATAGATGCATATGTAATGACATACACTTTAAAGTGCAACACCACTTTTCTCTGCACATCTGACAAATTCAATGTTACTATTTAGGGACGGTGAACTAGTTATGTTTGTTAATAAAATTAATTACCTGCCTTTTCTGTACTGTCTTTAAGAGCCAAATGGAAATAGTCTCCCATTTTCCCAGAAGTTGTGTTTTCTGTGTGCCAGGAGAAGTCTTGCACCTTGATGTCGCAGAACTAGATGCGTTTTAGAATTTACATTGCTATATTCAGTTCATGCTGTCAGAGCCATCAAGGTTTTCATATATTTTAGCAGGGTGACATTAATGTACACTATATTCTTAAAAAAATTGGGACGCCTGCCTTTACACGCACATGAACTTTAATGGCATCCCAGTCTTAGTCCGTAGGGTTCCATATTGAGTTGGCCCACCCTTTGCAGCTGTAGAAACTTCAACTCTACTGGGAAGGCTGTCCACAAGGTTTAGGAGTGTGTCTATGGGAATGTAGCACCCTCCTAGGTAGGTGCTAGAAGAGATTATAGTTTTTGGTCTCTCTGCTTACCAGGAAGATGATCAGGTAAAACTTAGAGTGCCTACCAGGGAGCAGGTTCTATTGGTTAGGTCTGCTCAACATGCTCAGGTGCAGTTCAGCTTGTTTGACTGTCCCTCACTGGTCCAATAGGGAGGAATATTGGACAGTAGGAGGGGACCTGACAAGTGAGTGCACAAGCTTTGTTACAGTCCTGGCAATTGGCAGAGGAAAAGTGCTGCATTGCATGCTGGGACACTGTATTTAAAGTCTGGGCACATGTGCTCAAAGTTAGTTGAGCCGGCAGCTTCATCTGGGCGGGTAAACCAGCAAGAGTCAGCAGGGAAACACTTATAAGATCTAAAAAAGACGGGGGTTTGGCCCTTCCGGATTTATCCACATACCTTAAGGCATCCCTGATCACTAGGATTCTGGATTGGTTTCATAATAAAGGAACTAAACAATGGGTGGAACTAGAGGAAGAAATTATGAATATAAATTTAAAAATACTACCATGGATAAAAAAAGAGAATAGACCATTAAGACAAGAAATGCCATTTTTGATTGAAGCAACACTGAAAACATGGGACGGACTGATGAAAAGGGGAATAGGGTCATCATATATAGGCCCAATGACACCCCTCTTCGGCAATCCCGATTTCCCCCCAGCAAATGAATCCAGAACCTTTTTAAAATGGGAGAAAAAAGACAACATCAGAATAGTACAAACAATGGAGAACAAAAAACTTATTCGACTAGAAGACATGGGTAGAGAACATGCACACAAATGGATACAACACAGACAGCTTCAGGAATATATAAATACTCTTGAGAAAACAGGAATACTGGACAGAACACCCACAACATTGGAAACATTATTATTACAAGAACAAAGACCCATACATAATCTTTCCAACATATATAAATATTTAATTTCAAACAGTAACACACAAGAGTTAAAATATGTAAGAAAATGGGAACAGGAGATGGAAGAGGCCATACCCAGAGAGAAATGGGACAAAGCAATTTTACTAACACACAAAATGTCTCTATCCAATAGACATCAGGAAAGAAACTACAAACTACTAGTGAGATGGTACAAATGCCCAATTGACCTGTATAAAATTAATGTAGAAAATGATAGCACCTGTTGGAGATGTCAAAAAGCAACCGGGACTATGTCACATATCTGGTTTTTATGCCCAAAGGTGTACATATTCTGGGAAAAAATATTTAAGATATATAGCGAGATGACAGATATAAACATACAACCAGAAATAAAGATCGCTATTTTATCAATGATACCAGGTACGATCAAAAAGATAAGAAAAGGGATACTAAAACACTGTTTAACCGCAGCTAGAACAGTAATAGCAAGGAAATGGAAAAACAATATAGCACCCTCAATTGAGGAATGGATCATAGAAATGGATGATATGCGTTCACTGGAAGAGAGGATTATAAAGGAAGAGGATCCCAAAGATCACATAAACGAAACTTGGCAAAAATGGAGAGACTATAGGATGTCGTCCTTATTGCTGCGGATGATATGAGAGGGAGGGGGGAGGAGGGAGGACGGGAGAGACCTTGTCAAAATCCCCTTTTTTTTTTTTTTTTTCTTTTTTTTTTTTTTTTTTTATTTTTTATTTTTTTTTTCTTCTTTCTCTCTTTTTTCTTTTTTTTTTTCTCTCTCTACTGGACACTAATATGAATGAAGAGAGTATGATAGATTGTTTGATAAGTTTTAATGACATATGATGGGGAGTAAGAATGAAAGTAATAGCAACATTATATAACTAATACGCAAAAGTACAGGAATAAGAAACTATGGAGTTATAAACAGACACAACTGTAAATGCCTGTATAATACATGTAACTGCAAAGTTTTATGTTTGTCAAGATGTGAAAATGAAATAAAGTAAGATTTGAAACAAAGTTAGTTGAGCCGGGGAACAGAGTCCAGAAGGAAGGGGGTTGCTGCCCTCTCCTCTGCGGAGGTGGCCGTGCGGCCCTGAGTGGTCGACCCAGGGCCCTAGAGAGAGAGAGAGAGAGAAGCTGAACCCAGAGGTCCTGCAGAGCTGACTGGAAGGGAGACACATGAAAGGATCTGATTCTGCCTACTGTGAGTACAGATCTGTGTCTCTGGGGCCTGTTGAGTGAGGGTCAACCCTTCAGCTAGAAGAGTCAGTAAAGGGGATGCTAGAGAGTGTCCTGAAGATAATGTAGTGCATCAAGTCTGCTGCTAGTGAGAGCAAGAAGACTTTAACCATACAGACACATGTATGGAGGAATTAAGAAGTGTGACTGCTTCCACAGGTAATCCAGTGAGGTCAAGTGAGAATTGTCCTTATCAATTGTGAATAGTTCCAGTTGGACTATCCCACTAATCCCTTCTCACATCCAAGTTTCAAAATAAAATACCAAAACACAAATACCCTAGACTGGTCATTGAGTAACGAGCAAGCAGGAGAAGGGTGGAACAGGCGGGAACCCCTAGCAACCAAGAGGGAACGCTTAGCAAACAGCTGCTGGTAACCAGAGAGAGGTCTTTTGCTGGCTGAATTTCCGATCGTGTGTACGGGGCATAACAGTGAAGGATCATTCAGTTTGCCTTCTCCTTTCTCACATCTCACAAAGCTCCTTGAATTATTTTCCAAGAACTCAAAACATTCTGTAAATGATGAAGGGGAGATTTTTGTCATTTATCCGCCCTTTTCAACTCACAGAACAGCTTGAATTCTGAGGATCTGCGCTTCCATCGCCTTTTTTCACATTTTTGAGTATTACCCCATAAATCATCACCATTCATCATGGGGCTGCCATGAGGAAACAAAGCACTGCCTCTACCAAGATGGCCACTTCCACAAAGAGACAGGTAGAACAAGGCATGATAAGTCAGTATGGAGAAAGATCAGCCGCATGGAGCCTACAGGCAATACTGGAGACTGCCTTTTTTTTTGGGCAACCCTTCACAGTTCCAGTCCCCCCCCCCCCCCCCCCCCCTCTGTCTCTCGCTCTCTCTATCTTTCCCTAATGCCATTTCTGTTCCCTGGAAAACAGCTGTACCTCTCACATCTATCTCCCTCTCCTCCTAACCTCCAAGCACAGCCATGACAACATGCAAATTCAACTTAGCTTATGCAAGACTTTTGTAGACCCAAGTAGTTTTAGGCCCAAGAGCAAACATTTATTATATTGCACCTTATCAATTCTTAGATGTGATGGCTGTAATAGCTAAATTGTTTAGGCTTTCTTTACTTTACTTTTAGCTGGTGATCTGGCAGGCAAGTCTGCTGTTTTTCAACAGAACAAGCTGTCCTGCAGATGTAGCAGTCACAGGCTTGAGACAAACAATTTACTACTGACAAGGGGGCTTACAATGATCAACATTTATTTATTTATTTGTAAAACCTTTATCCCAAAAGAAAAAAAAAAACATGATGCTGTAACTGCTTATAAAGTGTTAGCTAGAATTAAGCTTCAATTTGTTAGTGTATCTAAATTTGCTAGTGCATTCAACACTCCCCTACCCCAAGTTTAACAATACTGTTGTCCAAAGGTGCCCTCTGTGCTCCTTCATCCAGAGTGGGGGCACTCTAATACAGGAGGTGTGTTACTGGCCAGATCACCAGGTGAAAACAGAGGCATAGCTCCCACCTGTCCCTGATTTCGAGGGACTGTCCCTGATTTGGAGCAATGTCCCTCATTCCTCCTCATTAGTCCCTCATTTTGGTCTGATCTATACAGTTGTATATAAAATGCACGTTTTATCTATCAAAAAGTGTTTCCCAGTGCTAAACCTTTCATCCAATTTCTAAATTGCTGCATTTGTAAATTCCAAAAGCCAATATAAAGGAATAGTAGTGGTAAAAAAAAAGCACTTATATGGGTGTGGCAAGGGGTGTGTCCTATGCCTACATACTTTTGCTGATAGGTTTGCTGATAGGTGTCCCTCATTCCCATCTCAACTCCCATCCCAGCTTTTGGTCGGAAATTATGACCGTGTGAATGCTCCATCGGACTTTTTCTGGCGGAATTCCCGCCAGCAAAAGATTGAGAGCAGGTCCTCAATTTTTCGGTCGGAAAAAGTTCAGATCGGAAAGTCTGATCGTCTGCACCAATTCCGACGCACAAAATTCCTACGCATGCTCGGAAACAATTTGACGCATGCTCGGAAACATTGAACTTAATTTTCTCGGCTCGTCGTAGTGTTGTACGTCACTGCGTTCTTGACGGTCGAAAGTTCAGCGAACTTTTGTGTGACCGTGTGTATGCAAGCCAAGCTTGAGCGCAATTCCATCAGAAAAACATCCAAGATTTTTCCGACGGCATAAGAGGGACTATAGGTATCCATACACAGCTGTGTAAATGGAGAATTCTCCACTGCCTGCTATTGTATTCAGGAAGCAATGGCTTAACAGTGACTGCATCTGATAAGATCCGGAAAAAGATTTCCACCTAGCTCAGCTGATTTTAAAAAGGATGTCAATTTTGTTTGGGTGCAACATCGCAGGACTGCGCAATTGTCAGTTAAATCAACGCAGTGCAGAATCGCAAAAAGTGCTCTTGCCAGGAAGAGGGTAAAATCTTCCGGTGCTGAAGCGGTTAAAGGAAAATAGGTTGTTCACTTTGCAAGGGAAACTGCACTTTTTTTCCCAGAGCTTGGCGTATGTGCGAAATTTCACTTTGCAAATATCCAATCATGTTCAAGGAAAAAAAATGCATTTTTTTACTTGCTCATGATTGACAGATGGACATCAAGAGAGCTTCAACTCGTTTACTAAGCTCTGGGGAAAATTCCCATGCAAAGCGCAACTTCCCTTGCAAAGTGAACAGTCTATATGCTGTTAACAATTCACCTCCCATGTGTCCATATTTTCATTATAAAAGTGGAACTTTGTTTTCATTTGAATATAGTTATTATCAAGGCTATTTTTTCAGCGGGAACACAGTTCCGGCACCTCCAGCACTGAATGTATGTAATGGAAAGGCGTGCTGAGGTGTGCTGGAGGGTCCATTGATTCTGGCTACTGAGGGGATCTACTGTCACTGGAGGGTATTGTTTCTGGCAGCTGGACTGTTTATTTTTGCTAGCTGCTGGACAATCTGTTGTTGCTGGTGGGGGTCAGCTGTTCCTGGGGTGAATCTATTGTTGCTGGGGAGGGTAATTTGTTACAGGGGACCTATTGTTGCTGGGGAGGGTAATTTGTTACAGGGGACCTATTGTTGCTGGGGAGGGTAATTTGTTACAGGGGACCTATTGTGGCTGGGAGGGTAATTTGTTACAGGGGACCTATTGTTGCAACTTGCTGGGGGATCAGTTGCTGCTGGAGGGGTCTATATTGCTGTGGAGAATATTTTAGTGCAGGGAATCTATTGTTGGGTGGATCTATTGTTGCTAAGGAGATATTTGGTTGCATGAAATCTATTGTTGCCGGGGGGGGGGGTATTATTGCTTATTTTACTGCTTTTCTTGTTATCGTTAACACATTTCATACACATTACTTAGTACCACAAAATGATATTTAGGTATTCTCTAAAACGAGGGGTACAGGGAAGTGGGTAGGGGTAAAACCAAGGGATAGTGATTGGAGGTGGGTAGGGGGTGGAGACAGGGGTGATTCAGAAGAGGGTAGTACCTGCACCTATCCTCTGAAAAAAAAAGCCCTGGTTATTATACACACAACTCAATGCTAAGTACGGTATTCTGTGGCTTTGCAGCCTCTTGTGGTCATCGCTGCGTAGTGCACTAGGTTCTTCAACAAACAACTCCATACTGCCAGTATCAAGTGCACACCTTCCTCTGCGGCAATTCTTTCGACTATCCCAGTGAACAAACTGCTAGTCTGAAAGCTTCAAGGGAAGTGTACTTAGTACAGCCTAAGCTAGCAACAAATTTAAGGCCAGTAATTTATAATCAAGCTTGATGAGTCCAAGCTGATTGTCTTCAGAGGGTGGAAGACGTGTTAGATTGAAACACACAGAGAATCACAAAGATAACCTGCCATTTATAACATTTCATTGTGGATTCAAGGGGTTTTTATGTCTAGAATCAAGAAAGAAATTATGACATTTTACAAGAAATTTCAAATCAAGATGTGCTTTCCATTAAACTGGTCTCACGTTTTAATAAACCTGAGAGGTGGGTGATCAGGGGGCACAGCAGATAGCTGGAGGAGATAGAGGCTGAGGAAAACTGGAAGAAAGGAGAACAATGCCCATTGCAAAACGAATAAGGTTCCGTGTTTAAACTATAAAGGAAAATTGAATTAGGCATTCAATTGTTTGTTGTAGATTTCTGCTTTTTTGGCCTAGCTTTCATCAATCCTACAAGAAAGCAAGTTTATCGTATGGAATGTTGCGAGTATGAGAGAGCATGAACTATGGAGATATGGAGTGAAGGGGGTGATAACACAAAAGTCAAAGACAGTGCAGCAGGGAGTTATGCAGATACATTAGCGCATGGAACCCCAGAATTCCTTCGCAGGTTGCTAGGTGTTCCTTGAGTAATGAGCAATGTCTACCTCTTAGGCCCCTTTAACGTAGGGTGGAGTCTGCCAGGAACCTGTCAGCTAATCACCTCTGAGCAGGCGGATAGCTTGTCTGTGTCTGCTCTACTTATGCAGAGCAGACACAGACACAGCCTGTCCTCTATAGGCGGTCGGATGTAAACGGACCGCCTGTCCGTATACACCCGGCGGCCATCTGATCCACCTCACGGATGGGGGAACGGGTCCCCTATTCGTCTGTTTTTAGTGGATAGGATTGGTTTGGATGTCGGGAGGTGTCAACGGACACATGTCCGTTGAGACCCATCGCTCCATAGACGGCAATAGATGGTCTGATTGGGTCTGCCTAAAAAACTAACAGGCGGACCTGATTGGTCCACCTGTGTGAAAAGGGCCTAAGAAAAGTAAGCACTAAAACCAATGATTTTTTTTTAGCTATCTGTAGAGAGAATTCTTACTGACCACAAATGTAAGGAGCATTCTTTCCATCAGCCATCATAGTTCATGTACCGTGAACTGTAGATATAGTAATTATTGACGGGGATTCCCTGAGACCAAAATGTGATTTCAAGGGTTCCTCCATGTTAAAAAGGTTGAGAAAGACTACATTAGAGTATTCAGTACACTTTCAATCTTTCATAGGGTGTCTCATGGTGTTCTTGTCAGCGATGACAGCAATCGGTGACTGTGGGCGATCCATTCAGAGGATCACATACACTTCCAAGAGTTGCAAGCTGTTGATCAGTCGAGAATTTATCCTTTAGTAGAACCAATTCTTTCCTTTAGTAGAACCAATTCTTAGGTAAATTTACTGACACCGTGTTCTAAGAGAATTACTGACTAAATTTCTGTAGTGATGGAATTTTTGCTAATGTTGCTGGCTGTCACCAAGCTGACCCTAAAGCCACCCCACCAGATAGTCTACTGGGTACATATGACCTCAGTGATCGGCATATTATTTAGTCATATTAAAGAGAGTAATATATAAGCACTCTTTTAATGATTAATAGGTCTTTTTGCTAAAACTTTACAAGAAGCTGACCCAAGCTCCTGGATACCAAGGGTCAAGTGCACACAATTGACAATTATTGTGTTTCTGGAAGAATGGAGTCATATGATTTTGTTTACAATGACTACATAAATGGACTAAACTAGCACTGTAGACACCCATGGTGTTTGGGACTTAATAGTTCCCCATTGCAGATGGTCATCCTTTTACGCTAAAATCTTCTCTTTGGCCCAGTACTGGCAGCTCCTGTAAAAATACCATATGCGCACCTGGGACAATCTCCTACAGTTCTATACTGTATCGAATGCAAGCAGCACTAGAAGCACACTTAACATTTTTGCAGAGTTGTGTCCCTAATCTGAATAGTGGACAAGTTAAGCCAGCCATAGGTGCGATTTTCTTTCCTTCAACCCGTGAAAGAAAATCACTCAATTCCCCCATCAACACAGTCAGTGTTGATGTGGAATGCCTCCTACGAAGCTATTATGCTCTCCCGGCGGGGAGCCATCCCAGGCCGGGGAAATATACAGTGATTTTTGCTAGCAGCTATAGCTGTTGGAAATTATCGCATGAAAAATGCGACATGCTGGTTGTACCCAAGTTGATCAACCTGGGTACAATCAGCCTGCCCATACATAATAGTCTCCGCTGAGCCCGCCGAGATTCGAGCTGTGTATAGCCAGCTTTATGCCATTTTGAGAATAGTTCAGAATACCTATTAATGTGAGCCTTTCATAAACCAATCCATAGTAAACAGACTAAACCACAACATGTCTTGTTGTTTTATGTCAGCTACACAAAATTCCTCTACATAACAAAAAAAAAATGCATTTACATCCTCCAGTATGCAGTTTAAAGACAGAGACCACAAGTCTAACAAACCTTCCCTTTGATACATTTCTCACTTAAAAATGTTTAACGTAGAATTCTATACAAAGATCTAAACACACAATCAAAATACTTATATGTTGTCAGGAAGAGCAGAAGACTGCTGCTGAGGGTTAGGGAATTATATACTTGTAGTTCGGAGACAAGGTCCTGCATGTCCATAGGTTAAAGGGGTTGTAAACCCTTACATTTACCTAGCGAAGTGACTATCCTCAGCTGATACACAAGGATAAAACATACCCTCCTACATAAGTTGTACCTGATTATCTGCGGTCTTCTCATCTCTACATCTGTTCAAAGTGCAGAATTTATAAAGCTTGTCTGGGCTGTCAGAAAAAAAGGGTGGCGGACAGCTGAAGTTACACTCTGCAGAGCTCAGTAAGGAGAGTTCGGAGAGCCGATTGGAGAGGAGGGGAGGGAAGGGAATCCTCCCCTTCACACAGAACACAGGAACAGAGCTGAGGCTGTCAATCAGCTGGAGCTCCTCCCATGTCATCTTTTTTCTCTTGGTGTCAGGAAAACTTGTCAGGAGTGACTCCTGCTAATAGCAGAGGAACAAAGCAGCAGAGACAGAAATGACACTTAGTGCTTCTAATTGAGTCAAGTAAACACTATAGAGGGATATGCTTTGTTCATATTTCTTGTCTGAAGTTTACAACCACTTTAAGGGCAAGAGTCCACAGTTTGTATAATCTTTCGCACATACAACAGCCCCCTTTTAGAGGAACTGATCAGCGGTACTTGCTAACCCCAGGTCTTACTGCTCAGTGGACCCCCTTTTTTTTTTAAACACTTTTTATTGACAAGTGTGCAAAACATTGGACATATTCAACAATTACGCTCAACATGAGCATCATAGTATACATATTACAATTATATAATCAGATAACGGCTATTGAAAAGTACAGATACAGCTGCACTTGGATCACAAAACAAAAAGAAACATAAAACAAGTAGAAATTATATCCCTGGGTACCCAAAAATCATGTTTGAGGACTAAATTCCAAAAAGTGCATTATGTCATGCCTGCAAACCAATAGACTTGGCAAAATATATGTACTTAAGTACCAGATATAGTAAGAGTGGAGGAGCACCATACATCCCATATGTTATTATATTTCTTAGGGCAACCTCTATGTTCGAACACTAGTTTCTCAATGGGCAGAACCTGATTCACCAGCTGAATCCATGTTCGGACAGATAGGGGACCGGGCTGAATCCGTTTGAGCACAACAGCCTTCCTGGCCAAAATCAATGTCTCTTTTAACAAAACACGCTGATACCTCTGCCACTGTTATTCATCTAGAATACCCACAAGGCGTGGACCCCTTCTTCAGTGCAGTAAACTGGAGTTTATGAGCCATTTACATAAAATTGGAGAACAGAAAATGAAAACAAAGGCAGATTTGTTGCCAGCATTGATAATGTGTTTTTTTATCATCATCCTAGACTTCTCTTTTTTTCTGCCTTCCACAGTAGACACCATACTTAAACTTACAGTTTTCACCAGCCTGAGCTACCTTTATAAATCATTAAAATAGCACCTTTACTGCATTGAAAAACCCATTGACGACTAAACATTAAAGTAAAACAAGACAATAAAACACAGAAACCAAAATACTGCATGAATTATGCTAAGGTGAATTAAGCATATTGTGAAAGAATAGAGATAGGGGAATCGTCCAAAGATGGTGTGATGGAGTACAGAACAATGTTTTGGGCATCCAATCGATTTTGGAACCCCCTAATACATTTTACTTCATCTCTCATTATCTCTATTTCTAGGTGAACCTACTTATCCTCCTGGTCACTCTCCATAAGATGCTTCGCTCCTCTTCTGTCCTGAAGCCAGACTCCAGCCGCTTGGAGAACATCAAGTAAGTATTTTCAGTAACACCCTAATCCTCATCATCACATTCAGTATATTAGGACAGTTATCCACTGTACGGTTGGCTATAGCATACCCCCATCTGTCCATATTCTTGACTTTTGACTAAATAACATAACTTTCAGATTTAATGCTGATTAGCAAATTCCATTTGTTTTCCTTGACTATAGCAAACTCAGGGAATGAAATAAAATTGGCCATAAATGTTCTGTTTTTTTATTAATGAATAATGATCTAGGGCTTTTCAAGTAGTTTGTTTTACCGTCAAATGTAAGTGTAAGCTTTCTGATGTTTAATTACTTATTTGTTCCCGTTTCAGGTCATGGGCCTTAGGGGCAGTTACCCTCCTCTTCCTCCTCGGTCTCACCTGGGCTTTTGGCCTCCTATTCATCAATAAAGAGTCTTTGGTCCTGGCATATCTCTTTACGACCTTCAATGCCTTGCAGGGCCTCTTCATCTTCATCTTCCACTGTGCTCTACAGAAGAAGGTTAGCATGCAACCCGTAGATTTGGTAGCGTGTCATGCCGCGAGCCTCACAAATAACAGAGGCCTAGCGGAAGGCTACACCACTGCAATTATGCTCTGTGGAAATCTCGAGAACACCTACACAGGGAAATCATTGACCTGTGTGCACTTCATCATCTCCTGTAGAGCTTCTCAACACAAAGCAACATCTTGTCAGAGCTTGACACAGCAGTGCTCAACCCCAGTATGCATTGCTACACAGGAATTGAACATTCCCGACTCTACCACAAAGACAATACCAGGCAAAATCTGATGTATATTTAAGTCACGATGCACATTATTATACAAAACTTTGTTTTAGAATGGCACCTTTCATGATTAAATATCTGGTGCTTTCTGTCTGTCTCCAATACATCAAGAACATTGTGCTAGTGCCAGTGTTTCTCTATGACTCCCCGCAGAAGGCCTGTCAGTCACTGTAAATTGTCTCTTCGTTACCAGGCCCCATTTTTCTCATTTCCCCTATAATTACACATAAAATGTTTTTTTTTTTTTTTTTTTTAAATGTAAGAACATGGTCTCAAGCTGAAAAAAAGCATATTTTCTACAGTACATTAACTTATTATTCTACGTATGTAAATTAGATTTGGAATCCATCCGCTTCTCCCACAAAACAGTAGGCTACCCATATCACATTATGGGGAAAACTGAGCTAATATCAGATCTAATAAATATTCCTGTGCTAATTGCAACATCATTTAACCTTTGCAGTATAACATTTGCTTTTCATTTTTACTGTAATAGGACTAATCTAAAATCTTTGCTGCCATAAAGAAAGAAAAAAACAGCGCAATAACTATCAAGCAATGCTTTACTGAGTCTGCAGTGGTTTACATTCTAAATGATTTCTAAACACATAATTATAATAATATTTTAATCAGTTTTTTAGGCATGCTTCGCAGCGTGAGCGCATCTTTTGCTGTTTTAGTGTTTATGTTCACCTCCTAGTTAAAGAAAATGTCCAGGAAAACTATTTTATTGAGACTTGAAAATATAACTTTAGACTTCACCTAGTGGGCCATCTGCTTTTGATTTCTGGTATTGCAGTGTGCCTAAAAGCTATACTAGCGTTTCTAAACCCTTTTGTCATTGAGAAACCTTTAAAATAGTTTTCTGGTTTCCAGGAACCCCTGCTAAAAATGGTTATATCCACAGTTTACAGTACATTTGCATAATCAGTAAGTTGTAGAACATTTTAAATAGGAGAATGAAGAATGTGATGTTTCTAGGGTTTTTGACACACAGAACAGATATTTTTTTAACACCACGAGCAGTATACCCAAATTTATTTTCAAATATAATCTTAAAATTCAATTAATATGGGCTGATGAAAGGAAATGCAGACAGTGAAAATGTTGATGTCAACCAAAATTAGTGTAGGAATGATCTCTTAAATTGGTAGTCAGGGAGAATTTAATGACCATTCTTCCTAAGCTTAGGGAACCCCCAGCAACCTCAGGAGGAACCCTAATTGAAAAAGGCTGCTCTTTACTATCCTCCTCTGTAAGCACCACTGTAGCTCATCAGCTATACTTTAGTTTACTAAATGTGTGAACAGTTAATGGAATTTTTTGTTTTCACATGTTACTAAATAGATCCCAACCAGATTTTTTTTAATTTTTCTCCAAAACCTTCCATAATTTCTCAAGAAAGAATTGTATGTTAACCACTTAAGCCCCGTACCAATTTGCAGCCAAAGGACGAGTCCCCTTTTTGCGATTCGGCACTGCGTCGCTTTAACTGACAATTGCGCGGTCGTGCGACGTGGCTCCCAAACAAAATTGGCGTCCTTTTTTTTCCCACAAATAGAGCTTTCTTTTGGTGGTATTTGATCGCCCCTGCAGTTTTTATTTTTTGCGCTATAAACAAAAATAAAGCGTCAATTTTGAAAAAAATTAAATATTTTTTTACTTTTTGCTATAATAAATATCACCAAAAAATATATAAAAACAATTTTTTTTCCTCAGTTTAGGCCGATACGTATTCTTCTACATATTTTTGGTAAAAAAAAATCGCAATTAGCGATTATTGATTGGTTTGCGCAAAAGTTATAGGTTTACAAAATAGGGGATAGTTTTATAGCATTTTTATTAATATTTTTTTTTTTACTAGTAATGGCGGCGATCAGCGATTTTTATTGTGACTGCGACATTATGGCGGACACATCAGACATTTTTGTCACATTTTTGGGACCATTGTCATTTATACAGAAATCAGTGCTATTTTAATGCACTGATTCCTATGTAAATGACAGTGGCAGTGAAGGAGTTAACCACTAGGGGGCGGGGAGGAGTTAGTGTGACGTGTGTGTGTTTTTTTTTTACAGTAGGGGGCGTGGCTGACGTCTGACATCACTGATCGGTGTTCCCGATGACAGGGAACAGCCGATCAGTGACAGGCAGTGTAGGAAGTGCGGGGAGAGGTTTGTTTACACAGACCTCTCCCCGTTCTTCAGCTCTGTGACCCGATCGGGTGCGCTGGTCCCGCAGCCGCGGTCACGGAGCTCCCGACCGTCGGCGCGCTCGCGACACCACGGCTAGGCAATTAAAGGGGACGTATACATACGTGCTTTTGTCTAGCCGTGCCATTCTGTCGACGTATATGTGCAGGAGGCGGTCGGGAAGCGGTTAAGAGGTTATTGTATAAGAGCTAGTTTATTTTTTAAGACCTAGAGGCATCAGGAAAAGATGTTTGATGAGTGCTTTTCTAGCTTTAGGCTGGGTTCACACTGGTACGACAAACGCTCCGACATTGGGAGCTCATGTCTCATGACATGTGAAAATCAATGTTTCCCTATGGGAGCCGCCTTAACTGATCCCACACAAGTCGGTCCGACTTTGAAAATGCTCCCTGTACTACTTTGGTCCGACTTTGATCCTACTTCAGCCCATTGACTATCATTGAAGTCGGATCAAAGTCGGATCGCCGACTTTGGCATGCGACTTGTGTTCTGTTGATCTTGAGGGGGAACTCCACGCCAAATTTTTAAATAAAAAATCAGCATGGGTTCCCCCTCCAAGAGAATACCAGGCCCTTGGGTCTGGTATGGATTTTAAGGGGAACCCCCTATGCCGAAAAAACGGCGTGGGGGTCACCACAAAATCCATACCAGACCCTTAACCGAGCACACAGCCCGGCCGGTCAGGAAGAGGGGTGGGGACAAGCGAGCACCCCCCCCTCCTGAACCATACCAGGCCACATACCCTCAACATAGGGGGGTGGGTGCTTTGGGGCAGGGGGGCGCCCTGCGGCCCCCCCACCCCAAAGCACCTTGTCCCCATGTTGATGAGGACAAGGGCCTCTTCCCGACAACCCTGGGCATGACGGGGCTGTGATGTCATAAGGGGGTGTGGTCACCGGATGACATCACCCAGTGACCCCGCCCCATGCCTATATAAGTCATTGCGCACCGCGCACACAGCATTACAGAAGACCGGAGGGAAGAAGACGACGGAGAAGACCGGGCCAAAAGAGCGGGCAAAAGAGCAGAAGATAGCGGACGAACCCGGCAGAAGGCACCGGAGAGCGGGAGAAGAACTGGAGAGTGTGGAGAAGTCGGAAGAGACCCCCGAAGTCGGAAGAAGACCCCCAGAGCTGCCTAATAAATTACTTTAAAAACCCGTCTAGAGTGTTTTTTATTCACACTTTTTTTCTCCAGGTTAATAGGTAGGGGTACGATGTACCCCATACTCATTCACATAGGGTGGGG
This sequence comes from Lithobates sylvaticus, assembly GCA_028564925.1. Classification (NCBI taxonomy): domain Eukaryota; kingdom Metazoa; phylum Chordata; class Amphibia; order Anura; family Ranidae; genus Lithobates; species Lithobates sylvaticus. The sequence continues at coordinate 96,091,185 of CM053029.1, forward strand.
GGCTGGGATCTGTGGTCTCCTGGATTCCGATGAGCCTGCAGACCCCGACAATCAATGGCCAGGGTTTTCGGGTAGAGGCCCTTGTCCTCATCAACATGGGGACAAGGTGCTTTGGGGTGGGGGGGCTGCAGGGCGCCCCCTGCACCAAAGCACCCACCCCCCATGTTGAGGGCATGCGGCCTGGTATGGTTCAGGAGGGGGGGGGGTGCTCGGATAAGGGTCTGGTATGGTTTTTTTTTTTATGGTTTCTTGGAGGGGAAACCCATGCCGTGGAGTTCCCCCTCAAGATTCATACCAAACACAGTGACTGGTATTGGCGGAGATCCAAGTCGGATCCCTGTTCATTGAAAGTCATTGAAAGTCGGACGTATGTCGGCTTCAAGTCGCAGGGAAAAGTCAGATCCAAAGTAGGATGGCTGTCATGTTGTACTGTGTCAAATTAGTTAGCAGAGTATTTGTATTTGTTAGTGTAAAAAATGCATTACTTTCATGGTTTATTGGATGTTGTCAGTTACCAAAACGTGAAAAAGCAGCTCCAGTAGAATGCCTTTTCAAATACTCATTATGCACCCATGTAGGGTTTAACAAGTGCTTGCAAAGCATTTAAATGCCAGGTCTAAGGCTGCTTATAAGCATTAACAAGGTTTCGGAGGTCACAGTTTTGAAATGTATACTGATACTTCTAGTGTTTGAGAAGCACTTGACAAGGTGTTCTTTATCAACACTTGTGTAAATAAGACCTTAAAGTGTAGGAAAGTGTCAAGGCTGGGCTCAGCCCTTGCTTCTCAAAGCTGGCCGCTCAGCTGTCGGCTAATTGCCAGTTCCTATCTCTCCACAGTGACTCACCTGTTGATGATATCCTGCTCGTCAGTCCTGCCTACTTAAGCCATCCAGTTGCAGTTATGTTGCAGTTATGTGTGGTGGTTTATCTCGATGATATCCTCATATTTTCCAAGTCCCTGGAGAACCACCACACAGATGTCTGTCGTTTGCTTCAGAAACTAAGAGATAACAATCTCTATTTTAAATTGGAGAAGTGCGAATTCCATCGTGAACAGGTTAAATTCCTGGGTTATGTCATTTCCACTTATGTTTTTTTGATGAACCCAGAGAAACTTTCAGCAGTCCCACAGTGGCCCCGACCCATGGGTTTACGTCCTCTGCAACTTTTTCTTGGCTTTGCCAACTATTATCGGAAGTTTATTCATAACTTCTCATCTCTGATCAAGCCCCTGACTGATATGACCAGAAAGGACGGTAACCCACAGAGTTGGTCTTCGGAGTCCATTAAAGCCTTTGAGAGTCTCAAGGCTGCCATTGTTTCTGCTCCTGTGTTGGCACTTCCTGATCCTACGTTACCTTTTAATCCTTGAGGTTGATGCTTTTGAGACTGGAGTTGGCGCTTTTCTGTATCAACGTCCTACCTCTGATAGCACTATGCATCCTTGTTGCTACTTTTTCAAGAAATTGTCAATTGCAGAGTGCAATTACGAGATTGGTGAAAAAGAGCTGTTAGCGATCATTTTAGCCCTGAAAGAATGGAGACATCTCCTCGAAGGTACCACTGTGGCGGTTCTCATTTTTACTGACCATAAGGAAAGTCGCATTCTTGTCTGAGGCTAAACGCCTCTCTCCCAGAAGGGCACAATGGGCTCTTTTCTTGTCTTCGTTGCACTTGGGCACAAGTCCAGGAGGCTTTGCGACATGCTAATGATAGGTAAAGACTCCATGCTGACCGCAGACGCCTACCTGCACCTTCCTACTAGGTTGGGGACAGGGTCTGGCTGTCATCTTGCAACCTCCCACTTTGTGTTCCCTCTCAGAATGGTCGCACCTTGGGCCTTTCCGTATTCTTCGCAGGATTAACCCAGTGGCTTACGCAGTAGACCTTCCTTCTAATATGTGTATTTCAAAAGTATTTCATGTCTCCTTATTAAAACCTTTGGTCTGCAACCGCTTTACCACCTCAGTGCCTTGTCCTCCCCCTGTACAGGTTGAGAACCATGAGGAGTATGAAGTACAGTCCATTATTGACTCCCGTAGGTTCTGTGGGCGCATACAGTACCTGGTGAATTGGAAAGGGTACATTCTGGAGGAACGCTCTTGGGTCTCATCCTGGGATGTACATGCCCCTGTCCTCCTCCATGATTTCCATAGACGTTTTCCCCTCAAGCCTGGTGGTCCTCCGAGGGGGGGGTCATTGAGGAGGGGGTACTGTCAGGGCTGGGCTCAGCCCTTCCTTCTCAAAGCTGGCGGCTCAGCTGTCGGCTATTTGCCAGCTCCTATTTCTCCACAGTGACTCACCCGTTGATGATATCCTGCTCGTCAGTCCTGCCTACTTAAGCCATCCAGTTGCAGTTATGTTGCAGTTATGTGTGGTGGTTTATCTCGATGATATCCTCATATTTTCCAAGTCCCTGGAGAACCACCACACAGATGTCTGTCGTTTGCTTCAGAAACTAAGAGATAACAATCTCTATTTTAAATTGGAGAAGTGCGAATTCCATCGTGAACAGGTTAAATTCCTGGGTTATGTCATTTCCACTTATGTTTTTTTGATGAACCCAGAGAAACTTTCAGCAGTCCCACAGTGGCCCCGACCCATGGGTTTACGTCCTCTGCAACTTTTTCTTGGCTTTGCCAACTATTATCGGAAGTTTATTCATAACTTCTCATCTCTGATCAAGCCCCTGACTGATATGACCAGAAAGGACGGTAACCCACAGAGTTGGTCTTCGGAGTCCATTAAAGCCTTTGAGAGTCTCAAGGCTGCCATTGTTTCTGCTCCTGTGTTGGCACTTCCTGATCCTACGTTACCTTTTAATCCTTGAGGTTGATGCTTCTGAGACTGGAGTTGGCGCTTTTCTGTATCAACGTCCTACCTCTGATAGCACTATGCATCCTTGTTGCTACTTTTTCAAGAAATTGTCAATTGCAGAGTGCAATTACGAGATTGGTGAAAAAGAGCTGTTAGCGATCATTTTAGCCCTGAAAGAATGGAGACATCTCCTCGAAGGTACCACTGTGGCGGTTCTCATTTTTACTGACCATAAGGAAAGTCGCATTCTTGTCTGAGGCTAAACGCCTCTCTCCCAGAAGGGCACAATGGGCTCTTTTCTTGTCTTCGTTGCACTTGGGCACAAGTCCAGGAGGCTTTGCGACATGCTAATGATAGGTAAAGGCTCCATGCTGACCGCAGACGCCTACCTGCACCTTCCTACTAGGTTGGGGACAGGGTCTGGCTGTCATCTTGCAACCTCACACTTTGTGTTCCCTCTCAGAATGTTCGCACCTTGGGCCTTTCCGTATTCTTCGCAGGATTAACCCAGTGGCTTACGCAGTAGACCTTCCTTCTAATATGTGTATTTCAAAAGTATTTCATGTCTCCTTATTAAAACCTTTGGTTTGCAACCGCTTTACCACCTCGGTGCCTTGTCCTCCCCCTGTACAGGTTGAGAACCATGAGGAGTCCATTATTGACTCCCGTAGGTTCTGTGGGCGCATACAGTACCTGGTGAATTGGAAAGGGTACATTCTGGAGGAACGCTCTTGGGTCTCATCCTGGGATGTACATGCCCCTGTCCTCCTCCATGATTTCCATAGACGTTTTCCCCTCAAGCCTGGTGGTCCTCCGAGGGGGGGGGTCATTGAGGAGGGGGTACTGTCAGGGCTGGGCTCAGCCCTTCCTTCTCAAAGCTGGCGGCTCAGCTGTCGGCTATTTGCCAGCTCCTATTTCTCCACAGTGACTCACCCGTTGATGATATCCTGCTCGTCAGTCCTGCCTACTTAAGCCGTCGAGTCCAGATGATCTCTGCCTTCGCCTTGGTCACATCTGTAGAGATGCTTTCCTGTGTTCCTGTTAAAGACTTGCTTGGCTGACATTCCTTCTGGCTCCAGATCCTGCTTGCTGTTCTACTACACTCATCTCTGGCTCCTTGACGTTTTGGCTTGTCTGACTATCCGTTCCGGTTCCTGAACTCTGGCTATGTTTTAACTACGTTTACTCTGTTTAACTTTTTTTATTATTTATTATTATTAATAAACAAGTGTGATTTAACCGTACTTCTGTCTCAGTCTGATTCGTGGTTTCTGACAGAAAGAAATGGAGGAGCTGTGGACCCTTCGGACAATTTTTTTTTCACCCAAGGTCTTAAAAAAATGTGTTTGGCTGTAAGGAGAAAGGCTCCTTGTTTCCTTCTCTCCACTTTTATAGCACACATATTTCAATTCTTACAAAACTACAGAAGAATGAAACATAAAACAGATAAAAGTTGGATGTGCAGGTATTGTCCTCAGTAACCAATCAGGCTTGAATTTATATTCTTGTCATAAATGTTATCAATCATCAAAGCCCCTCAAACTGTAAGAACTGATATTTAGCCGAAATTCTTTCATGAATGGAATGCTGTGAAATGTGGAAGTGGTTGAGAGGGATGTGGTTGGGCTTATCCACTGTCTTGATGTTGCAGGTGTAAGTGTAAGTGAGTAGGCTTAGAATGCAAAATGGCTGCTCTGGTCTGAAGGATTACAACTACAGTTTAAATAGCTTTTATTGTGCCCTGTCTCAACAGGTACATAAGGAATACAGCAAATGTCTGAGACATTCATACTGTTGTGTGAGGGGTCCAGGAGCAGAACATGGAACCTTGAAATCAACAGTCAACAGTCGATACTACACCCAGAGCCGTATTCGCCGGATGTGGAATGACACTGTCAGAAAACAGACGGAATCCTCCTTTATTGCCGGAGACCTAAATAGCACCCCGACTCTAAACAGAGGTGTGTACAACCACTCAAAGTCCAGGACATATTCAGCTGAAGAATTTAGGGCACAACTTTATTTTTCTGACACATTGATGTTTTGTAAGGCAGGACAGTGAACTCTTTAGCATCCTAGATGCTCCATAGGAAACCCTCACCTTTTTCGTTCTGACTATAGGAAAAGTTGCCTTCTACAAATACGGTTATGTATACAGTAACCCATATAATATTTTAACATTTCCTAGAAAATACTGTGCATACCAAGGAATTGTGTAAGCTGGAAAAATTCACATTAAATATTATAATGTATATCTGATTGATTCACTGCTCTGACTTGCAATATTCCATTTGTCAGAAAGTTGAACTTGGGCATTGTATTTGAAGATAGGCTTTAAATTTAAATAAAAACGTGGCCTGACTCCTAATAGACAACCTGACTCTTGTTTACTGTCCTCCAAGGCACAATGGGTAACCACTTACTGACGAATCCTGTGCTGCAAAGCCGCGTAGGCACCAGCCCGTATAACACACTTATCACAGAGTCTGTGGGCTTTAGTCCATCCTCCCCTGGATACAACACCACTGGTGAGACATATTATATATTGTTATATATTGGAGAGACATATATATAGATATATATATAAGTCAAGGTAATATGTGTATAAAAGCCAACATGGATTTCTATAGAGGCTCATAGTTACCTGTGTATACATGAATCTTCTAAAATGTAGGTAGACCTAAATGTATAAAATGTATAGTAATATACCTCCTAGAGCATCCCAAGATTCCCCAAACCCATGAAGCTTTAATACACAATAGCAATTCCAGCTCTTAGGCCCCTTTCACACTGGGGCGGTGCGGGCGTCGGCGGTAAAGCAGCGCTATATAACCCCGCTAGCGGCCAAAAAAGGGTTAAAACCCTACGCAAAGCGCCGCTGCAGCGCTGCATTGCCGGCGGTATTGCCGCGCTGCCCCATTGATTTCAATGGGTAGGAGTGGTTTAGGAGCGGGGGAATACACTGCTCTTTCACTGCTCCAAAGATGCTGCTAGCAGGGCTTTTTTTTACCGCCCTGCTAGTGCACCGCTCCAGTGTGAATGCCCTCCGGCTTTCACACTGGAGTGAAAGGACCCTGCTTTTTTCAGGCGCTATACAGGCGCTATTTTTAGCACTGTATCGCCTGAAAAACGCTTCAGTGTGAAAGGGGCCTTAGTATTTTTTCTGGTATTGGAGATCCTGAGGTTCTCTAAAACAGTGGTCATCAACCCTGTCCTCAGGGCCCACTAACAGGCCAGGTTTGCAAGATAACTGAAATACATCACAGGTGATATAATTTTCTGCTCAGTGATTGCAGTATTCTAGTCTGCATCACCCCAAGGTAATACATAAAACCTGGCCTGTTAGTGGGCCCTGAGGACAGGGTTGATGACCACTGCTCTAAAAGGCATGTGACCATACATGCAAATGCCTTAAGTGCCCTCTTTACAGATGTCCCTTCATTTTAAGAGTTAAGGTGAACAACGGTTTACCCTAACTTAGAAACAAGGTTCTTAGTGTACATCATACAAACAAATTCTACCAAAATGAAAACTGAATTGCTTATGATAAGAAATCAAGAATGAAAGCAGCCCACTTTTCTATAAGTCTTTTATGTCTAGTCCAGTTAAATTACAGTTTTCCATTCTGTAATCAAAGCCATATTTGATACCCAGTGTAATATGCAGAAACCTTTATTTCATTCTGCAAAGTCATATCTTTTTACCAAGCATGTGTGCACTATATGGCCATAGGTTTGTGAATACTTGATCATCACACCTATTCGGGCTTGTTGGATATTGCAATATAATAATGGACATTTTTATGAAGTTGTCTCCTTCCCCCTTATGGCTATAACATAATCCACTCTTCTGGAGAGACAATATTTTAGAGTGTGTCTGTGGGAATTTTTGTACTAATTTAGCCAAAAGAGGTCAGGTACTAATGTTGGACAAGAGGACCTGGCTCGCTTTCTGCAATTCATTCCAAAAGTGTTGAGTAGGGTTGAGGTCAGGACTCTCAAGGCCACTTGAGATCCTCACCACCAAACCCATCACACCTTGTCACTATGGACCAGAATTTGTGCACTGAAGCACAGTCATACAGAAACAAGGGCCTTCACCAAACAGTTGCAACCTGATTGGAAGCACACAGTTGTCTATAATGTCTTTGTAAGCTGTGGCATCAACAGTATCCTTCATAAGAAAAACCTGAAAATACTTGTGGCCATATAGTGTATGTCATTTCTCCTGCAGAGCCATATTTCTGACCAGCCATAGATGGGAGATTGTGGAAATAAATTTGACAACCATACAATCAATCTGTGGAGCAATTGAGGCATAAGCATTTACAATAGTTGCTGTCGAGTCTGCATGATTATGCACCAGGAAGACACATCTGTTGCCAGCTTTACCTTGGGGAACAACAGGGATCATCCAGAAAATTATATTTTTAGATGATCAGGTTTCTCATAGATTTGTCAACCAGGGGCTGTATGTTAAGGTCACAGAATTTCAATATTTATGCAGTTGATTACCAGTCCAATACTGCAAGATTGAGCAACAGCCATATCTGGTGTTAATACCATAATACAGATGTACATCATTTATCCTGCAGATCTAAAGGACCATATGTGGTGGCCAGTATAAAAATATATTTAGTCATATTACTCTTAGAGAACCATGTCTGATACCTGTAGTTCAAAAGTTACATAGAGCATATGCTTAGTGCCAAACCTTTGGTTGCATTAATGCAAGTACAATAGCAATATAATAATGTCAGCTTTCGTTGTCTCCTATCATGTTGCCAGCACCATTTTCCTTCTTTTCTCCCACTCTTTTCTCACACTTTTCTCTCCAAGTCTTGCAGATTCTTATGTATAAGTCCAGAACAGCATGTAGAGAGCAAGTATGCTATATTATTTACAATATGCATAGGATAAATATATACAATATGTAGATGTAGATAAAGAGAAAGGTGTCCTCACTGAGCGCTTCCTAACATATAACATGTATGTTTCTCTTACCCCTTATCACATTTTGCCATATAGTTTCCTCTTTTCTTTTCTACATCATCATATTGCTGTACCTTGATTCTAACAATGTATCTCTGTCTGTCTTTCTTACCCGACTTTCTCGGTTCTTCTATTGTGGAAATACAGGAACATTCAGAGATCCCAGTAAGTGCCTTATTTATCCATCCTAATATTCTGCTACTGCTAATAGTTTATAACAAATGCAATCAGCACTTGTGCTCCAGAGAGCTGGACAATAGTGATAGGGTGTCACCACACCAAAGCACTACTCCACTAACCACCACTACACTAATGAACTACTCCACTGATCACCACTACACTAATGAACTACTCCACTGACCACCACTACACTAATGAACTACTCCACTGACCACCACTACACTAATAAACTACTCCACTGACCACCACTACACTAATGAACTACTCCACTGACCACCACTACACTAATGAACTACTCCACTGATCACCACTACACTAATGAACTACTCCACTGACCACCACTACACTAATGAACTACTCCACTGATCACCACTACACTAATGAACTACTCCACTGACCACCACTACACTAATGAACTACTCCACTGACCACCACTACACTAATGAACTACTCCACTGACCACCACTACACTAATGAACTACTCCACTGACCACCACTACACTAATGAACTACTCCACTGATCACCACTACACTAATGAACTACTCCACTGACCACCACTACACTAATGAACTACTCCACTGACCACCACTACACTAATGAACTACTCCACTTACCACCACTACACTAATGAATTACTCCACTGACCACCACTACACTAATGAACTACTCCACTGACCACCATTACACTAATAAACTACTCCACTGACCACCACTACAATAATGAACTACTCCACTGACCACCACTACACTAATGAACTACTGCACTGACCACTGCTATGCTAATGAACTACTCCACTGACCACCACTTCACCAATGCATTATTCCACTGACCACCATTACACCAATGCACTATTCCACTGACCACCGCTACACTTATGAACTACTCCAGTGACCACCATTATACTAATCCATTATTCCACTGACTACCACTACACCAATGCACTACCCTATTAACCACCACTACACTAATGAACTACTCCACTGACCACCACTACACTAATGAACTACTCCACTGACCACCACTACACTAATGAACTACTCCACTGACCACCACTACACTAATGAACTATTGCACTGACCACTGCTACGCTAATGAACTACTCCACTGACCACCACTTCACCAATGCATTATTCCACTGACCACCATTACACCAATGCACTATTCCACTGACCACCGCTACACTGATGAACTACTCCAGTGACCACCATTATACTAATCCATTATTCCACTGACTACCACTACACCAATGCACTACTCCATTAACCACCACTACACTAATGAACTACTTCACAGACCACTATTACACCAGTCCATTATTCCACTGACTACAACTACATGGATGCCCTACCCCTCTAATCACCAGTACACTAATGAGCTACTCCAATGACCACCACTACACCAATGCATTATTCCACGACTGCCACTATACCAATGCACTACTCTACTGACTACCACTACATGGATGCACTACTCCACTGACCACCACATCACCAATGCACTACTTTGCTGACTGCTGCTACTCTCACACACTTTTTCACTGCTAATGTAATGCCAAACCATGTGCTAAAAACATTTGTACGCTGTACTATAAGCTACCAGATTGCATACCAGTAGTAATTGTTTAGGTTAGTCATATTTTTTAGGAAATTCAGTATTCATCCTGTTTGCTCACTCCTCTGCACCTACGCACACTATCCCCACACGCACTTTCTCATTCGCCCCTTTGTACCGATGTGCACTTCCTTCTTTGTCTTTACTGCACCACACCTATTTCTTCACTTATCACCAACACGCATTTTCTCACTTGCCACTACTGGACCAATGCTCACTTCCTCTCTTGTCAAAATGTACTTCTGTACTTAGCATGTTCAATGAACATGCATGCTTTTTCTAATATTACATTCAAATAAAAGGGGAAATATTTTTATGATAAAGAATGCAAGTTTAATAATGCACAGCCAAAAACATTTTAAAACAACAAATCAGTTAATCTTAAAATGAAGTCTCCTTTACATTAACAAATAACTGTACTTTTAGTTTAGTTATTATTTAAACATAACTGGCCAATTCAAATTGAAAGTACGAGAAAAGATGTGTAAGCAGAGCTTGCCTTCAGTAAAAACCATATATATTTAGAGATTTGTCAGGTAAAGTTAAATGCAGACCTCAACTCTCCCTGTAAATAGAAGAAAAGCTAGCCAGAATCATTTGATTCCCCCATCCACGTTAAACAGCATGGATGGAGAAATCTCTACTGCTGGCTATTGTATTCAGCAACCACAGCTGATAGGATGCAGTCACTGGTTGGCTGATAATATTCCAGCCAACTCAATCAAATTTTGAATTGACTTTTGTTGTGCCAGGTGGTGCTTGTAGGATCACCCATGGCTCAAATTTGGACCATTTAGGAGAAATTAGTTGAAATTCAAGCTGTTCATGGCCAGCTTTGGGTTTGGCTCCACTACCAGATCATCCTGTTGGTCCGTGAAGTCACTAGTCACATTATTATGACTGCTGCGCAAGAGACTCAGGCATTTGACAGTCTGCACTTAAGCAGTAATCTTGGTAGTAAATGCAAGTTTTTTTTTTTCTACATTAAAGTAAAAAAAAAAAAAAAAAAAAAAAAACAATACCTACCTATACCCACCTGTCCCCAAACACTTACCTGCAGTCCATTGTCCTTGCTGCTGGGTCCCAGGCATTTGCACTGTTCTGCGATCCTACTGGTTCAGCAAACAGCAAAGCCATAGGCAAGTTGGTTGGAGGAGGAAGTCAGGGTGTGGCTTGCCAGGTGCTGTGTGTGTCTATAGTCGCACCTGGCTAAGTAAAGGAGACACCCGCAAAAAGGCAGGGGGCCAGTAGGAATCAGCCCAAAGACAATAAAAGTGAACATTTTAAATAAAACAGAACATCCTCTTTAAAAATCATTATAAAATGGTAAGGGTTTAATATCACTCCAAAGTGTGTGTAAATCCTAACTATGAATTTCTACTATTTGTGACCGTTTGGTCTGTTTAATAATCCATTGGAAGCATTTATCATATTTTTTTGATAAAACAAAAGAACATATTTCTCTTGCCAGAATATCAGAGGTGTCTTGTGCATACTTCCTTTGTTATTTCAAAAAGTCTGGTAAAACTTCCTATTTCATATCTTGGGCTACAGAATGATTAGCCTTTATGTTGTAGAGATCTGAGAATGTGAGTGGCTTGGTAGTTTAGGAAAGACACTGGGCAGGGCTGACAAACTCCACAAAATGCTGTGTTTTGTGAGCCTACAATACAGCTTAAAGCTGATCAATAGATATTTACTGCACTTATAGGTTCTTTAAAGGCAAGAACCAATGAACAAAAAGAAATGTGCATGTATTGCAAAGATATACTGCTTGTTTTTTTTGTTGTGATATATGTTTTAACTTTTATACTCTTATAGAGTATGTCTATTTTAAACAGAAAAACAGCATTAGGAGTTAGTGGGAATATGTCAGCAGTGACATTACGTTCTTTATGATCATTTCAAAAGTGGCCATATAGAAGGATCAGTTGAAAAATAAATGCAGCCAGCCAGGGCTGTTTTAAGAAATGGTTAAACAACCCATTTCTTAATATGACCACCAGGCCCATAGCGGTCCCAGATTCAGGGGGCAAAGCCTGATTTGCTCTGCATATGTCCCTCTGACTGTTTCTGTAATTGGCACAGAGATACCCTTAATCTCAATCTTTAAAACGCCACTGTATAGGCAAAGTTTGCAAGAAAGGGTCCTGCTGGACCTAAGGGAAGCATAGAGGCCTATGCCTAAATCCAGAACTGTTCAGAAGTCTGGTGGTGGGTCTCCACTACTATGGTGAGCATGGGGCAACTGGCCTAATATTTTAATAGTTAAAGCAGCCCTGCATCCAGCATTTAAAGCTTAAATAAAGCCTTAACTTCTTTCTAAATGTGTGCTTCTGTATAGTGAAGGTGATACCATACAATTTGAACTGTTTCGGCAGCCATTTATAAACCATGTAGGTGTAAGTTTTCAGCTCTTACAAGTTTACCTGCTTGAAAGTTTAAAGCTCCATACTGTATAGAAAGGAAATATAGAACTGATATATTTGCTAAGGTTGATCAACGCAAGGTTTTCATTGTTCTTAATCTTTATTTCACAGAACACACCTTAAGCCGAGATCCATGTGGAAAGGATGCCCTTCCTCCCCTTCCACTCAATGGTAATTTTAACAACAGCTATTCCCTTAGAGCTGGAGACTTCCCACCTGATCCTTCCAAACTGGGAGATGGGGGACGTCGTAATATTACGGATGCTGCAGCCTTTGAAAAGATGATCATTTCTGAGCTGGTACACAGTAACCTGAGGGGCAAATCCCATCAGGGGACAACAGACACTGGAGATGAGGAGGTAACATCTGGGGCAATTGGAGAAGGTGGAGAAGTCCCCACCTTGGAGATGGAGCGCATGTACAAAGCTTTAGAAGAACCCCTTCTCTTACAGAGAGCTCAGTCCATCTTGTACCAGAGTGACCTAGAGGAGTCTGAAGCCGAACCCGCTCCTCGTGACTCACCAAACCGCGACTCTCTCTACACGAGCATGACCAACCTCAGAGACTCTCCCTACCCAGACAGCAGCCCTGAACCAGGCCTGCCATCTTCTGGGGAAATGTTGCCGTGCCACCAAGGGGTCCCCCCGCCTACAGCGGCAGATGCCATGTACTTCCCTGGCCGACTGGGTTCAGTGCCCAGAGGGCAGTTGCAAGCCTTCTACCAGATGCCTCAAGGGTTTCTGGGTCTAGAAGGGTCAGTACCTGAGGGTGACGGGCAGATGCAGCTCATCACCAGCCTCTGAACTTACTCGTCCACCCCTGGCACCAACTCCATTACTCCCCAACAAAATAAAATGAGAGATACTGCCTTCCCTCTCCATCTTAGAAGAAAGCAGGGTCATATGGTGGAAGGAAGTGGTATTTAACTAAGGGGCTATTTCCGTGGAGTAGGGGTGAGGACACAATACTGCCTTGGTCGATGGACTACTAGTGTTGATGGCAGGTATTATCTGGGTTCAGTCTGTTTGGACTTCCTCTTGATTGCCAACATCCATCTGAAAATGATGTATATTTCTTGTGAGGGCCACAAACAGGTAGGGGTTTGGGTGCCAAATAAGCTGCTTGCAACATAACTATCTGCCCCAACAAGAGCTACTGATACAATGATACAACCACCAGGTTGGTGCTGACATTTACAGTATTGCTGCAAAGCCAATGTAAAAAAAAATGAAAAGTTACAGGCAGAGCTAGTGAATAGCCAACGGTAACTGTAGGCAGCCCCTCTGTGTTAGCAACGCTAGGTGCAATGAAAGGATACAAACAGTAAAACTGGTCATTTATTCACGGTCAGGAATTCATTTCTTGCACTCAATAAGAGGTGCCAAACAACCCATGGGCTTGCTGAGTAATAAGGATGTAAATTGCCTAAGATAGTGAAATTTACCTTTGTATTTTTGAAATGTCACAGCTTACGATTTGCATTCCCATAGAAAAGTAAAGGAAATGCAAACTGAACAAGAGTTTTCAGAAAGTTAAATATCCAGAAAAAAGTCACTTTCATTCACCACTGAACTTTTTCCTTTCTAACAAAGTCCTTGGTGCCATCTTCTCTCTCCGCCCAAACCCCACTGTCTGCCTCAACGATGAAATCAGACTTTTTTTATGTCCGGTTCAGAAGAGCATGGTTTGTGCGTAACAGAAAGGAAGAGGAAGCTACCAGGGAGACAGGAACTGCTGCCAGGAAGGTGGTAACACCACTTAAAAGATAAAGGCTGGGGTGAAAAGGACCAGCTGCCCTGCATATTCTTTATTTAAGCACAAAACATCCCCCACCTCTGTTAACAGAGGACCATCTGAACTTTATCAATGGGGGAAGCGAGTGTCTTTTCCGACTGCTGTAAATAACGGACTTCTAAAGGGGGGGAAAGGGAGAGATGAGGGGAGATTCCTATACCCCTCTCCAGATAAATATCAGAGGTGTGGAAATGGTCAGTAGGGGGCATTTTTTTTATTTTTATTTGTGTCTGCCTTCAGCAGTGTCTCTTCCTGTCCAAAATTGCCACTGTGCCGTATTCTGTTCATTCCACTACAGAATCATGAATGATCTTCACCAGTCCCAAAGATCCTGCCTTTGTGTTGTCAGCTACCTTGTTTGAGTTCTTAAATACCTTTGTTTTTTTTATGTATTTATTATTTTTCTGCATGTAGAGGTCCAGAATTGTACAGGTTCTTCATATATTTGGTCATCTACCTGCCTGAACGAAAAACATGAAAGATCAAGATTTTATAAAAAAAAAAAAATATATATATATATATACACATATATATACAAAGAAGAGCTTCTGTCATTAATGACCTTGAATGGATGCCACAACTAAATGTTTTAAATCTAGAAAATATATATATATATATATATATATCTCTATATAAATATTTAGAGATATATATATATATATATATATATATGTATATATATATATATATATATATATATATATATATATATAGTATAGTCCCATAGGATTTTTTTAAAATACAAATACCCGTTAACCAGCTCTCTGCTGCTAAATAAAGGCCATGAATTCTAGGGAACAGTGCAATAAGGCATTAAACATGGGGTCACTTTAAACAATCACTTTAACAAGCCCCATGCTGCCTCAACAAGAACTCAAGCGTGGTGTCTGCTATTTTGTCTTACCACAGGTTTTCCTAGGTCATAGCCTTTGCCCTGTGGTTTCTGCACACAGCTAAAGCCAAAACCTATTTACTGGCATAAATCAGCTTTATGTTTGCCCTGTACAGGTCTATACATCTCTAAATGATTGGATCTTAACATATTTACATAGATCTATGAAATGTGAGAATTTGCCATATGGAGGGGTAGTAGATATAGAGCTGTAGATCCTAATGTAAAAGAGCTGCAGGGTGTGTAGTTTTTTTGGACTTTCTGTTCATATGTTATTTCCTCAGTCGTAAACCTCTTACATTTTCTTAACTGCTAATAATCAGGTTGATCTACATTTTGCATTCATGTGCAAATGTAGTTGTGCAATTCACTGTCCATCTTCAGATACAAATTTCAGCTCCCGTGGTAAATAAACTGGCAAAATGATAATTGTGGCCTAGTCACCAGAAAGAAATCGTGTGGACAGTTCAAAGAATCTCAAGATGTTTTCTCGTTTATTCAACAGCACAGTTTTCTCGGTGTGCTTCAGGGTTTTTTGTTACCTAATGGAGAAAGCAGCCATTTTCAAACATTCAGGACAGGATTGAACCTGATTGGTGCTAGCAGGAAAGGAGATCCGGTTCTTAGTACTGATATGATGATACATCTGGCCTAGTTTGTGGGCTTCTTTAACACTCACCCTGTCAGTCCACTGGAAACTACTGAAGGATCTCTTGGAACTTAAAAACGTCTCCTTGCACAGTTTACAGCATGGCCTTAAGAACAGAGGCAGGTGTTAGGCCCTTGGTTCTGGCTGTTCCTCCCAAAGTGTAGGTAGTTGTGCCTGTGGTTCCCTATACCTAAAAGCTGCAGACACTGGCTGGTCAGTGGCAAGGCATGAGATTCCTCCTTAACAGCTATGGTACCTTATGTCTGGGACTACGAGGCCTGCCTATAATATCTGGGCCTAATCTTATTGATATCAATGAGACAGTGCAGTTAGTTTCCAGTGTGCAATTGACCTGCTTTCTCAAAAATATTACTTACATGTTGTACACTTACAGAATGGCTGCCATTGTACCATATTAAGGACAAGAGTGTATTACTATGTAGCCACATTCAGAAACTACTATATTATTTGCAGTGATACTACTGCTACACAGGGACTAATGGTGGCTGTCATATATATTTTTTGTACTACTAACACTGTGTGAAATTCCACTGATTGTCAAGATGGCTTAAGTAAATAATTTGCATGTTGCCCCAAACAGAACTCAGCACTTTTAAAGACTATTTTTGTCAAGCTTGTATTTCAAAGGATATATGTATACAGAATGAATATTTATGTAAAATCCCTTTTAAAAAATAATTTTAAAGAACCCCCTATAAAATATTGACGTTAGATCCTTAAATGTTGAAGACCAGTATATAATACGAGACTCAACATGCCACTATGTCTCCTTGCTGGAGAAGTTATGATGGCTGGAGATTTAAGATTAAAAGAACCTTACGTCCTTGGAATCTTCTTTCACAAAATCAGCGAGAGGTAGACTTGAACAAGTTATAATGGGCCTCATCAATGGACTTTTGGAAAAAAAAAGATCTACTCTTGTTGTCCATAGTACCCAGCCACAACCAATGAGGATGAGGTTGGTCTGCAATGGGCAAGAAGGAAAATTCCTCTGTTAGACACTTGTTCTCAGGCCCAGCACATCTATATCGCATATTTAGGTTGTGTATCTGTTCCCTTTTTGTTTTACATTGTTTGTTGTCAACCACCACTGAACCCCATGGATTCTGACAAGAGCAAAGGGTTAAATACCTCCGCCCCCTCCTCTCCTCTCTCTCTCCTTCCTTCATTTTCTTTTTCATATGCCAAAACCAGAAATGGGTCGAACGCCATTCTACAAGCGAACAAAACAAAAAAATTGCCGTACGAAAAGACTGAAACCATATCGTACGTAGAAAAAAAAAAATTAAACAAAAAAAAGGCAGAAAAAATGATGTTGAAAAAAATATATAAAAAAATGAATATCGCAACTTGTGGAGTGAAAGAAACACACCAATAAAAAACATTTTGATTTCTGAATGGTTGTCATCATTGTCTGAATGAACTTTTATTCGGCTGTAAGGGAAAGTGGAAATTTTAGTTATGCACCCTAATAAGCAGCTTTTACTGTGCCACGCATATGGCAATACTGTATGTCATACACCCCAACTTTCTGAGAATGAAGGACAGCACAAGGTACAGTATGCACATAAAGGAAACACCTCCGGTTACCCAGATCATAATGAAATGAACACAGAAATAATAATTGGTCCACACACTACACATTTACGGTCCACTGTTATCATTATCAGGTACCTGCTTTGAGAAATGCCATGTAGCCACGGCTGGAGTGCATGTAGACAGAACGTGCCTCTGCAGGAGATCAACAGCACTAAGATAGAGCAAAGGATGAAAAACATGAAAACAAGTATTTTATTTAAAAAAAAAAAAAGGCAATTGTTTATGATACACAGTGGGGGAGATTTACTAAAACTGGTGCACACAGAATCAGCCAGTTTCTAGAGCTGTATCAGAATAGCCCAGGCATACGAGTGTGACTTTTCATTATAGACTGACATGCCCATGGCAAAGATGGCTGTCCAGTTACTAATCATAGTGGGGTGACACAAAGTAACGTTATGAGTGGGTGGAGCAATGCAGCTGTGGCTGATGTTCTTTCCTGTGCTAGTGCACGGCTGGTCAAAGGGGCAGTCTTTGTGAAACGTCCCATCATTGACGATAGAGGGACGAATTCCAGTTGACCTTGCTCTGACAACTGTCTCCACAAGTAGCGGCCGCCATGTTTTTGGAGGGATTACCAGCAGTATGTAGCACAACCTTCTGTGAAAAGAAAGCAAGATGGCAAACATTCGTTTTTGAATTCATAAGACTGGAATGATTTACTAAAACTGATGCACACAGAACCTGGTGCAGCTGTGCATAGTAACCAATCAGCTTCTAACTTCAGGGGGTTCCATTAAAACAGAGCTAAACCTTCCTATCGTTCTCAGCCAAGGAAGCTGCCATCTTAGTTTTCATTTTGTCCTCAACTGATATAATGCTGCACATGTGATCAGTTATGGTACCAGTCATTTGATGGTTTGGCAGTTACCTTCCTGGCACATGCCGGAATGTAACTGTTTTTTGAAACCGTTAAATCAATGGGTTTAGTTCTACTTTAAAGCAGAACTTTACCCACAACATCTTGAAAAAAAAAATTGTTTTTTTAGCAAGGAACAAACATTCCACATTAATAATTATGCTACCAAAATTAGTGTGTGCTGTAAATTGACTCAGTATAAATCCTGTTTCTTCTTGCTGGAGGCTGCCATTTTGCTGAAGACCAGAGTTCCTGAGCAGCAACAAATCATAAAGCCAACTAAACCCATCAATTTAACTGTTACATTCCTGGAATGCTGGGATTGCTAACTGTCACATTTGCTTGTATCCTCAACCAAACTGTCAAACCATCAAATGGCTGGTGTCACAACTGATCACATGTGCAGCACCATGGCAGTTGCAGATCATACTGAAGCACCTTCCTTGGCTGTAAACGATAAGAGGGTTTAATTCTGCTTTAAGGCTTTCAAGAGATTGGCCTCTACAAACTCAGCAGTGCCTAAAATTATAGAGCAACTGAGCATGTGCAGAGCAGGGTAAGAGACAGTGTATTACTGGATTTTGAACAGTATAGGCACCTATTTTTAATGTTTTACATAACTATACCTCCAAAAGGGGCCAGTTTGAAGTGATTTAGCAGGACATAAGTTTCTAACTAAAGTTCCACTTTAAGCTTTGACAATAAAACCTAGAAGCTGATTGGTTACTGTGTACAACTGCACCAGATTCTTTGTGCACCAGTTTTAGTAAATCTCCCCCAGTGCGTTACCATACTATGTCATTCATTAGGGGTTTATATATACTTTTTATATTCATTCATGGATGTCTTAGCATAAGACCTAAAATAGGAATTGCTGAAAATGTAGAAGGAACAGAGGAATTGTGTTCCAAAAGGCAGACAGTTCCTTCAAATGAAGGACAGTTGGGAGTTATGAATAGAACTTAGGGATGTTTGTAATGTCATGTAATCAATAGTGGATTATAATTTTTTCAGTTGA
Source organism: Lithobates sylvaticus (assembly GCA_028564925.1). Classification (NCBI taxonomy): domain Eukaryota; kingdom Metazoa; phylum Chordata; class Amphibia; order Anura; family Ranidae; genus Lithobates; species Lithobates sylvaticus. The sequence continues at coordinate 96,110,048 of CM053029.1, forward strand.
GAAAAAAGAGGTTTAGGAGAACTGCTTAGTTCCACATCCCTGGTACATAGATAGGAAGAAAACTCCCCAAGAAAACAGGCAAGACTTTTTAGGCTCAAAAGGTGTACAGACGTAGGCTGAACATAAAGTAGATGCAAAGTATTTATTAGTATCAACGATCAAAAAATAATGATAACAGTCCATCAATCAACAGACATAAATGGTGCTGTGTGAAGAAAAAATCTTCTAGCAAAACAATAGTGCATAAATCCCTCTTGAGGTGAAAAGTGGTGCATAAATCCCGCTTAAGGTGATTATAATCTGCTTACCAGATAGAAGCAGAAAGAAGGCGATATTAATCACGTGATGCCATAAGGAAGGTGGATGGAAGCCTGATGAACACAAAGGTAAGATCGAATCCAATAATACTTGATGGAATGTTGGTGACCAAGTCCACTCAGCCAAATCTGGTGTAGGCTAGAAAAAAACTCTCCCACGGGTTGAAGGAAGAGAGTAATAACAATAGTGAAGCCCGCAAGATGAAGTTCAACAGTTTTATTGTTAGTAATCTACTTACATCAAAGTAAAAACATCAGGGCATGGATAAAAGAACAGTTCCGCATACTTGCATCAGCCCGCCTGACATGTTTCATCCAATGGTGGATATCATCACGCCTCTGATGATATCCACCATTGGATGAAACATGTCAGGCGGGCTGATGCAAGTATGCGGAACTGTTCTTTTATCCATGCCCTGATGTTTTTACTTTGATGTAAGTAGATTACTAACAATAAAACTGTTGAACTTCATCTTGCGGGCTTCACTATTGTTATTACTCTCTTCCTTCAACCCGTGGGAGAGTTTTTTTCTAGCCTACACCAGATTTGGCTGAGTGGACTTGGTCACCAACATTCCATCAAGTATTATTGGATTCGATCTTACCTTTGTGTTCATCAGGCTTCCATCCACCTTCCTTATGGCATCACGTGATTAATATCGCCTTCTTTCTGCTTCTATCTGGTAAGCAGATTATAATCACCTTAAGCGGGATTTATGCACCACTTTTCACCTCAAGAGGGATTTATGCACTATTGTTTTGCTAGAAGATTTTTTCTTCACACAGCACCATTTATGTCTGTTGATTGATGGACTGTTATCATTATTTTTTGATCATTGCCCTTCACTTATAGACGTTTTTATTAAGTTTTACTATCACAGCGCCACACTTTGGTTTTTTCATATTATTTTTGTTTGCTGATCAACAAACTGTGTTGGCCGCTTGTTTTCACTCCTGTTTTATAATTAGCGCAGTTATTGTTCACCCTGGTTTTCATATTTATTAGTATCAAAAGTTATAAAGTATTGATAAAATAATGTACATACAACAATATTACATGAAGTTAGATTGTCAGTGGCCACAAGGCACAAAATAGCATCACTCAATGTGCAATGATGAAATGGATGTATAAACCAAACACCAACATTTTTCGAAGTCCTATATGCTCCTTCTTCAGGATAAGTTTAAACAGCCTTGGTAAATACCTTTTATAAAATAAAACACAAATTAGAACATAATCTCAGACACTCTGCAATATAAACAAAGCGGATGGGAGCAGAGAAGAAAAGAGAGGTAGCGGAGGAATTACTCACAGTGCCTGAGAGGGGATACACAGCTCTTAGCCAACCAAAATTTAAAAACAATATTGCAGGATCCAGTGAAGTGGAAAAAAGGAGCGCCAAAGAATCCCCCCCCCCCCCCCCCCCGCTCAGACAGGGCCTACGGGAGTTACACAGAGATAACCTAATGTGAAACACAAGGGGGCAAAAATGGAATGTATGTGTGTGTGTGTGTGTATATATATATATATATATATATATATATATATATATATATATATATATATACACACACACACACACATATACAGGAATATGTAAAAGAGGAGTAATAAGTGAAGTGTGCAAAAATGCACATGTCATATATAAATAAAGTTGCCTCACGTGCAGTAAGACGGTTCCCAAGCTCTGAAGCAACCACAAGTATTTGATAATTCCTCATAGATGGTGCTAGTAGCCAAATACAGATCAGAAGTCTATTCCCAGGAAGGGGGTTCAGAGCAGTAGCGGATGTCACAAGGAAAATGATGTCCTCCAAAACGTTTCTTAAATGAAACAAAAAAGTGTATATGTAGATGATAAATACTAGAATGTGGGGATGGCGGGAGAAACAAGATCCTGCCACCTCTTTCCCAACATTCAAAGTGTGTTCAAAGTCCAAAAAGGTGAACATCCATACCTGCTCCAAAGAATCCTCCTTGCCTGGTGTAACCTGCATGCAGAAAGCCGAACTGGTTGCTGCATGACCTAGGCTGTCTCTATATAGAGATGCCTAAGTGGAAGCTTGTGGAGCACGGGAGGGAACAAAGTCCCATAATCAGTCCCAGGTGTGCAAAGCACCAGATGGCGCCAAAACAGTCATCTCCCGGGAACAGAGCGCACGGCGTCATCCCGCATCACTCCACAGGAGGGGGCGTAGAGTGCGGGGTGATGACACATGCTCGGAACCCGCCAACACAGAACATCCATCCAAGCCTGTGGGCATGACTAGTGTCACCAATGGGAAGCGGCGGCCAGTCAGACGGAAATAACGCCAAGAGGTCACAGGTGTAGAAGAAAATATCAGCAACCCGGAAATGGACGGCAAAAGGAAGCTGATGAAATGCAGACAGTGATGACACAAGGGGACACAATACCCAAGCGTCAGAGTATACCTGAACTCCATTGGCCTGGGTGTGTCGGGTGTAACAACCACCAGGAAAAACAAGCAGAGCCAGATAGATGGTTTATGTGGAAAAAAAAGGGGGGGGGGACTTAATGCAGTTTCCACTCAAAGGCAAGGGTAAAGAGAGTGAGAAGAAGCCATAGAAGGAATCCAAACCCAAGAGGGGAATCATAACTCCATCCCTACTGAGGCAAAGCCCTCCAAAAAGGGTTTGTAATTGATGGCCTCATTGAGGCCTGGGTACGTGGTGGCCCTTAAAGAGTGGATCCACCTCAGCTCCCTCTGGAGAAGAAGTTTGTTCCAATCTTCACTGCGGGACCTGGGGTGGATCCGATCCAAAGCCCAAAGCCTAACCCTAGAGAAAAAAAACTTCTGTAAGACACAAACGTGTCTACCAAGGGGTAGCTCAGGATTGTCAGTTTGCATGCTAAGTACATGCCTGTAAATTCTTTTGCACAGTTCATTTTTGGTTTTCCCAACATAGAAGGAACCACAACTGCAAATTAAGAGATACACAACACTGCAGATTTTCCAATTAATGAAATGTTTGGCCTTGAGTAGATGTCCATTTGGCATTGTAATGAAGGCACCTGTGTGTATGTATCTACATTGATTACAACCTCTGCAGGTGTAGGTACCCCTGTATTTGCATGGATCCTTCCTTTTTTTCACCTTTGTATTCACTCTGGGTGATAGAATCCCCCAATGACAGAGAACGTCTATAAGTAATCTGGGGAGTCTGGTATACAAATCTCCCTATATTGGAATCCAGAGATATCAAGTGCCAATGTTTCTGTATAATATGTCTAATCCTGGAATGTTGATTGGAAAAATGTTATGATTCTGGTGTAATTCTCCATATAGTAGTTTATTCCTGGAATTGCTAATTGCTTTCTTGTAGGATTTTTTCATACAGGTTCGGGTGTATCCTCACTCTCGCAGTCTTACTCTTAATTTAAGTGCTTACTGCTGGAAGGATGTTTCATCTGAGCAGTTCCTTCTGATCCTAAGATACTGATTGTACGGTATGGATTTCAGTAATGGTTTGGGGTGGAAACTGGATGAATGCAGAAGAGAGTTGCCAGCCGTGGGCTTACGATATAAGCAACTTTTTAACATATCATTGGTGTCACGTGTTACTGCGGCATCAAGTAATGTGACCTCCTTGGAGTGGTACATCATAGTAAACATCAGGTTGAATTAATTCTTATTTAGTCTATCCAAAAAGGATTTGAACAAATCCTCAGAACCATCCCATATCAAAAAAACATCATCAATGTATCGGTGCCACATAGCTATGTGGTCCGTGTGCATTGATAATCGTTCATCTGACATGATCATATGTTCCCACTCCCCCAGGTACAGGTTGGCATACAATGGGGCACAGCAAGTCCCCATCGCAACACCCTGCACCTGGAGGAAAAGAGAACAGTCAAAGGTAAACACATTGTGTCTAAGGACAAAATCCAAGGCCTGCACTATGAAATGATTTTAAACCCAGAAGTCGTCTTGTGTTCTCTAGGATAGAACATGTCTGATGGCAGCCAGGCCCAAATAGTGAGGGATGGAACTATATAGGGCCTCAACGTCAATCGTAACTAAATATGAATGTGTAGGTATACACAAATTGTCAATGATTTTCAAAAAGTGTATGGTGTCTGATGTATGAGGGGAGCCAGAGTAGGTGTGGTCTCCGATGTTCATCAATGAGACAACTCAGATTTTCTGTCAGTGCCCCATTGCTGGAGACAATGGGTCTCCCAGGTGGATCACTAAGGCTTAAAAAAAGTGGGGATCTTAGGGAAATCCGTGTGTATGTAATCCCACGTTTTTTTGGGGATAATACCATCTGCAAAGGCATTATCGACAAACTCGTAAAAAAGAGTTTTGAATCTGTCAACAAGTCTAGATGAAATGGGTCTATACCGATCTGGGTTGTCTAGAATTTTTTTTTACACACTACAATATGTGTAAAAATACTCTAGACAACCCAGATTGGGTTAAAATCTTAAAAATCTCCATAAGCAACGTTTTAATTTTAATTATTTTTACAGATTATATGTTTAGAGTTACAGAGGAGGTCTAGTGCTGGAATTATTGCTCTCGCTCCAACGATGCGGCGTATGTAACCTGTGTGTATCTGGTTCTGATACTAGCCAGTGCCTCACCAGCCACTGACCTCACCACACGCACCTGGTACCAACGTAATAACATATCAAATTTTACAGAGCAGGTATATCTTATATATCAAGTATTTCTATAGCTGTTGGTAATCACTAACCAAATATCTATTCAATCCTCATCTGTCAAACAGATTCCAAGTTCTTCAACCTATTTAGTCTGACATAGGATAGTATCCTCGGATAGGTCTTATTAACCCGATGGCGGCTTTTACATGCACTCTGACTCCTGTAGCAGACAGGAATGTTTACTTACGGTATATACTTGAGTATAAGCCGAGTTTTTCAGCACATTTTTTTGTGCTGAAAGTGCCCCCCTCGGCTTATACTCAAGTCAAGCACTTTTCTGCCCAACTTTGGGGCCCCGTACCTGGGGGCCACTTAGTGCTAGGAACCCCAACATATCCATATTTAGGGTTCCTAGCACCAAGTGGCCCCGCGATATGGGGCCCCAAAGTCGGTTCGGAAAATGTCATTCTCTGCTGCAGAAAAGTGCTTGACATTTTCCGACCCGACTTTGGGGCCCCGTATCTCGGGACCACTTAGTGCTAGGAACCCCAAATTTGGCATGCAGTTGAGCTAGCACTACAACATATCCACCCACACCCAAAAATGATTGTGGCATGGATACTAGGTATTTACACACACCGAAGTGAAAGCATTAAAACTAGGACCATCGTTATGGACAATTTTGGGTACCAAATTTTTTTGCTATTTCAGGGTCAGACACAGTTTTAGGAATAATAATAATAATAATAATAATAATAAAAATAATAATATTATACAGGATTTATATAGCACCAACAGTTTGCTCAGCGCTTTACAACATTGGGGAAGACAGTACAATTACAATACAATTCAATACAGGAGGGATCAGAGGGCCCTGCTCATTAGAGCTTACCATCTAGAAGGCAGGGTCAAGTGGAACAAAGGGTAGTAGCTGTGGGAGATGATCAGATGGACAAAATGAAAATACAGATGTTAGCTGTGGGTAGGATAGGCTTCTCTGAAGAGGAGGGTTTTCAGGGATCGTCTAAAAGCTAATGGAGTAGGAGATAGACGGACAGATTGGGGTAAGGAGTTCCATGGGCTTGGAGAAGCTCTGGAAAAGTCTTGGAGACAAGCATGGGAGGAGGTGATGAGAGAGCTAGAGAGCAGGAGGTCTTGAGAAGAACGAAGAGAACGATTAGGTTGGTATTTTGAGACTAGGTCAGTGATGTAGCTGGGGGCAGAGTTGTGGATTGCTTTGTAGGTAGTGGTTAGTATTTTGAATTGAATTTGTTGGGTGAGCGGAAGCCAGTGGAGGGATTGACAGAGAGGAGTAGCAGAGAGAGCAGTTGTTAAGGTGGATGAGTCTGGCAACAGCATTCACGATGGACTGAAGGGGGGGATAGAGTATGTAGAGGTAGGCCAATGAGGAGGGAGTTGCAGTAATCGAGGCGGGAGATGACCAGGGAGTGAATTAAGAGCTTTGTTTTGTGTTATGGTTAGAAAGGGGCGTATTTTGGAGATGAGGCGGCAAGAGACAGTAATTGGAAAGGGGCTTAAAGGAGAGTTCAGAGTCCAGGACTACTACTAGTACCTTGGCATGTGGGGATGGGCTGATAGTTGTACCATCAATTTTGACAGATCAAGGGAATAGGCACGTGGGGGAGGAAAAAATGATAAGTTCGGTTTTGGATAGATTAAGTTATAGGAAGTGGTATGACATCTAGACTGATATATCTGATAGTAAAATAGTGATACCTGAGGAGACTGAAGGAGTGAGTTGAGGGGTAGAGAAATAGATTTGAGTGTTGTCAGTGTAGAGATGGTATTGGAAGCCGTGGGAGGCTATCAGCTGACCCAGGGAGGAGGTGTAGATTGAAAATAGGAGAGGTCCAAGAACAGAACATTGGGGGGCCCCAACAGATAAAGGAATAGGAGAGGAGGCAGTAGAATTGCAGGTAGCGCTAAAGGTGTGGTTAAATAAGTAGGTAGAAAACCAGCAAAGAGTACAGTCACTGAGACCAAAGGCATGGAGTTTTTTGAGGAGGAGGGGGTGGTTAACCATATCAAAGGCAACAGAGAGGTCCAGAAGTAGGAGTACAGAATAGTGTCCCCTAGTTTTGGCCATTAGTAGATCGTTTGTTAGTTTTAGGAGAGCAGTTTCTGTGGAATGTTGAGGACGAATTTCAGACTGAAGGGGATCAAGAAGGCTATTATCAGCAGGATGGACACTCAGTCGGTTGTAGACTAGACGTTCAAGGAGTTTGGATAAAAAGGGGAGCAAGGAGATGGGGCGTAGGTTGTTAAGATTGAATGGGTCCAGTGAGGGCTTTTTAAGTATGGGGCGGACAAGTGCATGTTTTAAGCAGTTGGGGAAGATGCCAGAAGAGAGGGAGAGATTGAAGATGTGGGTTAGAGAGTGTAGAATAGAGTTAGAGGGTGACTGTAGCATTTGCGAGGGAACAGGATCCAGAGGGCAGGTGGTAAAATGGACGTTGGCAAGTAATTTAGCAACCTCTTCTATAGTGGTGGGGTTGAAAGAGGGAAGTAATGATTGTACTTTTGGACATGAGGTGTAAGGCATGGAGGGTGTCTAGAGAACACTAGAGATCTCCTCGCAAATTGTATCAATCTTTTGTTTAAAGTGATTGGCGATCTCCTGAGCAGTGAGTTAGTGGGTGGAGGCAGTGGAGGGCGAAGTAGAGAGTTGAAGGTAGAGAAGAGTTGACGGGGACGGGATGATAAGTTTTTAATGAGGGTGATGAAATAGGTCTGCTTGGCAGTGAGGAGGCTGGAATTGTATTTATGGAGGGCAGAGTTATACTTGCTGAAATCTTTCCGGGACTTTGTTTTACGCCACAGGCGCTCGAGAGCATGGCTGTGTTTTTTCAGACTTCTAGTGTGATCTGTTTGACAGGGTTGAAGGGGCGGGGCCTGATTCTATGTGTAGTGAGTGAGCGATTTTGTCATAGAGGTGGTCAGTAGCAGAGTAGAGAAGAGAAGGGTTGAGATGGTGAAGGTTTCTGCGGGTAACAGTTAGGTGTATGGAGGGTGAGGAGGCAGAGATGAGGGAGAGAGTGAAGTTAATAAGGTAGTGATCAGAGAGGGTAAGGATAGTTGGAGAGGTTGCATGGAGTGCATAGGTGGGAAAAGACGAGGTCAAGGGTGTTGCCTTCGGAGTGAGTAGGAGCATGTATCCATTGCTTCAGGTCAAAGGAGGAGGTTAGACTGAGAAGTTTGGAAGTTGCAGGAATGTTAGTATTAGTAGGGATGTTGAAGTCCCCATGAATGATTGTGGGTATTTCAGAAGAAAGAAAGTAGGGTAGCCAGGCAGAGAAGTCATCAAGAAAGGATGATACTGGACCAGGGGGGCGGAAGATCATAGCTATCCTTAAGCCCCATACACACGGTCGGACTTTTTCATGGATTCTGTCCGATCGGACAATGTTGTTGAAAAATCAGACCGTGTGTATGCACCATCGGACAGTGTTCGTCGGTTTGTCCGACGGACAAAGTCTTATCTCCTGCTGGAAAGATTTGCCGTCAACCCGGTCCGATCACACCAAACCCGATCGTGTGTACGGTTGTCCGACCGGACAAAGTGCTACGCATGCTCAGATCACATTACAAGACCAAAGCTATTGGCTACTAGCCTCTACGTAGTCCCGTCGTAGGCAACAAACGTCACCACGTTCAGAATGATCGGATTTTCCGACAACTTTGTCCGACCGTGTGTACGCAAAACCAACATCAGACAAAGTATGACGGACATGGTCCGACGGACCTGGTCCGCGGATTGTCCGACCGTGTGTATGGGGCTTTAGAGAAACTGGGGAGAAGAGCCAAATGCAGCGCACCTCAAATGAGGAGAGTGACAGAGAGGGAGGTGGGTGAAGTAATTGAAAGGTGCTGGGTCTAAAAGTGGGTCTAAAAGAATTCCAACACCCCCTCCTTTGCGTCCACTGGGTCTAGGGGAGTAAGTACAAAGAAGACCACCATGGGATAGAGCAACAGAAGACGCAGTGTCGTATTTGTGAAGCCAGGTTTCGGTAATGGCGAGTAGATTAAATGAGTTAGCGATAAAGAGATCATGGAGGGAGGCGAGTTTGTTACAGACAGAGCGAGCATTCCAAAGGGCGGAAGAGAAAGGGAGTCTGGTCTTGGGAAGAAGAGAAATGGGAACTAGATTGTGTGCATTGCGGCTGCAGCCAGAGGGTGTACGATAATGGGCATGTTGAGTACAGTTAGATGAAGGAGGCCCAGGGTTTGGGGAAACATCACCAGAAGATAGGAGAAGCAGAAGGGTGAGGGAGGTAATGTGGGAGTGTGATTTATATGAAGGGACATGCCCCAGTGGTTTGGAGTATTGGGCATGTGGATTTAGAATTAGCCAGAGTTGGTGAGTGCAGTTATATGGAGAGGACAGAAGTGAGGGTTATATATATAAGGTGTGGGGTGGAGAAGAGGTGTGCAGGAGAGATAGTTTAAGGTTATAAGACACAGCTGTCAGAAGGAGTGGTAGACATTGCATTTTAGAAGGGGGGGGGGGGGCTGAAAGTGTAAACAAGGTCACCTGTATTGTGTTTTTCAAGGTGTTTTCTTGTGTTTCTTCGCCTTGTGCATTTGCTGAAGTGCAGAGTCAGAAGTGCTCCCACTTATAGAAATAGCCCCACTTTGAGAAAGAGCCCCAGTTGCAAATGCTTCCCCCAAAATTTGATTATATTTATACAAATAGGGATGGGAGTTGTGGTTGCATTTCAATTAGCTGGTAATAAAGGTTGGCTGGTTAACAGGGCAAAATTCTCACTCAGACTTATAGGTGCATAGCTAATAAAGATAAGGAGGCCCTAATTTAAAGGAAAGGCATAGGGAGGAAACAAAAACAATAGCAATGTCTACAGATGTTTAAGCAAAAGAGCATACCAAAGTTAAGAGACATAGGAAACAGTTTTCAGTAATGCGATTCTAGCTGGAGTTGCAGCAAGAGCATACCTATGGGGGGGCACACATGATATTTTAAGATGAGACAATCAGATGAGTGCAGAGTCAGAAGTGCTCCCACTTTGAGAAAGAGCCCCAGTTGCAAATGTGCCCCCTGCTAAATATGGGTTTAATAAATGGTTGCACTAATATACCATGACATAAATAGCAACTACCACTATTTTATTTTCCCAAGTCTCTGCCTTCAGTTTGGAGTTTTTAAATAGTCTTCAGGCCTAAAATGTGAATTTGAACATGTGGCAAAAACGTCTCTGGCAGCAAAAGGGTTAAGAGAAAAGGACTGAGGAAATTGAGGCTTGGTGAGTGGTGGAGTGGGTCTGCATTTTAAAGGCTTAGTTCCCCTTTACCAATAAAACTGCCAATGCAGATGGTGGGCCTTTGTAGATAAAAATCAAACTGTGCAGCTTTTACTAAAGGAGAATTATGCCCCTACTGATATGTAGCGACCTCCCGAACCTCTAGAGGCCTGATGGTGACCTCAAGGGTCAAGGAGAGCTTCCTTGTAGAGCGGGTTAACAGGCATGGTGGGTGTAATGCAAGAGGAAATGATGGGCCCAGTCACTTTTTGGATGCGAACAAGAGATTTATTCTCATAACAAGAACTGTAGGAGAGCGGGTTAGGGCCAGGACACCCGTAGGTAGATGCAATGGTAATTGGCAGACTCCGCGAGACACTATAGGTAGTCAGCTATACAGGGAAAGGCCTCCAGACAGATGCCACATCTGCATAGGTAGGACCGCTGTTTCCTATGGCAACTGAACTTGTAACAGTCATTAAAGATAGTCGTATATAACTCTTGGTAACACAGAATAGTTCTTCTCTTATCTCACAGTATCCCACTGTAGGTCTTCACCCACTGAGCTCCCAGTCTCTCACTAGACTTCCAGATCCCAGTTGTCACTGGATCTTCTGAGCTCTTCCACAGCTAACCCACTGTATAATCCTCAAGCGTCACCCCCACTAACCCGCTGGGTCCTTGGCTTGGCACTCGCTGAAGCTTTCCCACTTCTTCATTGTCCCCAGGTGGTGAGAAGACTGCTCTGGTACTTGCTCGAGCTTACTCACAGTAGTGTCCGGTAATAAGGTGGCAACTGCTTCCCCTTTACCTCCAACCACAACTGGTTTCCCGTCCAGATGAAACTTTACAAACCGGTTGGACTCCAATCCTGCAGTCCCAACCCTACACTGCTTCTCCTGCTCCTGGATAGGCCTCAGGAAGCCTCCTCTGAATTCATGGCCTTCGCCTACAGTCAGAAACCATGAATCAGACCGAGACAGAAGTACAGTTAAATCTCACTTGTTTAACCACATAAGCCCCGGACCATTTTGCTGGCCAAAGACCAGACCACTTTTTGCGATTCGGCACTGAGTCGCTTTAACTGACAATTGCGCGGTCGTGCAACGTGGCTCCCAAACAAAATTGACGTACTTTTTTTCCCATAAAAGGAGCTTTCTTTTGGTGGTATTTGATCACCCCTGCGGTTTTTATTTTTTGTGCTATAAACAAAAAAAGAGCGACAATTTTGAAAAAAAAAGCATTATTTTTTACTTTTTGCTATAATAAATATCCCCCAAAAATGTATTAAAAAAACATATTTTTTTCCTCAGTTTAGGCCGATATGTATTCTTCTACATATTTTTGGTAAAAAAAAAATCACAATAAGCGATTATTGATTGGTTTGCACAAATATATAGTGTTTACAAAGTACAGGGGGTCCCCTACTTACAAACATCCGACTTACAAACGACTCCTACTTACAAACGGAGGGAGACAACAGGAAGTGAGAGGAAATCCACCCCTAGGAAGGGAAATTCCCTCCTGTAAGAGTTAATGTGGGAAAAAGGTGTCTCCACTGATGCATTATCACCAGTCCATGCTTCCCTAACAACCCAAAATTTTCAAAATCCAATTGTCATTGGGACAGAAGGTGAGGTGAAATCTTCTGAACAGGGGCACAGACAGCAAAACAAATGTTACAGGGGTGATAACCCTTCTCTATGTTATCTAAAAAACTAACTAGTTTTTGGCTGGAGCTACACTTAAAAAATGTGCCTGTTCCGACTTACAAACAGATTCAACTTAAGAACAAACCTACAGTCCCTATCTTGTTTGTAACCCGGGGACCCCCTGTAATGGTGGCGATCAGTGATTTTTATTGTGACTACGACATTATGGCGGACACATCGGACATTTTTTACACATTTTTGGGACCATTGTCATTTATACAGCAATGCTATACAAATGCACTGATTCCTGTGTAGGGGTTAAGTGTGTCCTAGGGGCGTGTTGCCAACTGTGGGGGGGGGGGTGGGGGGGGGGGGGGGGCAGAGATCAGTGACGCTTGTTTACTTTAGTATCTCCCTGTTCTTCCTCCCCGTAAAACGATCGCGGGTATCCCCGCGGCGATCGAGTCTGCGGAACCCGCGATCCGACTCAGGGAGGTCCCAACCGGCGGCGTGCATTCGATGGCACGGCAGCAAATTTAAAGGGACGTACCTGTATTCCTCCCACTGACACCAACAAAGTGAAACTGTTTCTTCCACTGATACCAATGATGGGGTACTGCTCCTCCTCCTACTGATCACTAACCCTAATGTCATGTTTATTCTCACTGATGCTGAACTATTATTCCTCCCACTAATACTAATGATGGGGCACTATTCCTCCCACTGACACCAATAATTGGGCACTATTTCTTCCACTAATACTAATGATGGGATACTACTCCTCCTACTGACCACCAACCATAGAGCTATATTTATTTTGATGCTGGGCCTGGGACATTTTCTACCTCCGCTGGCCACAATCCAGCCCCCCTTAAGTCTGAAGGGCAGTAAACTGGCCCTTTGTTTGAAAAATTTGGAGACCCCTGCTATATATGATACAATGCAGTGACTACACAGCTGATAAATTACCACCTGGCTCAGTCGATTTTTGAATTTTTGAATGTGGCCTGCAGGGCCACATACAACTCTAATTAATTCAAGCTATTTATAGCCAGCCTATGTTTTCTAGCTTTACCAGCTGAAGATATTCTCATTTACAGAAGCAGGGTAATATGACAAGATGACAACCAGGACACTTGCTTTTTTCTAATGCCGCGTACACACGATCAGACTATCCGGCGTCCCCACCCCCTTTCCTGACCGGCCAGGCTGCGTGCTCGGATAAGGGTCTGGTATGGACTTTTGGGGGACCCCCACGTCGATTTTTCTGCGTAGGGGTTCCCCTTTAAATCCATAACAGGCAACGGGGCTAGCAAGGTGTCAATCTCGTCTATCGAGCCGGCGACATTGACTTCATTCGCTAGTCTCGTCTACCTGGAGTCACGTTCAAAATGAACAGACTTTACTCCGTTTGTGGGCAAGTCCGTTCATTTCAAAAGTCCGGCGGATTGGACCTCTGCCAAAAGTCTGGCGGATTGTCTGCCGGATCTAGTCCGCCGGAAAAGTCTGATCGTGTGTGGGCAAGTCCGCTTGTTCGGAAAGTCTGGCGGACCTCCGCTGGAAAGTCCGGCGGATTGTCCGCTGGATAATCCGATAGTGTGTACGCGGCATTACTGAAATAAATTAACTTTTTGATGATATTCAAATTTTTTGAGATGCACCTGTATTGATAAACTTATAGAGATAATTATGGGAAAAGTACACCTGTTAGGGCTAGTTTACACTTGCTTCAAAACATGGCTTCGGACACGCTTTGTTAAAGCTCTCTGAATGCTAGTAAAAGTCCCTGTCACTAAATAAAATGGTTAGCTTACAGTCCTGTTTACATCTGCTTTGTGTTTCGATGAGGCTTCGGTGGAGCTTCAATGAGGCTTTGGTGGAGCTTTGTTGGGGCTTCGGTGAAGCTTCGGTGAGGCTTCGGTGAAGCTTCGGTGAGGCTTCGTGGGGCTTCAATGAGGCTTCGGTGGGGCTTCAGTGGGGCTTCAAGCTATTTTTGCCATAGACTTCTATGGAGGCTTTGAAGATGCTTCGAAGCACTACTAAAGCTATGGGGTATCATTTTTAAAGCGAAGCCAAAGCAAAGTAAACAAAAGCAGGTGTAAACAGGACTGTAAGCTAACCATTTTTTTTAGTGACAGGGGCTTTGACTGGCGTTCAGAGAGCTTTAACAAAGCGTGTCCGAAGCCTTGTTTTGAAGCAAGTGTTAACTAGCCCTTAATGTGTGTTGAAGCCGAAGCAAGTGTAAATGAGCCCTTACCCTATAAACACTCAGCATCTACTGCTGACTGAATGCACAAAGGTGGTTGGTCATATGCCTTCTCCAAACTTAAAAGAACTCCAGATTTAGACAAAAAAAAAAGTAATATACGTGTTTAGATTTGCATGACCGTGCTGGAAATATGTGGAAATATATTGTAGTAAAAATGTTTTCTAACTTGCTTACATCTCCCTTAATGGGAAATGTGCTTCCTTTGGCAAACCCAACAACCAGAATAATTACTGTATTTGTTGGCATATGAGTCTTTTGGAAGATCCCAATGGGAAGATCAGGGAAGAGAGTCTAGAATTGCACCATTCCAGGAGCTATTTATTTATGCGATTGGTGCTGCAGATCACATACTTCCTATATCCACAGCACCATCTTGTGGCTGAATTGGAGATTTACATTTCTAGGAAAGCAAGGGATGTTCTGAGATGTAATTTTTTTTTTTTTTCGATCATGTACAATATTTTGAATGTGATGTTTTATTGTACATAACCTGTACACATTACACAAAATTGTCTATTTAGTAACAAGAAAAAATGTGCAGTTTTCTCCTTCAGTCGTTTTCTTTTGGAAGGCCTGAAATGTCTCTTGAAATTTGTGTACACACTATATGAAAATCTTATAAATCGCTCCGTATTCCGAATTTTCCCTCGATTATCATATAATGTATAAGCCCCATTAGTGATGACCAAATTTGTTATAGTATAAATTTAATATAAATATATTAATATAAATTTGTTATATTGTTATTGGAACTTACCGTTCCATAGTTATGGTCATACACATTTAGGACCAAATTTTGTAAATTTGGGCCAAATGTGACATTTTCAACTCCATTGAAAAATCTTTGTTCCCTCTTGACAACAGGGGAGGGGACAATGTTATCTGACAGAGCTTCCTCAGCTCTTGTATAAATCACCAAAAAACATTTTGTTTTAGGGAAGATATGGCAAGAGCTAGTTATATACAAATTAACCAGTTGCCGCCCGCCGAATGTCAAATCACAGAGGGATGGTGCGGCTCTCGTACTGGTTGGACGTTATATGACACGCACCCGAACGGCCGACCCTGATCTCTGTAAAGAGCCACTGGCTTTTTTAACCATGTGATCGGCTGTGTCCAATCACAGCCGGTCACATGTGAACAGGGAAGTGCCGGTAATCAGAGTGTGTGGCGAGGAGAGCCGATCAGCAGCATCTCCTCGCAGGGGACAGCAAGGGAGGTAATCAGGGTACTGAACATCAGTGCCCTGATTACAATGAAATGTCACCAGTGCCTCCAATCAGTGCCCATTAGAGATGCCAGCCAGTGCTGGCTTTCAGTGCCCATCATTGCAGCCTATCAGTGATGCCCATCAATGCCCATCAGTGCCGCCCATCAGTGCCATCTATCTGTGTCCACCAGTGTCGCCTATCAGTTCCCATCAGTGCCACCTATCAGTGCCCACCAGTGCCACCCATCAGTGCTGCCTATCATTGCTCATCGGTGCCACATATCAGTGCTCATAAGTGCAGCTCATTAGTGGCTCCTCATCAGTGCCACCTAATCAGTGCCCATAAGTGCCGCCTCATCAGTGCCCAAAAGTGCCATCTTGTCAGTGCCCATTAGTGCAGCCTATCAGCGCACATCAGTGAAGGAGAAAAATTACTTATTTAGAAAATTTGCTTACAAAAACTAAGAAAAAAACATTTTTCCTCAAAAAAACATTTTTTTTGTAAAGAATAAAAAATCCAGCAGTGATTAAATAACACCAAAAGAAATCTCTATTTGTGTGAAGAAAATTATATACATTTCATATAGGTACAGTGTAGCATGAATGCACAATTGTCATTCAAAGTGTGATAGCACTGAAAGCTAAAAAATGGTCTGGGCAGGAAGATAGATAGATATACTTTATTGTCATTGTATAAATACAACAAAATTTTTCCAAGTACTTGTTACAGCAGCAATAAAAACACTTCTCAGCAAAACCACATACATACTCCTAGCACATACCCACATATCTATTTAAATATATCAAAATATAAAATTTCATTTAAAAAAAAAAAAAAATAATTAAAATGTTCCCTTTTTTCTTTCTTTCTTTCTTTTCTCTCTCCTTAAAATTCCACATAAAATTCCTAAAACACTGTACCTGATGGGATTATGGACAAGGGGGGTGAAAGTGTAAGCTTTTCATGCTGGGTGAGCACCCCCACTACTCACGGACCCCTGCCAACACTCCTATTTATGGCTTTGAGGACTTTGTGAACTGGTACCTGTTGGAAAATTATGAAATGGCCAATTTATGCAAATAAATCATCTTTCAGAGCGGACACTACAATGATTTGAATATCAGTCTTTGGATTGCCATCTCTTGCTACCTTTTTGGATAGGCTGACACACTGCATCTAAAATGGATTAAAGTTTGATAGGACAAGCATCTAGCTGTATAAAATCGGTATGTATATGATCGGCAAAACTAATCTCACTACACTCTGAAGAGTTTATCGAACAACCAGCGATCAGTAAGTAACCAAACGAGCTTTGTGTATGACTAATCATGGCTTAAATAGTCTAGAGGATATACCTACACGCTGTGGGCACCTCGACTGAGGGTTACACTGATTATATTTAGCTTTGTTCATCTGATTAATCCGGATTGCAGTGTACATCAAATCAATTGAGTGTCTCTCACTTACCATTCATGCAGAGGAAAAAACACAGCAAGAAGCATTTTATCAAAAAAGACATATGTATACATTGAGAAAAAAGTATCTCCTTTTTTTCATAAGAAATGCACTGAACGTTTACAACATACTTTTGATGTTTCTTTTTTCATCTTTTTTATGATGGCTTTTTTGATACTTTGTGACTGACTTCTGACATTTTGGTTATATATCTGTGCATAGGTCTTATGCCCCGTACACATGGTCGGAAATTCCGACCACAAAATCCGTCTGATTTTTTCCGACGGATTTTGTCCGACACTGGTGTTGCATACCCACGGTCGGACAAAGTTGTCGGAAAATCCGATCATCCTGAACGTGGTGACGTTTGTTTGCGTACGACGGAACTACGTAGAGGCTAGTAGCCAATAGCTTTGGTCTTGTAATGTGATCTGAGCATGCGTGGCACTTTGTCCGTCGGAATTCGCTACACACGATCGGAAAAAGTCTGATCGGACTTTGTTGTCGGAAAATTTGAGAGCAGGATCTCAAATTTTTTTCCATCGGAATTTCCGACGAAAAATGTCCGATGGAGCCCACACACGGTCGGATTTTCCGACAACATGGTCCGATAGGACATTTTCCGTCGGAGATTCTGACCGTGTGTAAGGGGCATTAGGCTGCTTTAATTGTATCATTCCGCATTGAGCAGTGTGAATAACTCTGTATAACAGTATCACACTGCTCTTTACGGGAAACTTACAATTCAGTCCTTGCCTAAGATAGTTGGGGTTAATAACAGGTGTTTTGGGGAGTGCTCTTTATCAAAGGGAGGGAGGAATTCACTGACTGCATATTTCCACCTCCATTGTGGATAGGATGGACTATATGGATTGTCTGGTTTAAATGTTTTTTTGGGTGAGGATATAAAACTAGTGGAAGTCATTTACTATCTTTAGGACTTCCCTTGTTTTATTTTGTAAGGGATACAGGGATTTTAGATTACTATTTTTTAACTTGCTATATATAGCTAATAAAATTATGTAGTTTTACTCTTCAGGGTGTGTTTATTATCATATGTTTTTTATTTTTTTTGTTTTGGATGTACTATTGTTATTGATTACACCCCACGATAATGAATCGGTGAGTGCTATACATTAAATAAAGGCGGGATTCCCATATATTCACATTTTTCTCTATAATTTGTACAAACAAGAAGTTATCATACAGAATGTGTCCAATAACGCTTATATTCGAAGAATGGTAAATACAGTATGGGAGGTTCATCTGATAATAATAATTTGTACTCTTAACGTAAGAGCAATTGTTAAGCATGAATGAACAGTTGGACCATTTTAAAGTTTAGACCCCTTTCACACCACACCGCCCATAGCGTCGGCGGTAAAACGCCGCCATTTTTAGCAGCGTTTTACTGTCGAATTCGCTTTTACCCCCCGCTGGGCGACCAAGAAAGGGTTAAACCCCCCCCCCCCGCAAAATGCCACAATAGCAGCGTTTTGCCGGTGGTATTACATCGCTGCCCCATTGATTTCAATGGGGAGCAGCGCTGGAGGATCGGTGGAGGAGCGGTGAGTTCACCGATCCTTCACCGCTCCAAAGAAGATGCTGGCAGGACTTTTCCTGACGTCCTGCCAGCGCAGCGCTGCAGTGTGAAAGCCCTCGGGCTTTCACACTGCAGACAATGGTGCAGCTGTTTTAGGGCGGATTGCAGGCGCTTTTTCTAACGCTATAGCGCCTGCAATACGCCCTTGGTGTGAAAGGGGTCTTAACATTTTAACAATTCTAGATTCCTTGTCGTCAAAAACCCATTCTAACTGAGTATTTTAGAGTGTAATAAAGTATAATAAAATAATATATAAAATAAGGAATAAAAAACAAAAAATATAAAAATAAAAAGTGAAGGAAAAGTAATGACCGATACTGTTGTACCTATGTGTAAGAAAGTGTCATTTCAGTCCACTCGGCCCCAGAATGTTGATATTTCTGGGCATTCCCAGAAACTAAGAGAGAAGGACAGAAGGACTTACACCACGAGCAAGTAGCAACTGAAAGGTCTTGTTTATTAACCACTTATGGACCACCCGCCATAATTTTGCGTCGCTACTTTGAAGAGGAATATCGTGTTGTTATGACAGCAGTTAGCTGCCATAACCCCGGTATCCTCTTCTTCAGCAGGCAGCCCGCTTTCAGATAAAAGTCGCAAGATCACTTTTATCGGCGGAGGGAGAGGGCCTCCCCTACCGCCGCACTTCGGTGCCCTCCGCCGCTTATTGGGGCCGTCAGTAGCGTCAGAGGCAATCAGGTTCTTCTCACTGTTAGACGAGTGAGGGGAAGATGGCCCCCACCCGTCTCCATATCATTTCAGGGCGGAAGCAACATCAAAACATCACTTCCGACCATAGCTCTTAAAGGGACATTTTTTTTTCAAATGACATTTAATTATTTATTTTTTATTGCATTTTAGTGTAAATATGAAATCTGAGGTCTTTTTGACCCCCCAGATCTCATATTTAGGAGGACCTGTCATGCTTTTTTTCTATTACAAGGGGTGTTTACATTCCTTGTAATAGGAATAAAAGTGACACATTTTTTTTTTTATAAAAATAAAAGGTAAAATAAATAAGATTTTTTTTTTTTTAAACACACCCTGTCCCGACGAGCTCGCGTGCAGAAGCAAGCGCATACGTGAGTAGCGCCCGCATATGAAAACGGTGTTCAGACCACACATGTGAGGTATCACCGCGATCGTTAGAGCGAGAGCAATAATTCTAGCCCTAGAGATCGTCTGTAACTCAAAACATGCAACCTATAGAATTTTTTAAATGTCGCCTATGGAGATTTTTAAGGGTAAAAGTTTGTTGCTATTCCACGACCGGGCGCTATTTTGAAGCGTGACATGTTGGGTATCAATTTACTCGGTGTAACATTATCTTTCACAATAAAAAAAACTTGGGCTAACTTTACTGTTACTTATTTTTTAATTTAAAAATGTTTATTTTTTAAAAAGAAGTGCGCCTGTAAGACCGCTGCGCAACTACGGTGTGACAGAAAGTATTGCAGCGACCGCCATTTTATTCTCTAGGGTGTTAGAAAAAAATATATATAATGTTTGGGGGTTCTAAGTAATTTTCTATAAAAAAAAAAACTGGTTTTAACTTGTAAACACCAAATCTTATAAAGAGGCTCGGTCCTTAAGTGGTTAAATAGTGAAATTCAGTATTTTTAAATCCGTCTGACAATTTGGATGTTGAATCAGAAAAGCATCGGCAAGCCTGTTGATCTCACAGGTTTGCTAATCTGACACAACACCGCTGCTTTGAAAATTCAACATCAAAACAATCAGACGGAGTTCTAAGTACTGTATCTCACGATATAAGCTCAGTTTACTGTTAAAAATAATTTTGAAATGCAAAACTCCGGTGGGTGTAACAAGATGTCCGCTTGCCACCTTCTCACTATATCCTTACTGTGGACGAGTGTGGGGTGTAGCAAGATGGCGGCGATGAAATGTCACTTCCGTTCCAAAATCTGACGGGTCGCCTAATCTGACGAAACACCGGTGTTTCGTCAGATTAGGTGGCCCGTCAGAATGTGTAACAGAAGTGACGTTCCGTCGCCGCCATCTTGCTACACCATAGCTCCCAACTGTCCCTGATTTCGAGGGACTGTCCCTGATTTGGAACAAAATCCTTCTGTCCCTCATTGCTCTTCATTTGTCCCTCATTTGGTCTGGTCTATATAGTTGTATACAAAATGCACTATTTATCTATCAAAAAGAGTTTTACAGTGCTAAACCTTTCATCCAATACAATTTCTAAATTTCTGCATTTGTAAATTCCAAAAGCCAATATAATGGGAATTAGTAGTTGTAAAAAAAGGACTTATGGGTTTAAACAATAGATTTATTTTGTACAATTCTCCTTTAGGTGGGCATAGTAGGGGGTGTGTCCTATGCCTACCGGTCCTATACCTATGTCCCTGATTCCGATCTCAGAAAGTTGTGAGGTATGCTACACCCCGCACTCACCCACAGTAAGGATATAGTGAGAAGGGGGCAAGCGGACACATAGCTCCCAACTGTTCCTGATTTCGAGGGACTGTCCCTGATTTGGGGCAATGTCCCTCTGTCCTTCATTCCTCCTCATTTGTTCCTCATTTTGGTCTGATCTATATAGCATACTTGCCAACAGTCCCGATTTTCCCAGGACAATCCCAATTTTGGGACCCTTGTCCCGATCGGAGCTCGTCCCGATTAATTTCCCGGGATTTTGCCTTTGTCCCAGGAAAATCGGGAATGTTTTAGAAAAAAACGTCAGGCAGGCTACAAAAATATGGCCGCCGCCCCCATCACGAGGATCATTTCCCCTTGTGTTCAGTGGAGAGGGGAGGGGCAGCCAATCAGCTTCTCCCCTCTCCTCTGAACACACACACGAGAAAGCTGGGAACTGTAGCTGCAGCGCTGCTGGGGGACACAGATCGCTCTGTAAGGAGGACTCCGCTGCTGCCAGCTGCTGGGGACACTCAAGTAAGGAGGGCTCTGTTGCTCGGGACACAGATCTGTAAGGAGGGCTCCGCTGCTGGGGGACACCAGATGTAAAGGAGGGCTCCGCTGCCGGGGACACCAGATGTAAAGGAGGGCTCTGCTGCAGGGGACACCAGATGTAAAGGAGGGCTCCGCTGCTGGGGACACCAGATGTAAAGGAGGGCTCCGCTGCTGGGGACACCAGATGTAAAGGAGGGCTCCGCTGCTGGGGACACCAGATGTAAAGGAGGGCTCCGCTGCTGGGGACACCAGATGTAAGGAGGGGCTCCGCTGCCAGGGACACAGATCAGTAAGGAGGGCCTCTGCTGCTGGGGGCACCTAATGTAAGGACGGACTCTGCTGGGGCACCTGATGTAAGGACGGACTCTGCTGGGGGCACCTGATGGCATCTGGTGGCAGGCGATGTGGCAGGTGACACGCTCAGGGGTCCCACTGATTCTGGATTATGGTGAGTTGAATGATTTCATTCTATATTACAATGTAATAATAGTAATAATGCGCTTCAATCATCCTGACACCACAACAACCATGGTGCTGGGATGATTGAAGCGCTAACACCAGGTGTTTGGAGTATCTTTATTTGCTGATTTGTTAAACTCTGGAATACACATTTCTATTGTGGTGTAGGATCTGGGCCTGCTGTCCCTCCATCCCTCTTTCCTTCCTTCTCTCTCCTTCCCTTCTTCTTTCTCTCTCCCTCCCTCTTTCCTTCCTTCTCTCTCCTTCCCTTCTTCTTTCTCTCTCCCTCCCTCTTTGCCCCTTTCTTTCTTCATTTCTCATTCATCTCAGACTCTAACCACACCCCCATTTGAACCACGACCGTATAAGCCACGCCCACTGTTCCAACGTAAACCACGCTAATTTTTGTTGCAGTTTTCTTTTTTGTTATGTCACGCCTACAAATGCATACCAAGCCCCCTAATTATAATAAGACTCCGCCTACAACCAAAAAAGTGTCCCTATAAATTTTTTTTACAATGTTGGCAACTATGATATACATGTATATAAAATGCACTTTTTATCTATCAAAAAGTGTTTCCCAGTGCTAAACCTTTCATCTGATTTCTAAATTGCTGCATTTGTAAATTCCAAAACCCAATATAATGGAATAGTAGTGGTAAAAAAAAGCACTTGTGGGTTTAATCAATCTTGTATTTTTGTACAATTCTCCTTTAAGGGGGCGTGGAAAGGGGTGTGTCCTATGCCTGCATACTTTTGCTGATAGGTAGCCCTCATTCCCATCTCAAA
This sequence comes from Lithobates sylvaticus, assembly GCA_028564925.1. Classification (NCBI taxonomy): domain Eukaryota; kingdom Metazoa; phylum Chordata; class Amphibia; order Anura; family Ranidae; genus Lithobates; species Lithobates sylvaticus. The sequence continues at coordinate 96,132,653 of CM053029.1, forward strand.
AAGTTGGGAGGTGTGCAGACAACTTATTACACCCACCGGAGTTTTGCATTTTACACTTATTTTTAACAGTAAACTGAAGTTATAGAGTGACATACAATAATTAGAACTCAATCTGACTGTTTAGATGTTAAAGAGGAAGTAAACCCTAAGGTTTCCCAGCAAAGGTAAAGCATAATGGGCTACTATGCATCGCATAGTAGTCCATTATGTGTCACTTACCTGACACAGGAGCCAGCGATGTACCCGATTACCTCGCCGGCTGGAAGCGTCCCTCTTCCTTCCGGGGTCGCGGACTCCAGCTCTGTGACTGGCCGGAGTCGTGTGACGTCACTTCTGCGGGTGCGCGCGGGAGCCGCCAGTCACGGAATGTCCTTTAATGAAAACGGCACGCTGTGACCATTCTAAAGTGCGCATGCGCCGAATACCATGTAGGTTTAGGAGATATTTACAGCACCTACAGGTAAGGCTTAATCTAGGCTTACCTGTAGGTGAAAGTGTGTTGTAAGGGCTTACAACTACTTTAAAGCGGTTCTGCACTGTCTTTATGTTTTTTTTTTTTTTTTACTGCAATGCAATGGCTTATGCAATGCAGTTTAGTTACTCACGTGTCCTTGGATGTAAACCGGCAACAGCTTCTTTCAAATAGATTTATTATTTCTAGAAATTATTTAATGCTGGGGGCCATCTTGCCTGTGGGCATTTGAACCCACACAGGCACTTTAGATGGCCCAGCATGCACCGCCGTTACTGCGCCGATCTCGAGCGTGCGCAGTAACGGCGAAGTGCAGCTCACGCTCTCCGAAATCTCGCAAGATGTCGGCACATCTGCCGACATCTCGCGAGATTTCGGAAGATGTGGCCGACATCTCGCGAGATTTCGGAAGATGTGGCCGACATCTCGCGAGATTTCGGAAGATGTGTCCGAAATCTCGCAAGATTTCGGAAGATGTGTCCGAAATCTCGCGAGATTTCGGAAGATGCCGCACAGACTCCTGGGATCAATGACACCAGATCCCAGGAGACAGTGCGGCGTGACGAGGATCCCCGCACAGACCCCGCCCACCGCCGCAGACACAGAGGACAGGAAGTCTGCGATTATCAAGGTAAGTGAAAAAAAAAAAAAAAAAAACACATTTCATTTAGTACTCTTTGCCTGATTTGGAGGGCAAAGAGATTTACTAAATGAAATGTGTGCAGAACCGCTTTAAGTGTAAAATGCAAAACTCCGGTGGGTGTAACAAGATGTCCGCTTTCCCCCTTTTCAGGGTATCCTTACTGTGGAGGAGTGCGGGGTGTAGCAAGATGGCGGCGACGAAACGTCACTTCTGCTACCCATTCTGACTGGTCACCTAATCTGACGGAACATCTGTGGAGAGAACTTTCAGAACGAGGTCAACCGGAAGTCAGCCCTCTATCGACACTTAAATGACGTGACATTCCACAAAGACTCCACCCCTTTGACAGCCGTGCCAGAGCGCGGGAAGGAACGTCAGCCGCAGCTGCATTGCTCCACCCACGCAAAACGCTTCCTTGCGTCATCCCTTACGACAAGTAACAGGACCGGCCATCTTTGCCATGGGCAAGTCAGTCTATAAAGTAAACGTCCTGTGACGCCCGTACCCCCGGGCTATGCTGACACCGCGCTAGAAACTGGCTGAAGCGCCTCAATTTCCTTCGAGAAGTTTGGTTCTCAGCGCTCCTGGCCGTAGCCCCGCCCCCGTTATGTGACGCCAGGCTTCTGCGGATTGGTGGGCGGCGCGAAGCACGTGACGCGGCTGAGGGGAGAGGAGGCGGGGCCGCTCGGCGCGAGCCGAGGTTGTGGGGAGTTCGCGCGGGAGACAAACGACAGAGCGGGAAAGATCGCGCGCGGTTGGAAGAGGAGCTGAGAAGAGAAGAGACGACACCGGGAGCCGGTAACGACCGCTACACCTCCCTTCCCCCTCCCTGCAGTCATGGCAGGGACAGTCCTGGGGCTGAGGGGTCACCTGTCCCCCGTTTTCAGTACTGACCCCCTCCCCCTCATTATTCTGGGGGCTTCCAGGACTTATTATCAGGATTTGGGGTCAGGAGGGGATTTATTTTATTTATGAGCGAAGATCTGACCGCTTTTTAGCATCATCGATATGGAGGGGGGGGTCATAGGAAAATGTGATAATCGCAGGGCTAAACGTGGCGCTCCTTGACGCAAAGCAACGCGTATCACTTTTAGCCGCTCTTTAATGCTGTAGAGCGCGTCTGAGCGCGTGCGTTGTGGAAAGTGCGTTCATTTCAGAAACGCATAAAAAAGTAGCGCATTAACAATATTTAAAATCTCACAACCAGCGATCCACACCACATGGTACCTCAGTATTGTGCGTTTTGGCGGCTGTGAATGTGTCCGCGAGTGCTGGGGAGGGGGGTCACGCCAGCCGCTTCGAGTTTCGAGTTTAGGTTAGAAGGCGATGCGTTGTGGAAAGACGCACACCTTCACGTGTATTCCCGCCACCTGGTGTGAATAATCCCTGATGGAGCCCCCACACACACCATCAGAAAATCCCACCAAAAAATGCCAATTTCAGAGCGACCGTGCGATAATCGGATCGTTAGTCCAGAGCTTTCAAGAGCCGATCAGGATATCCGATATTATTCTATTGGACACGCAAAAAAAAATTTGTACCAGATCGTGTGATTTTGGTTTAATCAATACAACACATGACATCACTTCATAAAATGTTTTTATTCTGTCGTACTTGAATTTTCGTGACTTTAGTAAACTTTAGACTTTAGATTTGATCTGAGATTAGCATGCAAAAAAAAAAACGATCGATCGTTCGATAATCTCAACATGTGTCCCCGGCATACGGCACGCTTCATATCTATGTATGGGCAGTTGATATGTTTTTGAGGCTCCCTTTTTTCAGCATACTCTGCTTTTTTTTTTTTATGCTGGTTTTTAATACATTAATACATTTCAGCGTAGCTAAGAGCAGCAAGATCAATGAACTACCCAGAGCGCTCACCAGCGCCCCCCACAGTTCATTGAGAATTACAAGCTGATGGTACTTATAGTCTATCCATTCACAGAAAGCTGTATGAATGATGTTTCCGTGTGGGTGGAGCCTCGCACGGCTGTGCTGTTTTCAAATTCCGAGAGGGTGAGAAGACTCCTCCCTCCCTACCATGGGGGATCTTCTTGCTAGGGGTCAACCAATATCCTGGTTTTATTTTTTTTCCAGGGACGATACCAATTTTCCGGCTGATATCAGCTGCCGATATTCTGTAGATTTAGGTGTCCGTTTATGAAGAAGTGAAGGTCAAGGCAAGGATCGCCGCTTATCACACTCCATAAGTAGTTTATGAAACGGAGACAATTGGGGGGGGGGGGAGAGTGTTTGAACTTGTTCTCCCACCGATTATCTCCTCACAGGGTGATTTCTCATTGAATGACACAGTAACGGCCAGTTTATGAAGCTGTGATCTCAGCACTTCACTGGCGATCCTGTGTCAGAATTCATCCTCCCCGATTCACCAACTCGGAGGTGGAGAATCGGGGAGTGAAGAGAGAATCCCGGGGGGGGGGGGGGGGGTCTGAGGGGGAAGGAGGAAGATAATTAACTTCCTTATGTCTCGTTCAGACCCCCCAACTCTGTAACCATGTCCCCCTGTCATATTTATGTGTGTGTACACACACTCTAATATGTGTGTTATATAAAAATGTAGGGACTCTTATATGAGTCCCTAAAATTTTAACACACACACACACACACACACACACACACACACACACACACACACACACACACACACACACACACACACACACACACACACACACACACACACACACACACACACACACACACACACACACACACACACACACACACACACACACGTGTGTGTGTGTGTGTGTGTATATATATATATATTAGGGACTCGTTATAATAACATTAACCATGCCGTCTGTCCGTGTATTGAGCGGTGGTAATTTATCACTGCTTAATAAACTGACATTTCGGTGTTTCAGTGAATTTCTGGTGCTGTGATCTCGTAAAGTCTCACGAGATTCCAGTATCGGGGGGCCGTTCTCCACTGTTTGAAGCGTTTGTAGATCTCTTCACTCCTCCAAGGGTGAAGTGATCTACTCTGCTTCATAAACGGGCACACGGAGGAGAAAGATCTCTGTGAATGCCAGAGAATGAAGCACCAAAGTTTTCATTTTTACATCATCCTTTTTAAGGTTGTTTTTCTTTAATCACTTTTATTGCTGTCACAAGGAATGTAAGAACCCTCATGACAGTAATAGGCAGTGACGGGTACTCTTTATGGAGGGATGGGGGGGGGGGGTCTATAAGACCCCAAACCCCTCCTCTGCGCTTGAAAGTATTCAAAACGCCAAGATCAACGTTTTTCAACACTTTCTATTTTTTTTTAAAAACTGGTGTCTTTAGGATGAAAGTAATCAGGAAGTGATGTCATGACATCGCTTCCGGGTTACTAGAACCGAGACGAACAAAGCCAATTGCTTTGTTTGGGTCTTCGACCAGCCGGCGGACGTGCCAGCTGGTCGCTCAGGCCTCCCGGTGGGATGGGGGAGGGGGGGTAGAGACGTTGCCTCCCGCTGCTTGTAATAACAGCGAGCAGCTGCTGAGCCGCATCGGTGGTTGTTACAAGAAAGCCGATCGTCCGCTCTAAAGAACGGTACCGTAATGTGTGCAGCTGCATGCTTCACCCTGGTACAACCCCTTGAAGCAATATCGGTTACAACAGTACGTTTCTGACCGATGCTTCAAAAGTATCAGTCGAACCCTACTTCTTGCCCCTGGAACATGTAACATGTTCGAAAAGTGAACTTGTAACATAAAACAGAGGTCTCCAAACTTTCGAAACAAAGGGCCAGTTTACTTTCCTTCAGACTTTAGGGGGGCCGGATGTTGGTGGGATAATGCCCAATCGGTGTCATTGGAAGGAATAGTACCCCATTGTTGGTGGGAGGAATTTTGCACTATCATTGGTGTCGGTGGTTGGAATAGTGTCTTGTATCAGTGAGAGGAACACTGCCCAAAGGGCCGCAGTTTGGAGTAGAGCTGCACGATTCTGGCTAAAATGAGAATCAATTTTTTTGCTTAGAAGATCATGATTCTTGCGGCGTAACATCATCTTTCACATTAAAACAAAAAAAAAAAATGGGTTAACTACTGTTTTTTTTTTTTTTTTTATATATTCATTGAAGTGTATTTTTCCCCAAAAAAATGCATTTGAAAGACCGCTGGGCAAATACAGTGCGACCTAAAATATTGCAGCAATTTTTATTTTATCCCCTAGGGTCTCTGCTAAAATATATAATGTTGGGGGTTCCAAGTGAATTTCTAGCAAAAAATATTGATTTTAACTTAAACAAGTGTCAGAAAAAGATTTAGACTTTGGTTAAACTTCCTGCATTTACATGTTAAAAACTTGGCAGACTGCCTGGATTTTTTTTTTTTTTCACAGAAGTTTAGCCCTTTGATCCAAGAAGGAAGAGTTAGTTACAATGTTTTATTTTAAAAAAACTTGGCAGACTGCCCAGATGTTTTCTCTTGACAGCTGAGTGAGCAGATAAGTCTCTCCAAGACTTATCAGAGAGAATCGGTAAATCTGCAATAGAGCTCGTCAGGGGAGTTGAATCGAGATCACGATTTTTTTTAAACGAATAATTGTGCAGCTCTAGTTTGGAGACCCCTGTATTAAAGTATAACTAAAGGCAAAAAAAATTTTTTCAGTTTTGGATAGTGGAGAGGGATTAGACCCCCTGTCAGTTCTTATTTCTGTGTCCTCGTTTTTAAGGAGATTCACACATTCTGTGTCCTGTTCTATTTGTATCATTCAAAGTAAAAGAAAATCCCAAATTTTGGGTTGTCCCCAGAAAAATAATAGAGAGGAAATCTTCCAATTATGACACTAGTTCTGATGACCTGGGGGTCCCCAAGACATTCCTTTAATTTGCAGGGATTTGCTCTCCCGTCCTGTTTGGCTATGGGACAGGAAGTGAAGGGAAAACTCCCCAATGGGACACAGGCGGGAAAAAAAAAACTGACGGGTTATAACCCTCCCTTACTCTATCCAAAGTGAAAAACAAGTTCTGCCTGTAGTTCTACTTTACTAGGAGTAGGCGTCTGCTTTCATACAGGAAAAACATCAATAACACATGTACATTCGCTTTTCTTGCTCTTCCATTGAAGTCTATAGAGTCAAAAATTCACTGTGCTGTGTAGAAAAAAAGGTCCTGCACTTTTCAAAAAGAGTAAAGCACCATGGAAACTGCATAGATGTGAACGAGACATATAGGAACTTGTGTTAAATAGATGGGGTATAAAGGGGTAATAAAGCGTTGCTAAGATGCAGCATGGATTCGAGCTGCATCTGTCCCCCGATGTGTCTGCGATCAAACACTACTGATCACTCAGTTCTCCCCTCCAATCTATGCAGCGTCATGACTCAGTCTCAGTCCAAACAAACTATTTCCTACAGTAACATGTGGGCCCACTGGGCGCGCTGTATAAACTACGTCAGGTGTATACAGCGGTGTGTTCTGGGTGTAAGACGAGACTTTCCTGTGTCGCACCCGGAACAAAATAGCATCACGCTGAGCAGCGCTCAGCCATTCATAGGCAGCTTTCTATTCTGTCAGTGAATCCAAAGCTTCCTCTGATTGGCTGTTCGCCCCTGAAACGCGTTAAATGTTTTTTTTAATCAAATTATGAAGAATAAAAAGCATCCTGGACTTTTTACGTTTTGTTCTTGATATCTGTAACTGAGAGTTGGCTCTAACTAGAGTGACTTGGGGCTTACACATACACAAGGCTTCTTTTCCGTGGTCCTTGCAGCTTAATTGGCGGTGGAGCAAAAGAAATAAGGGTGTGTAGCTGGGAAAAGGAGGGAGGCAGGGGGTGTTGGCATCTGGATCTCAGTCTTTTACAGTAGTTTAGTATCGGGGGAGTATCTGGTTACTGGGGGGTGCAAAGGCTTGTTTAAAAAACGTTGATAAATTGGTGGATCTGTTTTTGGTTATTAATATAAATGTTTTGGTCCAGTTTTTTTTGCAGTGCCTACAGTAATCTCTTCGGCATCATGGCGAAGGTGCAGATTCTCAACATGGTGGTGTTGGATAACCCCTGTCCTTTCCGTAACCCTTTTCAGTTTGAGGTTACTTTTGAATGTATAGAAGATCTTCCCGACGGTGAGTTATCCTTTGCGCCTCATTTTATTATGCAAATGTGTAATAAAGGTAAATACAAAGGATGTAATTTTATTTAAAAGTACAGGCTGTACTTCTCCATTGGATCACAGGAGTGCAGTTTGTTTTGCACTCCTGTGAACCCATTTTCAACAGACAGCGGGCTGAAGTCCGCTCTCTGCTGACGTCACAAAGTTGGTCCAGGCTCAGCATCATCACGACCACGGAGTCTGGATCCACCCACATGTTGGCAGAGAGCCTGAGAGGGCCGTTCCCACCCCCTCCACAGCCCACCTCTCTAGTGAGGGGGCAGAGAGCTGTGATAGACAGTCACCAGCAGGGTGGATTTGATTTAAGTCAGTTTTTAAAGAGCAACTGTCATCTCTGTCCTGCAGCGGCTCCTCTTCTGACCCGCTGTTGACTCACCGACAGTCCCATTTACTTTACATGGGACGGCTGGTGATGTGGCAGTGACACAACAAGGTGAGGCGCTAACAGGCGCTGCCATGATGGATCTGAAATGACAGGTGCTCTTTAAATGTAAGGACTTATTCTTGCTGGTAGTTAGAATCCTTAATATTTGCAAACAAAATGAAGGTTTCTTTTTTAGAATAATAAGCTGTCAGGTTAGTAAAACAACGACATCGGAACCGATTTTAGGTTAATCGCACATAGTTAAACTACTCAAATTCTTTTATATAATTAAAACGATAACCTTGTCAGTGCATGTTATCTCAACTTGCAGAGCTTGGATTCATTGAATACGTTTAGCGAAAATGTAAATATTGCAGACCAGGGCTTGACAAATTTGCTTGGAATCTAGGAGCCAGCTAAAAAAGTTAGGAGCCAGGTTCTCTTTTTTTTTTTTTTTTTTTTTTTTATTTATTTTTTTTTACGACATGGAGACGAGTGAGGGGAAGATGGCCCCCGCCTGTCTCTAAGTCATTGCAGGGCAGACGTGACTTCAAATCGTCACTTCTGCCCATAGCTCTTAAAAAGGGACATTTTATTTTTTTTTTTCAAATGGCAATTTTTTTTTTTTTTTGCATTTTAGTGTAAATATGAGATCCGAGGTCTTTTTGACCCCAGATCTCATATTTAAGAGGTCCTGTCATGCTTTTTTCTATTACAAGGGATGTTTACATTCCTTGTAATAGGAATAAAAGTTACACAATTTTTTTTTCAAAAGAACAGTGAAAAAATTAAAAGTTAAAATAAATAAGAAAAAAAAATAATAATTTTAAACATGCCCGTCCCGCCGAGCTTGTTTGCAGAAGAGTAGCGCCCGCATATGAAAGCCGTGTTCAAACCACACATGTGAGGTATTGCCGTGATCGGTAGAGCGAGAGCAATAATTCTAGCCCTAGACATCCTCTAACTCAAAACATGCAACCTGTAGAATTTTTTAAACGTCACCTATGGAGATTTTAAAGGGTAAAAGTTTGTCGCCATTCCACGAGCGGGCAAAATTTTGAAGCGAGACATGTTTGGTATCAATTTACTCGCCGTAACATTATCTTTCACAATATAACAAAAAAAATTGGTCAAACTTTACTGTTGTGTTATTTTTTAATTAAAAAAAGTTTTTTTTCCCCCAAAAAAGTGCGCTTGTAAGTCCGCTACGCAAATACGGTGTGACAAAGTATTGCAACGACCGCCATTTTATTCTCTAGGGTGTTAGAAAAATTAATATATATAATGTTTGGGGGTTCTAAGTGAAGGAGATAGTCAGGCAGTGAAAATAAAAAACAGCTCTATTAGCATTGCTGGGTGTCATACCAACGGCCACCACAAGAGGGCGCCAGATTCTAGAAGCTACCATAGGACTGCACAAGGCCGGGGCCTCAATTACCGGCCGGCGCGGCCCATCGCGATCGCGCGCGCGGCGGAGGGGAGCGCACCATGGAGACAGGATACCCCCAGCTGTGCTGCCCCAGGCGCCAGGTCGCTAATTCTAGTCGCCAATGCGACCTGGCGCCCGGTATTCGTCGAGCACTGTTGCAGACTATACAGCATCATGCTACATAACTAAGCTCCATTACTAGTAAAAAAAAAATTAAAATGCGATAAATCTATCCCCTATTTTGTAGACACTATAACTGTTGCGCAAACCAATCAATATACGCTTATTGCAATTTATTTTTTAAAAGGACCTCAATTTTGTTTGGGTACAACGTCGCACGACCACACAATTGTCAGTTAAGGTGACAGTGCCGTATCGCAAAAAAGGGCCTTGTCATTAAGGGGGTAAATCCTTCTGTGGCTGAAGTGGTTAAAGTTAACTTTTTTATTCAGTTTTTATAGGATTTACTACACATGCTTGCTATTGCCTGTATTTAATGGAAATTCCTCTGCACTACCCATCTTTGATCCTACTTTATTGGGCACTGATGTTCCCTTATTTCATGGCTAAGCACCACCCTGTGCTTTGTCCTTATCTGAGACTGCTTTTACATTCTACCAAGACATTGGCATTGTTTTGACAGTTGTAGTTTGGCCATGAAATCTGGGAAAGACAAGTTGGTATTGCAAAATTAAAGATTTGCTTTCCCTACTTTAGCTGATAATCATCTGACAGCTTAAAATATAGTAGTCTTTGTTGCTGAGGTAATCAGATTTTTTACCTGAAGTCTGATGGTCCGTGACCCATTACCTGCCTGACTTCACTTATTGCTAACTTACGAGTCCCTGAGGATACCCT